>VZRL01000790.1:2269351-2297296 GCA_013397895.1 Origma solitaria
GCCCGGCCGAGCGGCGGCTGCGGGACGAGGGGCAGCGGTGGCCGGGACGGCAGCGCTGGGCGAGGCAGGGCTCCTGCGGGGCGCCCCGCGGCACGTCTGGAGTGTGAGGGCATGAGCAGCTCCTCTCTGCAAAAGCGTGTCACAGCACCGGATGGTAGTTAGCAGCAGAGTAAGCCCCGAGCTCAGGCGGCTTCCCTGTGTGAGTGCAGCTACGCTGCTATTATTAGTGCTGGTATTTAATATTTGTACAGCCATAACAAGTTAAATATTGGAACTACGTGCTCTCTAGTACTCCTCTCTCGACAGTTCCCGAGGGTGTCTCTGTGAAGGAACAAATGCCTCAATCCAAAACTGGGACCTTCAGAGCCTGCCTTCAGCTGCCTCTCCATCTGGAAGCACCAGCAGCATTCTGCAAGATGCTCCCAGAGTTGCTTAAGCTCGTCATGGCTCGGCAGCAAAGCTCCAGACTTGCCCGTGTGCCCTGTTGGGATTCGTACACCCTCGGTGACCTGAGGCGTGCTGCCCTTTCAAGGCGCAGCTGCAGCAGGCTCCCTGCTCCCCTGGCAGCGCTCGGTGTGCTGCGGAGGGAGGCTGGATTTGAGCGAGGGAGGTTCAGCTCCCCCTGCCAAGTGTGCTGCAGCACGGTGGCAAAACACTGCTGGGCAGTGGCCTTGGGTTTTGGCAACCCGTCTGCAGCAGGTCTTGTGGTGAATTTGGTCGCAAGTTGAAGCATACGGGTCCTGTTGGTGAGGAACTCTGAGGAGCGTAGCAAGTACTTGAATGTATATATGACCTCTAAGATACTTGTAAATGTAATTCTTTTTTTTCAGGTATCTGTTGTTGAGGGTGGTATCTCCTGTATGCTAGAGGCTTGTGATAGTTCTTGAATGAAACAGATTTTTAGCTGGAGGTCACTTATATTTGGGAAATTTTGTTTTACTTGTCTGAAATTCCCCTCTGCTTTACACTGCGTACATTATTCAACGTCTTCTGTCATAATATGTTCTGTAGTGTTTAAAGGTTGTTGCTTTCTTTCTGCTGGGGGCTGTGTTTCAGCAATGGGTGAAGTAATGCTTCTAATAGGTAGTTTTGTATCATTTTGTCAGGTACTTTGGGATTGTTTTATGAAAGACTACATAAATGTCATTTATTATTATGAATGCCTCTCATGTTTTGGAATTTAACAGACATAATATTTGCCATCCTGTCACCATCATCACATTCATTTTCATAGTTATAATCAAAGGTGGCAACAATGGCATTCAGATGCTTAATTATATTTCATGTAGGTGACCAGTACTAACTTATTAAATTAATGCATGGTGCAGCAGGAACAAGTGTGACATCTTCCCTCTGTGGTTAGGGAGCCATCAGCTTGCTTCTCACACATAAAAATCAGTATATAGTGAAGCATATGGCACCAGTGAGTTCTGTGTTTATTAAAGGATTATTCCTCTGAACATTCTGTGAATTTTTTTCCTTATTTCACTTGATGTAGATCTAAAATGTTTTTCCCATCTTTCAGGACTTGAAATACTGGACAAATTCTTTTTTTTTTTTTAGTAAGATGAAACCAAGACTTCTTAAGGTTCATGAAAACAGTGGGGACTTCTGCTTGTATCAGACTGGCCACCTGTCTGGTATGGGTAGGATTAGAGATCTATCTAGTCTGTGGAAACCTAAGGTTCAAATCCTTGGTTTGATTCAGAGCAGTTTTGAACTTTTTTACATTTTCTGCATTTCTGGAGAATTGGATTGCCAGCTGTATTGGAAAGGAGAGGGAGTGTCCCATCCTTCTAGTTCTAAGAAGAAATTACATCTTCTCAAAACTGGTAGGGTAGGTTTTCTGCTTTAATGCCATGTTTTTTCTGGTCACAAATTAAAAAGCTTCCTCAGAATTTTCTAAGCAGTGGCCATGTCTTTGGTGTGATAGTAATATGTATGTGGGTAATAATCCAAGAAAAGCTTTTTATGCTAACAATAGCTGGGATATGTTTCACAACTACTTAACTACTCAAAAATAAAGTAGGAAGAAAGGCCACCACCATCATCTCAGATTTTTACTTGGATCTCAGAAACATGTAGAATCACTCTTCTCAAAGATATTCTGAAACCCTACTTTTGTGTAGCCAAAGCCACAGGGTTTTTCCTGAAGTAACTTGTGGAGGAGGGAGAATCAAAGAATGGTATGTTACCTGCTGAACTACTCCCTTTTTCTGCTTTTTTGGAATCTCACCTCCTTCCTCAAAATGTGAAAGAATTGTTTTATTGCACCATTGTCTTTGCCCTGTCCAAAGTCACTGAAATGAGGATTAGGGATCAAATGCAAATTTTATTTTTTTTTCTGTGATTTGTCTACCTGAAAATGACCAGATGGGTCATTTTTCAGATGGGTCTGGAAATCTTCAACTGGTTTTAATGCTTGAACTCTGGTGTTCTGTAAGCTTTATTGCAGGATTTTTTTCTTTGTTGTTCTCTTTAGACTGAGTAGCAAGGATTTTTTGAAAAATAGTTAATGGTTTCCAGGACAAAAGCACTGAGTTTGTATCTTCTTTCAGAAATTCTGTGATACAAAAAAAGACAAAACAATGGCAGGGTTCTGTGTCCAGTTCGGGTTAAGACTGAAGATTCAGCAATACCTGGAAAGGAAACAGAAGGATATGCAGGCAACCTGGCAATTTTGTCAGCTTGAGTGTGTTGGGTGTTCCTAGCATTCCATTGTAGTACTCAGATGGGGGCTTGAAAACAAGAGGAGTTGTACAAGCAAGAGGTCATTGACTCTGACCACCGACAAAGCATGCAGACTCTGTAAAGGCAATCTCTAAGGTAAAAGATACTCCTTGAGTTACACCTATCAGCTTTAAGCTTTCCTTTGACTCACATTAACTTTCCTTCTGTGGGCTTGTTTCTTTGGAGCAGAAGGGGACCTTGGGAAGCACACACAGCTTCCATTTCCTGATACCACCACAGAGAACAGTCACAGCAGAAACTCCAAATGCTTTTCTCAGGGTATTTTTTCCCATTAGGTCTTCAGGTTGGTTGCAGAATTTGTGATACAGCTGTTTGCAGTAGTGGTACTTTGAATTTAGTTCTGTGCCTCTAAGCTCATCACTCCCTAGTAAAGAAGGTGGTTTTCTGGAAGTCCTTGCTTATTTCAGTGCTGCAGTCTGTGATACTGAGGCACTAAACTCAATCCCCATGCTCTTTTCCACCATGCATGGCTTTACAGGTCTCAGTGCATCAGTGACTGGTGTGTTCTGTGGCAAAGCTGATGCTGGGGTTCATTCATCTGAATTTTTCTAGGTAGTAATGTCTAGTCTTGATCGAGAGGTAGTAATGCACATCACTCATCCATTGCTTAGGTTTGCGTGGTGCATTTTTGCATGTAAATATCATAGAGTGATTTGGCTCTGTAGGACTGTACAAGTGAGTGATAATGCTCCACCCAACATGCTTACTGAATTTTTTAAGCTTATGTGAAAATATCTGTATGTAACCTTAAGTAGAGAGAAAACCAATGGAAGTCAATGAGAATAACAGCAAGATGTATGTAATGTTAGATGTTAAAGTTAGATGTATGCTTGTTTCAAATTTGAATTTCAGGGGGAATGAAGGCTGGATAGGCATTCTTGAAAAGGAGGCTTTTTCCCCTACATCTTGTTGTGCTAGGAAGAGAGTATGTGCTTGTATCCCAGAACCCATGAGAAGCAAATATGATTCCATTAAGTCTTAAGAATATGAATGTATGTATCAACATGCAGGACTTAGCCCATATTTGCATATAGCATAATGTGACTTCAGTTCTGATTTTTGGCCTAAAAACACTATGTGTGCATGTAAAATATAATTAATGTAATGTTTGACCCTGGAGGAAAATTTTTATCTGACCTTTTATCAGGAGTAATTTTGGAAGCTGCCCAAAATGTAAAATCCCCTGAAGTTCTTCTAAAGGAGATGTTAATGAAAAAACACTTAGGGGTATGCTGGTTTCAGATCTCTCTGAGGAAAAGAAACTTCAATGTGACTTTGCTCAGAGAAGCCTAGATTTTGAGACTGTTATCTGCACAGAAATAAGGTAAAATAGAAGTCTGACTATTCTGGTCACAACAGCTAAACTTTAACCAAATTGGAAAAAAATTGTGCAAAGGTCTGTATACAAAATAACCTAGACTCTGCTTCTTGGGGCAAATCACACATGCTTGCTTTGATCCCAAAGGTTTGTCCACCCTGCGAGATCGGTATGAGATGCTGCACTTGTCCTGGTGTGGCACTTCAGCTGTAAGGAAGCAATCTGGTTTAGGTATGCCTGGCTCAAAGACTGGCTAGAGCCACAGTGCGACCCTCAAACCATGCGAAGCTGGGAGATCTCTCTGTCTGCCACGAGCTGAGCCACAAAGGGAAGACGCTGTAAGAATTTTTCCTTACCTTTCAGGTGAACATTTAAAAGTTTTGCTTCTCACTTACCCAGCTCCATATCAGAGTGTGCTTTTCAGAGGGTCTGAGCACAGGGGGCCAATATATTGGCCTTTCCCATATGTGCACTAGTGTTTACATTTCTCTTAAAATTTAAGTAACTTTGCTTTTAGGTTGTAGAACATTGTCACTGCCACTCAAGCAATGTAGCTGCTGTGGAGTGTGTGTACCTGCATATTTTGGTGGGACTTCTCTTTATCAGAGTTGGATTATATAAGGCTTGGCTAAAGCTCTCCTAATTTTTTTTTCATAGCACATACTGTAACCGTATATAAAGTCTTACTTTTAGTATTCCTTCTCACTTCTGTAGTGTAAAGGTTTTTTGGTTTCTCAAACCATATATAGAAAATTTAGTGAAAAGCAATATTTAGCATTTCTTTTTGCTTGGCTTCTTAAGGAAATACATTCCTGAATGGTTTGGGGGCCAGAGTTAGGTTGCTGAAGGCCACAACGTTAACCCACTGTTCTGAGTATTTCTAGAACAGTGTGTTTCAGGGAAAAATGTGGCAAAGCAGAGTAGATGATGCTTTTTAAATACTCCCCCCACAGGAGTTCTCTAGGCTTTGAAACTGGTGGCCCATTTCTGCCCAGTCAAGAGCTTACACACGCAAAATGGTGAGGTTTGTATGCATGCTGCATGAAGATAACAGCCACCAAAAGGTGGGAAAGTGCAGGTGCCCCACTAAGGGAGGAGCTGCATCGTATGTTCCTGTGGGGTTAGACAGAATTTTATGTAGGAGAGAGGCACCATAAGTGTTCCCTTCCTCTGAGCTTTATTCAAGGCATGAAAAATCTCCCATGTGCCATTATTCCTTAGTCCACAAAGAGTTGAGTTATCTTGAAGTTCAAGAAATCATAGTAATCTCATAGCTCCATTTTGGGAGAGGGAAAGGCCAGTGTCACTTCTTAATTCTGAAGACAGGGAAGAACATTTATGACTTTTAATGAAAATAATCAGTCACCTTCAGAGCAGCATATCTGCCATTTCCACAGAAGAGACACGAGTTTTCCCAGAAACCTGAATTTTTTCAGCACTTGCACTTGTTTTCACATCCTGTTTCTCCGGCAGAATAACCCAAAAGCAGTATGAGATGTGTTGTTATCTCATGTAACACAAACTAGTGATGGTGCGAGAGTGCCTGTGTAGGAGTCCAGTGTCACAGGCCGTCGGACACCTTTGCAGGGACTGATGTACAGGGAATTGCTGGGCTAAATGGCAGGTGAGTCTGCATCTGTCCTGGAGCAAATGTAAGTTCTGTCCTCCTGCTGCCCTCAGCCACCCGGCTGTGATGAGCTCTGCTCCACAACGTCTCTAGCTGTGCTTCTGTAATGGCATGCATGAGCAAAAAGCCCTGCTCACTGAAACCTGTGTCCGAGAGAGTGTTGGGTTTTGAGTTCCTTCCACTTGGTAAACCTCTGCAGGGTTGGCAGAAACATGGGGGAAGAGAAAAGTTAATTTTTTTAAATTCTTCCTGGCATAGTCTACATGGGTTCTCTTACCCTCTGCCTCTCCTCTTTGTCATGCTAACTTTTGCCCTTGTCACAAGTTTACATACGGGGAAGAGTGAGATAACACAGTGTAGACTAACTAATGGCAGTTTCATGTGGATGTGTCGTATATTTCTAATTTGTTGCTTTTCCACGCTCTGTAGGGGTAGCTCAAAGTAGAATTGAATGCTCAAAACATTTCCTCCGTCTGTAAATATATAGTGAGCCTGTGCTATGTCACATTTCCCAGGACTGCATGGTTAGAAAGGAAAGAGCCACTTAAAATGCTCTTGATGCAGCCAGGGCAGCCCTTGTTTCTAAATGGCAGCCATGTTTAACTTTTTCTGGATACGGGAAATACCTATTGAGCCATTCTTTTTAAGTTTTTTGTAAATTTTATGTCTCAGCAATCTGGATTTAATGCTGCTCTAATCTCACATTGTAATGTAATGGCAGTGAAATGATTCCCACACCAGTCTACTGAGAATCTGTGCGAATGTCATTAAAATGTGCTTACCGAATCAAAACAAATGCAGAATTAGCATGTGAAAACTGTGTTTATGTGATTATAATGTTTCAGCAATATGAGATTACTGTAGGAAGCAACTAATCCAAACCTAGGGGGACTTCCCATTACAAGGCCATTAAAATGACATGACTGAAGCACAAATTTCAGATGGGAAAAGCGGAAACATAAATCTTGTCATCCGTATTCAGGCAAAACATGTATCGAACTCAGTGGAGTTTTTGCCAGAGCCAGGAATGCAGCACCATGACCTTTTTAGTAGCAAGTCTCTTTTCTCTGAACAATACCTCTAGGAAAAATATTTACTTCACCAGGATTTCATAAGTGGTTAATGGTGAGTGTTGTATTTTGTGCACCATACAATTGGTGGTTATAAAGATTTGTCGAGATTTTATTAGAAAAATGTTAAGGTATTGTTGCAAGGCTGTTGTGAAATAATAAAAGTTTTGGTTTTATCTTAAAGCAATTTTCTCAGTTTTGTATGAATATGTAATTTTCAGGAAATATAATTTATTTCTCTTTTTATACAGTACCCAAAGCTGAGAAGTCTTGATCTATGCAGGAACTCCTTGGCAATACCACCACATAAATCAGTGATTTTCAAAACCAAAATAGGTTTTACTGCCAGATATGAACCTACCTGTGTGTCTTCTGTTAAAGGAATCAGCATCTTTCTCCCTCCCCTTAGACTGGCTTAAGATTAAGGAAATAGAATTCACATGTCCTGTGTAGAACCATCTGAAATATATTTGTCTTGTCCTGGATTGTTTCTTGGCTTGCTCCTTGGACCATGGAAGGAGGATAACATTACAGAAAGTGACTTGTCCTGTCCTATTACAAGCATTCAAAATAAACTGGATGAGTTTCCTATAGATATGTCCTTCCATCTCCACTATGAAAATGGTCTAAATGTTGTTCTCTAGTAGACATACCTCATTTAAGTGAGTAGATGAAGTGATATGAATGCAGTCCTTGGTGTATGAAAGAAGAAACTTTTTCAGAAGAAAGTTCTCTGTAAAACATGGTATGCACATCTATAAGTAAAGTATATGAACATTGCTTTCTGTAGTAACATATACATGCTTAAATTAAGTGGGAATCTTTATTCCATTTAAAAGCTATTTGCACCTAAAATCTGTTTTAAAAACACTTAATTAAATTCTGATTCCATCAAGTGAATCTTACTAGGAATGATGTGTCATTATGGCATAATCAGGGCAGGCTGTGGGGAAGATACCAGGATGGTGATTTCAAAAATAATTCCACTCTCAGGTTGTTGACTGTCTTTATTTTTCATAATTATTTTACTAAGAGTGGTGGGTTTCTAAAACTGCGTTAGTAAGCAGGAACAGGCATTAATATTAATATATTTTTTCATGAAGATAAAATTAGGCCTACTTTAAATGCTGTTTGTGTCAGTTTCTATTTTTGTGATGCTTCTTATATTTATAGAAATCCCTGGCCTCAATCAAAAGGTTCTGTAAATTCTGTGTGTGAGCTATAATATGAAATCTAGAGTTTAAAAATCAACAGGTTGGTGTCTGCTACAAGAGAAGCCTGATATGGGAGCTGGTAATCTTAGATGTTTCCTGCTGTTACAAATCAGAAGGCAGCAGCCTCAGGCTCTAAGAAGATCTTACATGTGCCAGCCATTGGGTCTTTGCAATGAGCAGGCCAGATTAATTGAGGGTTGTCTAAATAAACTGTGTCAGAAAGAAATTGGTGGGAGTAACTGCTGAAAGTCAACTTTTCTTCAAAGTGATAATCTGAAAGTGAGCAAAAATTCGCATTCAATTAGAGTGGCCTTTTTGAGTAACTACACTGTTAAATAACTAAGCAACTGAAGTGTAAGATTGTTGAGGAAACAATGTAATTGATCTGTGTCAAGCTTTATCAAAAGAAATCAAATACTTGCATATTTAATTGTATATAGTTTTTTTTTTTTGCTATCTTAAGAAGTGGATTGGAAAATTATCAGTGAAGATGGCGAAAGACAAGTGTGAATCCCATGCAGATGGTAGTTATCACTGCTGTCAGGGTTTTACTGAATGGCAGAGCAGAGATTTAACTTTTTTTTTTAAAGGTGAAAAAATAAAGGTAATACTTAGAATTATGTCAGTTGCTTTGCAGTGCATATAAGAATGACTCAGATCATTGAACTTTCTTCGAAAGTGAGTTGCTCTATATAGAGCACCAGCCTTCTTCAAGGATGGGATTAATGACTGCTTAATTGAATTGCAGCTAGGAGCAGTTTCTGACTAAGGTATTTTGCTTTTAATTATTTGCTCAAGAATAATATTTTCTGAAATCATGCACTTCTTAATTTGTTTGGAAGAAAAATAAATCATTCTATTAATCAGCCAGCAGTCTGTTCTATGAGAGTAATTATTCTTCTGCCTTCTCAAAAAAGTTAACATGCTAGTTCAGGAATGAAATTCTTAAAAGAACAGTTCTTCCTAAGTCTGCTTTTACACAAGGCAAGTAAACATAGTCATTTATCTTTCTTACGAAAGTTGGATGGCCAACTTTTCATGTTACAATAAGCACCATCACTGTGGACTTCAGTTGGCAGGCAATAGCTGCCTTTTCCAGGGGCTAGGTCAGTTTTTGTGCATTGGTGCTCTGACAGTGACTGCTTCTCATGAGATCAAAGTATTCCCAAAGAGATCTTGATGTTCCTGTGCCCTTTGATATGTAGAGTTCAGTGCCCTTCAGATTTCAGTTTTTCTGTCATCCTGGTAGATTAACTTTAGCAGTTAAAAGGAAAATGTCCTCTGAGGGCTTTACCAGTAACAAACCCCTGTTTATGGCATTATTCACCAAAAGGGAGGCAGAAATGGGAAAGACCTCTCTCTTTAATCAATAATGCATGCTCTAGTTAGTCCTTTCCTCTGGACATGATTAAACATGTATTTTGTTTCATAACTGATGATTTTGGTTGACTAGGGATTTTAACTATATATCCTCAAGCCTTTGTGACTAGCATCAGGAAGATCTAACACGAACTGGTTAGTCAGGACTACCCCCACTCCCAAAAGGAAAAAAAAAGCCAGATCCCAATGGAGAGAGCTGCAGCTAGTTCTAACCTGCAGTGAGTCAGGCCAGACTGGCACAGGGCCTTTGACATGAACCAACTGCAGACATAGCCTCAGTGTTTGTTTTTGTCCCTGCTCATTTGAAGTTTTGAGAAATAATATTGTTTCATTCATGTTAAAGATGAATAAAAAAGTATCCCAGATGCTGAGCCATATATAACTTAAGTGTTAGATTAAGGTCTGTTCTTAACTCGTAAAATATTTGCCCAGTGAAGCACTTTGGCTTCTCCATTGCTTTGTGGGCCGTGCTGTATCTTCAGCAGCTGTCGTCAGCCTAGAGGAGTTGTCCTGGGCTGTTCCAGGCCTCCAGAGCACAGCTGGTAGGAGAACCTGAGCCCTGCTGAAGCCAGAGGAGCAGATTGTCACCCCCATCCCTGCATTCCACATAGAGGGGGAAGACAAGGTGCCCGAACACAGACAGCTTCCTCGGCATGCAGGGAGGACATTGATTCTTTGAGGCCAGAGATAAATATACCAAACATACCAGTAAGGAGTATTCAGCCTTGGTGCCAAGTGTGTTCATCTGGTGGCTGAAGCTGACAAAATGTGACAGCTGCTGAAGAGCAAAGAATCCTAAATGAACATACAGTGGTTGTTATTAAATAGGAAACATTTATCTTAATGTGGTATTGACTGCCCCTCAACAAATGATGATAATTTCCATGGAAATGGTACTGGAATGTGATGTATTTATGTTGCTGGAGTAATGATACATGCACAGTTGGGTAAAATAAATGCCTTGTTTTTCATATTGACCACCCTGCTGCAAGCAGCTTTTGAAAACATCCCAGCGAACACACACAGAGTGTAGGTATATGTGTGAGAGACAGGAGGGATTTCAGAAATTGTCTGAGAAAGCGCTGCTCTCTCTGAAATGTTTTTGTTCCCTTTCTTCTTCCTTCCCAGATCCCTTTAGGATCTGATTTTTTTCCCCCTTTGTTACAGAAAAATGCCTTCCTTGAGCGGAAAAGTGCAGACCGTCTTGGGCCCTGTGGAGCCAGACTGCCTTGGCTACACATTGACTCATGAACACTTGACTATGAACTACAGCAGCTGCTTTTGTCCACCTTCTCCAGGCCAAGAGCCTTTGTCTAATGGGCCCATTGAGATGAAGAACTTGTTTTGGATTAAGCAAAATCCCTACAGCCATAAAGAAAACCTTCTTTTGTATCAGGAAACAGATGCTGTGAAGGAGGAGTTGCTGTGTTTTAAGGCAGCAGGTGGTGGGACAATTGTGGAAAACACAACTACAGGAATTGGCCGGGATATGAATACTTTGAAGAAACTTGCTGAAGAGACTGGAGTTCATATTATTGCTGGTGCTGGGTTTTATGTGGATTCCACTCATTCTCCTCAAACACAGGCCATGACAGTGGAGCAGGTAAGTCTTAACCATTGCTTCAGTGTCTCTGTCCTTTGAATTATCCCTGGGTAAGCTAAAGTTGGAGAGGAGTTCCAGCAAAATAGATAAAATACAAAGGTTCTCAACACAAAAAAGGGGAACAGCATTACTGCTTGTGTGTAATAGCTGGAGCAGCACTACTTGCATGTGCTTGGGTTTTCTGACAGAATTTCCAGTTCTTAAGCTCAGTTTTCTCTGAGGGATTTGTTAAAATGCAACAGTAAAAGGAAAATACAGCATTTCATGTGTGGACATCTGGTACACCACCAATTATCTTGGGGTTTTTACTATTTATTAAGGAAGGAGTTTATCCTTGCTACCTCTTTTGTCGATTTTTCTGGCTAATTGCTTCCCAATGAGTTTACCTAGCATTATTGTAAAAAGCATAAATAATTGCAATATTTATAGGACAGTTGTAAAACACTGCTCTGCTCAGGCTGTGTGTTATATCTCTCTTCTCTATCATTTGTCCAGGCTTTTCAGGGCATAGTCTACATCATGCTGTTTATATGGTTACTAAGACAATGTGTTAATAATAACTGAGGTCCCCAGATATTCCTTTAATATTAAATATTCATCTTTTATTAAGTAAATGTGATGATGAGGAAAGAGGAAATGGATTTCACCAAGGTAGGAGGCTGTGAATGTGGATGAATAGAGTTGAGATAGTTTTTTTCAATCTGTCACAGTTAACAAATGAGTCAAATTCATTTTAAAAATCAATGGTTGAAACTTGAGCAGTGCAGCCAAAAAAATGGACCCATGCTGGCCCAAACTGTATGCAACAGTACTGCTTTTCCTAAATGTTCTTCCATTACTTGAAATAAAAATAGATGCAAATAGAATAGATACAAATAGATTTCTCAAGGCAAAGGTTTCACTTCTGTGTTTGGTGGACTGATGGAGACCCACAGATTTCCTGTACTCAGCACTTAGAAGGTAGTTTATCATCAGTGCCATTTTGTGCTCTCAATTCTAAATGTATCCTTAAGATATATGACCTATTCTGGGAAAGAAAAACTGAAGCTTTCATAACAAACTAGTTTTATTAAGAGATTCTGATGGTGGATGTTCTAAAGCGGCTAATTTTGATCCTGTAAATTTGGCAAATGAGCTTTGTTTTTGTAGTTCTGAACTCAGCAGAGCGCCTGTTGTTTTACATTGGCATTCCCATGAGCAGGTTTTACCTTAAACTTGTCTCTTCAGGATGCTTGCCAGAGTTTCTCCCTTCCCTATCTGAATGACAAGGTATTCTTATTCTCTGATCCCTTGTTTTGCAAAAATTACATTGAATTGTGTCTGCAGTCAATTCAGAAGTGCAAGGCACAAGTTTTGGAGTTAACTAATTTTTTTTTAATAAAACAAAACTTAATCTCTGCCTTATTCAGAGTTCAAATTACATGTAGACCAGCTTTCTTGGCAAACCTGGACAAATGTGTGAGTGGATACTGTTAAATTGATTTGCTTCTGTGTTTATTTTGGTCTTAGTGAATGGCTGGCATAACATTAGTTGACAGAAACCAGATTTTAACTGCAGTGTTTTCATACACCCAGCTGTTAATTAAATAAGTTCAGAAAGACCTTGGGAGTATAAGTAGCCCAGTGTCCATAGGCCAAATTTGGTGCTATTTAACACAAATAGTATTGATAACCAAAAATCTCATTTTCCTATTCTCTAGCTGACAGGGATTATTGTTGATGAGATACTCAAAGGAGCAGATGGGACTAATATCAAGTGTGGTGTGGTGGGAGAAATAGGTTGCTCCTGGCCTTTGACTCCGAGTGAACATAGAGTGCTTCAGGCAGCAGCACAGGCTCAGTCACAGCTTGGGTGCCCTGTTATCATCCATCCTGGCAGGAACAGCGACTCACCTTTCCAGATTATCCGCATCCTGCAGGAAGCTGGGGCTGATGCTTCAAAGACAGTCATGTCTCACCTCGACAGGTAAGGAGACTATTCTGCTGTGTTTCCTGCAGTGTTGCCACTTCTTGCCAACACTGGGATTCTGTGGAACTACACTGGAAATAGTTGACATAGAGTATTATCCTCAAGTTTACTGACTTAAAAATAAGTGCTTATATAGAGCTTGATCAGCCTCCAGCACTTCAGCCAGGATCAGCTTTTAGATTCACATCGATCAAGGGATTTTGGTATTCTAAATGCTGTCTTTGAAAGCCTGAGAGAGAGATTAGGAATAACTGTAGCCACATTTAAAAAATGGGAATTCCATTAATTTATATGCCTGCACAAATCCCTGTATTTACAAAGCATTGGACATTGAGCAGCTGTCACTAAATAGGGTGGGAAGTTGCTGGGCTTCCAGTGTTTTTGAAAACTGGGTCACTCTTAATGGCCTTACTAAAATGTCGCAGAAGCTAATGGAGATTCCCTTGATTTGGCTGGAGTCTGGATCAAAGCAAAAGGAAGGTTTTTAATGTTCTCCTACCAGACGCAGGAAGTACTGCTTAAAAAGAAAATAGTTGGGTTTTGGAAAGTTCATAGCGTAGACCAGATGGTTAACTTTTAGTTTCCTCAAGAACAAAAACCAGGAGCTCCACATCAGGCATGGTGAGAAATTGGGATGCTTTTTTGTCTCCAGCTTAGAAATACAGCCTCTATTACCAAATCATTTTTGTATGACCTTGTGTTACTCATGGTGAGCTGGAATATGTCCAAGCATTGATTAGTTTGGCCAGTTGCTGAATAATGGAGACTATTTGTAGTCATATGATTCTCAGCAATTGGATTGTTTGCCCTCAGTGTGAATGTAGTACAGGCAGCAGCACTGTGTTCCAAATTTCTCATGGTTACAGGCTCTGTGGGTTTGCTAATCAAGCTACAGGTGTTGTGCTTTGTATTCACACAGAGCTCCTTGTTTTACTTGAGGATTTTAGGAGCATAAAATTCATGCCATGAAATGATATTTGAATATTTATAAAGTACCTCCTTTTTGTATTTACCTGCATTCCACTGTATCTATGCCTGTATTTTTCATCCCTTTTTGAAGAAAAACCGGTTGCTTAAATCTTTTTATGAAAGAGAACTGACCAAGCTGCAGGTATCAGTACTTACCTAGCCATTTCAATACAACATAAACATGCAGGGTTTTGCCTTTATACACTGTTGCAAGTTGTTGCATTAAGTAATTGATTGATAGAAATTAAACCGTGTAAGCAGGAAAACAGAGGTGCGCTTTCACTAACAGCCGCTGATGCACAATATGACATTTCCTTATATCTCTTTCTATCATTACTTTCGCACATTCAGGTTGGCACTTGCTATAACATAAACTACTGTGAAGTTTGGCTTTGCAATGTGCATTTAACATTTTAAATCTCCTCCAGTAAGAAAAATCCACGTGGGAGCATCCCAGTCCCTTAAATAGCTCCGTATTTCATGTCTGCATTTGACATAGACAGAATGGTAGTTTTCCAGTGGATTTACAATGAAATGATAAAACTAAAATGCTGGCTACCATGTCTCGCAATTTAGCACCATAGAACAAAAGCTAGAGAGTATCTATAGCAGTACTGTGGTGTTGTACAAGGCTGGAAGCAAAAGCTACTGAGCCTTGGCTTTAGCCATTTGTTAGGGGTTAAGGTTATAAAGGAGATCAACATCCTGACTCAACTCACTTTAGCTTTTGTTAGAAGACTCACAGCAACTGTTACGAATTTGGGTTTAGTGTCTGTCCTAGTGGTATTTATGGATGAGGTCCAAATTTCAGGATGTTTCACTGTGTCCCACCTCCTTTTTCAAGAGCTCAGAGCTGTTCACAGACAGTGTTGTCCAAACACTCAATGCCAGCACAGAGATCAGCAGTTTGAGCTGGGAACTGCTACATCCTTGTGGCTCACAATGGGACCCAGTGGCTGACAAAACTAAGTTCTCCAGCTCGTCATTGGGATAGAACACCCAAAAGCATGACACTAACAATAGTTCTAGAAAGGAATTGTTCTGGCTGTGATTTTTAAATACATGGTTGGGTGTTTTTGCCACCTGCACAGGACTGAATACTCTTGGCGACTGTCTCCCTGTGAACCAAGCAGGGCTGGATCTAAAATAACCTGTTCTTTTTTGCTGCACTTTGAAAATTCATTTGGTGATAAATGTTCCATCTCTGTAAACTGTAACATTTATTTTAAAATAACATTTTTTATTAATTACAGTTGGCAAGTCTTAGATTCCTGCTGATGGCAGGCTTGTTTGAACAAGGGTTTTCTCTCTCTCAACCCATCTGTTCCTCCTACTTGGTCCTGTTGTTAAGTCATAATATTGAAATTGTGACATCAGTCATTTCCATAGCAACAGACTGTGATGTAATTGTATAAGGTAGAACTGCTTTGTGACATCAATAGCTGCAATAATTTTAAAAAAACCCCATCAAACTACTGCCCTTTTGGTTAGCTGTGCTGCTCTTGTGGAAACTTGTTTTGTTCTTAAAAAAAAAGTTGTATGGCAGCTATAAAGATAAAATTGTGTCATTTGAGTGCCTTTGTTTTCCTTTGGACAGCTTATACACTTGGTAAAAATGGTTCAAAGAAACCCCAAAATATCCCAGAGAGCTCTTATTTCTGTTGCTGTTCTTTTCCAAATGAGTGAGACATGTTAGAAGCTTTGTTCCTTCACTTTTCAAATCTGCTGCAAAGCCCATGTCCCAGATACAGTGCCATTATATATTTTGGTGAGAGTTTTCCTTAAGGCGTTCTGACCAGATCCCAGTGCAAACAATGATATATTGCTGTTCTAATGGCAATCTAGAAACATCACTGTACAGAATAGAAACTAAAGACAAAGTTGTATAACACTGGTGTGTGATGGATGAAACAAGCCCTGGATGAAGCTGTCTCCTGTAACTCTTTTGGGAAAGTAAATCTCTCTTGTGCAAGTAATCCATTGTCTTTTTTTTTTTTTAAATGTCACTATGAATTAACCTCCTCCTTACATGTCCTTCCTTGTTAGGTTGTCTGTTGAGGGGGTAAATGATATCAAAAGTAAGTAACTTTCCTGTTTCCATTTAAAGATTATCATAGAAGTTTTCATTATTTCATGGGAAAAGAGTTGATTTTGTTGAACTTTTTTTAATGCATGAAATCCCAAATGAATGTAAGAAAGACAGTGCTGTGCATCATCTTAAGTTGCATGTGTCAAACGGGAGTCGTGTTTTCAAAAGGGTGAATTAAATCTTAGATTATAGGGTTTTTTTCCTTGCAAGTAGGAGGTCACAAAATACCTGTCCTCATACCATAAGATGTTTTATTCCTGTTACAGTGCTGACTCTGTGTTATGTATGTTCTGCAGGACCATATTTGATACAAAGAAGCTTCTGGAATTTGCTAAACTTGGATGTTACTTAGAGTATGACCTGTTTGGTACAGAATTCCTTCATTACCAGTTCCATCCTGAAATTGACATGCCGAACGACAATGAAAGGATTGCAAGGTATCTGCTCCCATGCAGTTTCAGCTACAGCATGGCCATTGACAAAAAAATATTACTGGAACTTGTTTTAAGACCATTAAAAAGTGGCTCTGCTTGCTGTTCAAAATTGTCTTCTGTCATACTAAAATAATGCCATTTTCCCCTGCTGCTGTCATGGCTTTAGGGCAGCATGTGTCATTTTTTCTATCGGAAAGGAAGATGCAGAGATTCCTAGTGTTGTAGGAAGTTACTTGAGAAGAAGATAAGGAGCTTTTTCAACTTCATTCTCTGTCCAAATTCCATGCTGATCTGGTTGAATTTTATAACTTACTGAATTTATACAGTCTGTAAAAAGGAAAAGGCTGAAAGTAGTGCATTTGTGTCAGGATTAAGTACTTCTGTTTGAAACATAGTATTGGAAACCTAGTGCTGCTGCTAAACATCATCTGAACCTGTTACATCTCCTCACTAGTTTGCTAACCCAGAAAAACTCGTTGGTTGTTTTGGATGGATTTGATCCTGTTTTTCCATCCTGAAAAACGGCCTTTTTTCTTCCAAGCACTTTATCATCTTTCCTTGCCTTGTCCTTTTTCCCCTTCTCTCTTCTTAAGGATGAGATTCCCGTCTCCTCAGAGCTCCCATGCTCCTCACGCTCACTCACAATGTGAAAATATTGGCCCCACTGGGAGGATACCTCTTCCCTGCTTCTCATCAGCACCTGCAGTCTCAGCTCAGCTGCACTGCAAATCTGTTGTGCTGTGCTAACACAAAGTTTTGCCAAGGAGATACATTCTGTACAGAAACAGTCTGAGAGAAGGTAGGATAAGCTGGGAATGGACACCTCACTCCTTCCATTCTGTCTGGAGCTGTGGTGCTGCCATGCTGTTTGTTCCCAGTGTTTGTGAGCAGTGAAGTGGCAGGTGTCTGAGGGGTGGGGTGCCATCCTGCCTGTGTCTTTACCTTCCAGAGTCACAAACAGTTCTTTCGTTCTCCTTGCTGAGAAAGATTTTGTCATTTCTGATCGCTAATGAAATAACTTCTAGCTTTCCTTACATTTCAGACATAGCTTCCCTTCCCCTCATTGTCAGATTAATCTTGAAACTAATCTGTTTTTAAACTGTTCTCTCCTAAGAAGGTGCTGTGGTTACTCCTCTCACTGCCAAGCATTTGCTGCTGCTTTTCACACTCGAAATTGTTTCTCTCTTAACTGTGCTCTCAGTCTTGCACTCAGTATTTTAAACTGTTGCAAGGAATCCACAGGTTTCACATTTAGAATGGGTAAAGTTGCTTTCTCTGCTGTGCCTCAGAAGGTCAGCATCTACAGAAGCACTGGGGAATACACGGAGAGGACTGGACTAGGCTGTGGTTAACAAGTGCATGTTCAACTGTGGCAGAGTTTTCATTCCATCCATGGTACTTGCTCAGCCACCACTGCCTCTCCTGAAAATCTCTCGTGTCTGGCTATTTCTTGCAGCAGGCTGTTCATAGGAAGAAAAGATGAAAAGTGTGTCTTCTCATAGCACAGTGTATGTGCATTTGAGTTGTAAGTGCCATTTAATGGATATCAGTGCACCCACAGCAGACTTAGGATGGCTGCAGACATCTCCATAGGGTTTTGTTTTGTCAAACAGCACCAGAGGGGTGGAAATCAAATTGACCTCTGAGTGAAAATACTGAATGGAAAACACTTGTTCAGATCTTTTCTGTTCAAAACATAAACTTCTGTAGTCCTAATGTATCTACTCAACACAGTTTAGCCATCTGTGTACTTCAGCAGTTCGGCTGCAGTCTACTGCCAGTGCAAGCAAAGCGCTGACTTTTGTTCTCGGGCAGTTTTGAGTCCGAAGCAGGTACTAACTGAATTTACAGGAATGAGCAAAAAGCAGCAATGGATACAGAATGGAAATTATCATGTCTCCCCAGCTGATTAAATTAGTCTAAACATGAAAGGAGATGATTCTAAGATGTTTGGTCAGCAAAGAGCTTAGTCGTCCAGTGCCATTGCTCTCACTCTCCAGCTGGCTTGTGGTCTCTCTGTATTTCAGACTGGAGGAGATACTTGTGATGTTGTAACACTATGGCTTATGTAGTGTTGTGCACTGTATGGCACAATATATGGTGGGGTTTTGAGAGATAATAGTATTTTACCAAATTCCATCCTATTTGCCTTCTTTCTGCTGCTCATGTTGATTAGATCCTGCTACATGTGTCTCCTTGTAACTGCTTGTAATAAAAACTGTAAGGGCTTTCAGATACAGTGTGGTTACTTATAAAGCTAGTATTTGTTTTCTTGCTAATCAAATCACGGTCAGGAAGGTAAGAGTTAGAATTTCACAGTGCTGTGATGGAATTGGAGGTCTTCATGAGGAATGAGCACTTTCCAGTGCTGGCCTGTCAGTTCCTGCCACTTCAATTCTGCAATCCACTGCCACCCCAAATGGAAGCTTTCTGGGAAGCTTAACAGACCTGCAATACAGGAGTGTAGACAGCCACGTAATATAAATGCTAAAAAATGAACTGGTCAAGGGAGTAAGGCTACCTGAGTGAAAAGTGGAACAGGAGGACTTGTAGCAGTCCTGCTACAAGGGTGTGACCAGAAGGATTACTTCTTTTCCTAGGATGAATTGTCATTTTGCCAAGGCTGTTTAGCTGCACTGCCATATTAATTTATCTTTTTTCCTGGCATGTACTAGTGCTGTACCATGCCAGTCTTATTGATCTTCTTTAATGAACATCTTTGGAATGCATTTTCATGATGACTGTCTATATGGAGTATGATATTGGCAACTTCAAAATTTTATTAACCTGCTTTGCTAAATGGGATTTAACTGGAGATATGGAAATATTTATGTAATTGAGCCAGGTTCCTTAAAAGACCTGTCACACACGGAGTCTGGTCATTAGCAAATGTAATGGGACCAGCTTTGTGACAGCAGCAAGAAGTAACCTGCTGAGGAGGAATTTATGTAGGAAATTGTTACTTAGTCATGTTTATAAAACCTGTGTTCTGTGTGTGGTGATGCTGGAGTTATTGAATTTTTGTGGACTTAATGGGACTGAGAATGCAAAGTCATGTGCCAAAGGGAAGGGGTTTTCCTTCTCCATTTTGATGTGTATGGTGGTATTGTTTCAGAGGTGAGGTGTTTTTCATGCAATAAAAAATGCATTTTAATTTCAAGTAAATGTAAGGAGTATGTCCTCTGAGCACCTAAGTATTTTCTGTTATAATACAGTCCAGCAGTACAGTAATTTAAGAAATGTAGATCCTGGTGTGTTCCGTGCTGTCGCAGTGAGAACTTTCACTGACAGGGATGCTTTTAACTTTTGCAGGATTCGTATGCTGATTGATGAAGGCTATGAAGACAGAATTCTGATGGCTCATGATGTGCACACCAAGAACAGGTTGATGAAATATGGAGGTCATGGATATTCACATATCTTTAAAAATATAGTTCCTAAAATGCTAATTAGAGGCATATCCCGAGATAAAATTGATAAAATGCTCCTAGCAAATCCAAAGCGGTGGTTGACTTTTAAGTAGGAATAATGAATAAATATGCCTGTTTTATAGGGAAGCTTGATAAAATTCAGATTTCAGGAGAGCAGTCATTTTAAAAATCACGGTTTTTTCAGAGAAATGGAAAATTATTAGGTAGATGCAAACAAACTGATTATAAGTTTTCTTTTTAATCAGAACATCAAAATTGTGTACTGTCTCTACATTTTCTCCCTTCTGAAAATTTGCTCATGAGTGATTTACCAAATGAGCCTACCTATAAAATCTTTTAAATTAAAACTTTAAAATAATTGTTTCGAAAGCGTAATCTAATACCGTTACTGAATGTTACCCTCAAACTACTTTTGAAGACGCATCACCTGGACTTGGGAGGAAATTATGGTTTTCAGTTAAATTTCATGTCTCCAGGGGCTGATTTTAATCCTTGTAATACTGACAGTCTTCTCATTATCCTTATATTCTTTAAGCAATACTTGATGAAAGGTCTGGAACTTATAAATAGTTTCCATAGAAAAGAGAAGGCAAGAGGAATCTCAAATAAATCTAAAAAGATAATGTTTCTTTCTAGTTTAACAATTTACTTAATTGTGACTGAAAATGTAAAAAATACATGGAAAAATATATTTTTGAATAAAGCAATTTGATCACCTCTTAAACTACGTGCAGTATTATTACAGATGTCTTTTTAAAATTGCATTAAATTTTTATCATGAACTTGGAATCTCACAGCAATCATGTAAAACTTGACACCTACCAGCTTCTTTTTGTAAGGATGCAACACCAACACTCAAAATATATTACATAATACAGTTTTAATGAGTTGTAATAGTTATAACAAAGGTTGTGATATAAGTCTTTACAAATCAGTATATCAAGATATGATGAAAAAGGAAGAAATGTTTGCCTTATATGTGGTTTTCACATAAAGTGTGTTCTTTGCTCTCATCTAACTTTAACCAGGGCAGGTGATTTATCCAAAAAATGGATAAATCTAGTAGCAGTGGTAGCCTGATTTCAAAAGCTTCTTCAAATTTGACCACGTACATCTTGTAGTATTGAGCTTTACCAATAAACACCTTATGAAATGCGCGTTGCTGGTTGTAGATGATCTCTAGCTTGGTGCAGGACTGGTGGACACTGCTTAGGGAATCTCTAGCTACACTGCTGTGGGAGTGCACTGGCCAGCAACAGCAACAGTGGAGCGAACAGACAAGTCAGTTACACATCTGTTATTAAAATAATTGCCTCATAGAAATAAAACGGGGTAGCCACTACAATGTACAGATATAGGCTGGCACTTCGTCATAAGGTAAAAGCATTAACCATTCTGGTGAGATAATACACAAGCAGCTGGCAGCATGATGTCCCCTTGTAAACCTTGGATGAGTTTGCCTGGAAAATCCTCTCAGTCAGCCTGGACTCATTCAGCGTTTGTTTTGAATTGGACCACTCAAAACAGAAGGAGTAACACGTTCTGTTTAAGAAAAGGTTCACTTATTCAAATAAAAGATTTTTAGAGAGATGTGTAAAATCTTTATCAGACTTTTGCTGAGCAGCCAGCACTGGAGAGCTTTTTTGTCAGTGGCAGACACTTTCGAAATTTTAGTGCAGATAAATCTAAGTTTGTATCCTTATTACATTAGACAAGGTTGCTTGTGACAGAGTATATGAAATAGCAATGCTAGGGGTAGCCTCCATTACTCTATAATGATTTATAGAAATGTTACCTTGATTTTGCCAAAACATTAAAAATAACTAACAAACTGTGCTAAAGAAACTCAATAATTTTGCTAAAATTTGGGTTTAGAATGAAATCTGGAACTTTTAACCTGAGAGAAATGGCCTCCCAAATCCAAAACAAATTATAAATCCATTTTCTGAATAAAAATATTCTGTGGACATTACTGCTATGAGTGATTTTAAAGCATTTTTATAACTATGTATCTGTGTTTGGTTTAATTCTCCAAGCCATTAATCCTCCATATGGATTAAAATTCTTTGAGACTTTATATATCTATATCTATATCTATATGAATGAGAAAAATAGGTTTTAATACACACTTTTTTTTGCATGTAAATATCTGCTTCTTTCTTTGCATATGTGTTATCATTTTTGGTAATATGCTTCTCTGTGTCCATCTCATAGGCACACCTTACTACAAACTGGTAACTTGCTTCCATGGAAAAGGTCTATGTGACAACATTTTCTCATGTGTACATCTCCCACTCTTCCCTTGTTGGAAAAATCCTACTAACTTCAGTGGGACAAGACACCTAAGTCAATTAAGGTTTTGACCCATTATACTCCTACGAAATTCTAATGGAACATCTTCAGTATTTAATCCGTAGCTACTTTATTAAAAATAGTACCGAGGTACAGACTAAGTGCTAAAAGACTAATGAAGACTAGTTGCTGCAAAGAAAACACTCTGCCTTAGTCTGGTGGTGAGGATGCTTTCTAAATATTTACACAACTAACCATCAAGAATGGGCCTGTAATAATTGTCTAAATATATATTTACATGTATACAAATTAAAAGCCAAATCCCTTTTCCACTAACAGCAATGGGAGTTTTGCCGTTTGCTTTGGTGGAATCAGGGATATGGTCCAATAGAATAGTTTCTCAACTGTTGTATTTTTCAGGGGAAAATAGTGTTTCTTCTAGCCTTCTTTTTCTTTTAGAGGACAGCTAAGGGGAAGACAAAATTTAAATAACTCCACTGTATTGATTTTATGTTAAAGGTCTAATGTAAACCTACAAAGCAGGAACATTGAGTTAAGGCTTGAAGCTGATTAGTTTCTAGTTTTAAGTGGAAGGGTAAGAAAAGTACAAGGCAAACAATTTCTTTGCAGAGAGAGAGTATATTTTGATTACCTCTTCCTTTTATTGTCAAATCATTCCTCACCACACTATGAGTGGACTCCAAGCATCATTGTTAGCAGGTAAGTCACAAGAACCAAAGCTGAAGTATGGATAAAGCAGCAAGATCATAACACATCAAAGTATCATATACACTGAAGAAATAACTCAGCGTCCTTAGGTGGGCTTTTTTTTTCCTATAAAAATTCGATCTATGTAGAACTTCATTCACATGGACACTAACAATGAGGAAGTATTTGCTTTGGCGGAAGTGGATCGCACATCTGTTTCACTTGGTTTGTGGGTTTTTAACATACGGTTTCTCTGTGTTGTACAGATGTGAATCAGGTAGCATTCGACTTTTTTCCCCTGCTGCTGAGGTGTTCGGTGGTCACTCTCTGCTGGGGTGCTTGTTTCATTGACTTTTGCCACGCAAATCCATCGTTTAGAAGAGCAGGCTTCATTTCTCAATTGGTTTGGTGGGTCTTTTTACTCATTATCAGTCAGCATAAATAATAAATCCAGAAAATGTGCTGTATTTGTTGTTGTTTCCTCCATGTGCTTTTCCTCCATCTAATTTAATGTAAACTTCGTCTCCTGGCTCCAAGTGAAGAACCACACTGTTACTGGCATAGTCGTAGTTCTGATCAGCATCCTGAGCAATCGCACTAGCTCGAACCTACATAAAATACAGAATGACTGGTTAAGGAAAATCAGGGAATTCTTCCTGAATGGTGAAATTAAAGCAAATCCTTAATGTTTTATTCAACATGCATGAGTTGCCATTTTAAACATCTTGCGACCTATATTGTAGTTTCTTCCTGTGATTATTGCTTATTTTTTCCTACAATACTTCTGAAACTAAAGCAATAATACACTCCTGTCTCAGTCATCTGATGAATGCACAATTGCCTGATCTTCTGTAGATGTCTGGAGCCTTTTTAAATATATGTGTAAGAATAGCTGGAGTTGGGAGAACTGGGTCTGGTTGTGTGCCAGTTTTACATTGATGTAACTTTTCTATCAGTGGGACAAGTGATTGACAATGGTGAGGATCCACAGGAAGGCCCACAGGGAGCTCCCAAGATGGACTTTTTCCAGAGGCAGTTTATTGTCATACCAAGTAACAGGATCATGTTGCAAAAAAGAATACAAGAAGTACATCCCCCACAAGCACACACACATGCACACAAACAGGTAAGGATCCTAGTCAGGGTTTGGAAAAACTGCTGTTACCACATTTCAGTAAGCAAACATTTAATTTCGCTGTGTTTTAAGAGATGCACCTTTAAAAAATCACAGGCAAGTCACTATTTGCTTTAAGAGGTTTTCGGAATTTACAAGTCATTGAGGGATTTTCATTTGCAACTTTCCCTTAAACATACTCTTTTCCCATTTCTCCCTTGGTATTCCACTACTGATTAAATTTGACATTTCTTGCAAACTGGAAGTAATCTGTAATTTCAAGATATATGTTGGTTTCCAGCAATGAACCGCCTGTGCCATTGTAAGTCTCCAAATCATTTATATATAATTTGACTCTGTTTGGTAAAATATTTAAACATGGTTGTATGTGATATATTTCAGTGTAACACGTCATCTGCTTGTTGCTTGTCTTTGTTCTAGCACAGTTACAGAGCAGTAAATGATTTAGTGGCATTGCAAATCTGAACTAAGTAATAATGCATGACTTGGCGTACTATATGTGGGATTTTTTTCTGTTCTGAACTGAAAAAAATAGGCTATAAGTCACAATTTTCCATGGATTCCTTTCAAAGTTTACATGATATATTTCCAAATTAAATTTTCATGTGATATGATTTCACATTAATATTGAAATGTTAAAAAGGAGGGGGTTCTTTTACCATGCAGGATCTTATGGCATTATGCAGCTTAAAAATCACAGTAGGTGGAAATTCTTTATGCATCCTGTAAGAACAGTGAGAAAGGCTGCAAAGGCTTGCAGAGCTGTGACAGGCTGCAAATTTAAATTGATACATGGCATGATGATAAACCCTGACTATTTCAGGACTTCTTGATCCTGACTCGCCTGGTATTGTTTACAGAGGTGATCTATTTGGCTAGTTTTTAAAGCACTAATTATTCTAAGTACTGGATGTTTCCTCTGCATTAAGGACTGGCAGGGTGGAGTTGAAGGTTCTGGGCCACGAAACCTGGAAACAGCTTCCAGAGAAAACAATAGACTGAGATGGTTGCTGGCAGTGGAAATGGGAAGGGCAAATGGGGGGGAGTGAAAAGGCTACAGATGAGGTAGAAAACTTTCACAGAGAGGTAGTATCTTGTGTACTGGTGAGCAAATTGGTTTAAATGACTTTTCAAATTCCCATTTACTTCCTAGTGAAATACCACATTGTGGCTTTGTATAAAATATTGTGTTTCTGTGGATAGTAAGGGAGAATTAGAATTATATTAGTGTCTATCCTAAGGGAGCCAGCGTGTGGACACTGGCTACAACAGCAAAGGATACTTCATTTTTAAGATTCTACACAGTACATACTGGCTGGGGGAAAAAAAAAAAAAAGAAAAAGACTCTGGGTGTTGAAAGTCTAGAAACCAGAATGCAGATCTTAGTGCCCTGTGTGTAGCAGCAAAGGTCCTGTGTGCTATTCTTAGTGGGTTTGCCTTCTTGCTTGGTTAGCCAGAGCAATTTCTTTTTAAAGCCTAGGAGAACAGTCTCAAATGAATTCTCAGTGACTGTACTGCTGCAAGAGGGTAAATGTATCTCAAAATTAAAGCATTATGGGACAATTAATTTCACAAATTCCATGTAAGTTATTTCATGAAGCTACGCGAGCAGCCTGCACAGACATATTTAAGCTGATTGATCTCAGGACTTCCCTGTTCAAGCTTGATAACCATTAAAGCAGACAAGGTGTTAACACTGAGGACCTTGAGGTTCCACATTTGTATTGCTTAGGAATGGGGTTTTCTTCTGTATGTCATACACTTTTTAATGTTTCAGGTTTTTTTTCATTGTTAGAGAACACTGGATTTATAATGTAACCTTTTTCACTTCATTTAACTACTTACTTCCAAAATTTCTGAGCTTCCTTACAAATATACGCAAAGCCTGTCACATCAGCATTTAGTGTTTCAAGTACAAATCATGATCAATCATTGAGGTGTTAAAACTGTGGGTCAATTTTAAACCATTTATATTCAGATATTTACCTAAATACTTACCTTGTATAGTATATACAAATATACACATGGAACCCCTGTTTGGGGTTTTTTTCTTCTTTGAATAACTATGAGTTTAATTTGCCTCATGTCTGGTACTGGAAGTAACTATATATGGAAATGATTAGACTTCAGGTTCAATTGAATAGTTGTAATTGGATACTTCTTTAAAAGTACTGCTATGTATTTACTTTTCAGGGTTTGTGAAAATAAACACTACAACCTTATAAATAGGGGTGAAAATTGATCCATTCTTTAATTGCAAGTAAAATGGTATTCTTGCAGTGAACAATATTGCCTTTGTATGAAGATATCAAAGTGAATATATTAGGATGTACTTTGTTTTACTAGTCCTGGTTTATCTGCCGAGACAGTATTTATGGTAGACATTTTCTAATTTAATTAATTGCCACTGATGTCCTCATTATTCTGTTTTCACAGTCCTTCTGAGGAGCCATAAACAAAAGGTTAAGTGGCATATCAGATTAATTTACGGGCCGCGGCCGCTCCCGTGTGCTCGGAGCACAAAGGGCCGTGAGCCGGCCGTGCTCGGCGGGGGTGGAGATGCGCAAACGAACGAGGTTTTCCGCGGCCGCCAGGCACGGCGGGGACACGGGGGCCGGTGCTCAGTCCTACGGACACGGCGCGGAGCCGATCCATCCCGCAGCCTACCCCGCCGGAGGGCGAACAGCCCGGGCAGAGCGGCAGCGCTGGCTCGGGCTCCCGAGCCGGGAGAGTCGCCAGCCCGCCCCGGAGCCCCTGCGCGCCGGGACGGCTCGGGCGCTGCGGGACCTGTTGAGCTGCCGCTGCGCGCCGGTCCCTCGCCCTCCCGCCGCACGGGGACCGGGGCCCGCGGGAGCACTGCGGAGCTCCGGGGACAAGGGGACGCCCGGGCACCTCGCACTGTCCCTGGGCACCCGAAACCTGAGGGATGGCGGTGCCGCTAAGCGCTGTAGGAATTAGGGCGAGCCTACCCATGTCTGTTAACTACGCACGGAAGAGGCGCAAAATTGCGAAGGATGGCTCCCCGGGGACAATGTTACAGGCACAGCCTCTGCGAGAGCAGTGGCAACGTTTATCCTAATTAAAAGGGATGATTCCTCTGTCTTTTAGACGGTAGCATGGCAAGAACAGTAATTATTTCCGATGTCTCCATCCTGCCTAGGGGATGCCGACAGCCTCGGATAACGCCCGGGCTCTCCGAAGGCCCTGTGTGCCTCCCCGGCGCGGTCCGTCAGCCGGTCCCTGCCCGGCGCTGGCCCGCCAAGGGCTCAGGTGTGCGGCCGCCGAGCTCACTCTGGTACCAGCTCTCCTGACAGGGGGAAGCCTCGCTCCCCGCCGGGGGCTGAGCGTGTCAAAGCCGGCGCTCCGCTGCGTGGGAGCCCCGTCCCGTGCCGTGGCTGCGTTCCTCCCACCCATCTCACCCTTTCCCCACGCAGCACCACCCTCTCCTGAGCTCACCCGCCGCCCCTGGCTCCCCTTTCTTGCCGGGGAGTTTCCCCTCCCCGAGGGAGCGCAGGGCTCTTCTCGCCCCTGCGGGGGCAGCGCTGTTTGTACTCCCGCCCCCCGCTCCCGTCCCGACAGAGCTGAGAGCAGCGCTCCGCGGCCGGGGCGGCGGCCCGGGAGCGGACAGGGCCAGGTGCTGCTCTGCCCGCGCAGCGGGCTGGGAACGGCACCTGAAGCCAGGCTCGCGGAGAGGAGAGAGCGTCCAGTCCGCGTTCACCCAGCAGCCCGGGCGGCCTCGGCTTTGGGCGGAACACCGGGCGGAACAGCCGGCCCCTCGGTGGCCCTCGGGCACCCGGAGCGGAGCGGGGCGGCGCTCCCCGCAGGTTCCCCGCCAGCTGCGGAGAGGCGTCCGCCGCTTCCCCTCGCTCGCTTCGCGCCGCCCGGGTCGGGCTCTGCTCCCGCGCCACGCACCCGCGCCGCCTCCAGCGGCCGCCCGGCTCCCCCTCCCTGCCCG
>VZRL01000790.1:2297914-2423786 GCA_013397895.1 Origma solitaria
GAGCCGAAAAAACGCCGAGCCCGCGCGAGCTCGGCTCCCCTGGGGCTCGGCCGCCCTCCCGCGGGCCGCCGGTGTCGCGGGGGCTCCCGCGGGTCGCGGCGCTCCGCTGCAGCCGCCGGGCGGGCGAGGGAGCGGAGCGGAGCGGGGGAGGGAGAGCTGCCGCCGCGCCCCGGCCGCCCGCACCTTTATGCTCCCGCTGGCGATCGACTTTTTTTTTTTTGCAGGCTGTGCCAGTCCGAGTCAACTTTCCCTGGAACTTGCCTTTCCTCTCGCGATCGCCCCGCTCGCCTCCTCGCTCTCTCTCTCCCTCCCTCTCTCTCCCTCTTTTCGCAGAGACGACAGTCCTCAGCGGGGCCGCGCCTCCCGGCCGCCCTGGTGCCCGCCGCCCAGTGCCCGCGCCGCCGCGCCGGAGCCGGAGCCGGAGCCGAAGGGAGAGCGGGATCCTGCCCGGGTGCCACCTGCCAGGAGAGGAGGAGGCTGACGAGCGCGCTGGAGCAATTTATAGGCACCCAAAAGCGCAGGGGAAAGGGGAGCTGCTTTGGCATCTCATTCCAGCATCTGCTCTGCTCTTCCCACTCACAGAGAGTTTGGCATTACTCTGGCAGTGTGGGAAATATATATTTTTTTTTCTTTTCTCCCTCCCCCACCCCTCCCGCAAACGGATGAACAGCGAAATCGTGAGCCTCACTCACTAGCTGCATCTTGCAATGACAGCTCTTTCTGAGGCAGACCGAGAGGAAGAGATGTGCTTAGCAGCCTCTGGGTACCCTTCAGGTCACCGATCGAGAATTAAAAGGTCAATCCACCTCCTGCTTAACGCTTCCCTGAGGCCACTCTGCCATGTTAGTGTTTTCTGGGAAATACCGCTTCAAGTGCAGGGATGTTTTACCAATTGCCCAAGTAAAAGTTATTTGAAAATATAACTCCCACAATAATAGAGATAAATATCTCTGGCAATTTCGGATCTCCCTCATCCTCCTCGTCCCAATTGCAACCATAAAGGCAGAGAAGGAAATAGTTTTTCCTGTGAATTAAAATTGACATATTCATCACTGGCTACAGTGTTTCCCAGTGTTTAAGCCAGCCGCTGCTCTGCTTGCAAACTGACACTGAGGGAAAGTGTTCCCTTTTGTTTAGAAGCCAAAGAAAAGTCCGGGGTATATGCAAATCGACAGATGCCTGGACCTGAGAAAAAGATCTCTTTGGCTTAAGCCGAGGGGAAGCAAAGCATTTTGCTAAATCTTGTGGGGTTTTTTTGGGTTTTTTTCTTTCTTTTTTTTTTTTTTTGGTGCATGAAAGGTTTCTTCTCCCCCAAGGTCTGGTGGACACCTCTATGATGAGTGGGAAGGTGAATGTGCAATATTAGTGGCATGGTTGCAGAGAAAATATTACGGAACTTGTCCTGCTTACAGATATACAAGGTACACAAAGAGCTGTTTAAATAAACAAACAGAATTGATTCCTAAATCATACTTCTGTATTCAGGAGCAATGGACGTCAATCAAACCTGGGTGACATTTGCCTGTCAATACAAGGATGATGGCTGGAAAGAGTGTGACTTATTACAGCAAGGCAAGAATCAGAAATGAGCAACAGCGGCAAATAGGACAACAACCAAATAATGGCATCTCCAGCGATGATCAGAGGGCTGTGATCTTGTCTTGGATTTTATTAGCACGAATCTTCTCTCTCCTCACCCGTTCTCTTTTATATCTTTTCTATTCCACAACACAATAAGGTCAAACAAGCAGGCAGTGGGAAACAAAGATTCATTGATTCTTCCTTTTAAGCAGAAATGTCAGCAGCTCCTTTTGCTCTTTCCTGAGAGACTCAAAGGCAACGAGTGTGTCCATGCCGTGCGGAGATGGGCCAGTCCAGCTCCTTATCTCCCCAGAAAACTGTCGACAAAGCTTCTATTCATGAACTTGTAAATATTCCTCCCTCCCTTTTAAATTTTTTTTTTTCTTTTCTCTAATGCTCTGCCTGAAAAAAATTCTTTATCTGGTACCGACACAAGCTATCCAGTTCCCTTAGCTAAGGGCTTCCCCTCAAGACCCAGGAAGGCATTTGAACAGCCTTGGAGGGTTTTGTTCATATCTCATTGCTCTCTTTACCCCACGGGAAAGGGCTTTCAGCACTGTTATTTCTTCTGGGCAGGAAAAACTGAAAAGTTGTGCCAGGAGTGACTGCTCTGTCTCAGCCTGTAGCTGGACCCTTGAGGTGTTGTATTTAGTCATCCCTAGCCCAGCTGGTTTTTGTGACATCTGGGTGTGCATAAACCTTCATTGCAATGGCTGTGCTACACATTAGACAAAGAGCAGATCTCAGCCTCAAATGGACGCAAACCTGGCATGATCTGTGAAGCCATCATGGTGCTGGGTCACCTACTGGCGTCAAGCACACCCTCAGTTCCTTACCCCAGCTATGATAAACCTGATTCTTAAAGTGAGGTCCTACCACACCAACCACATTTTCCTTCTTAATAGACAGTTTTACCCTCATGCATAGTGCCTGGGATGCTCATTCACTCTGAACTGTTGCAGACTTTCCTCCAAAGAAGACAGCCACAAAAATCATAGCCAGAGTAACCAGAATACAGAGATCAGGGCAAGTACTGGGTTGTCAGCAGAGCTTGTATGTTAGTTTGGAACATAACCCGAGACCTTTCATTTGGCTACCAGATTAACCTTAGTTTTCTTTAGGAAAAATCTCATTTTCTTGGAAAACTAAGAATGGGAAACCAAAGTGCTCAGAAGTTATGCACCAGAGGTCTCAGCAGCCTGGTGCTAATTAAAAGGAGGTGTAGAAACCTCTTTTTACCATGGGGCTTTTGCTGTCCTGAAGTGGTGTGTCAAAACATTGATTTGCTGTAATTAAGGCTTGGGTAGCACTTATGTTATAATTTCTCCATGCTAAAAGCTGACAATCCAGATTGACAGTCCATTCTTAGTATAACCATTATACCTACATGAGCTGCTGCCAGTCTTAATGTGCTAAATTTATTTGTATTTTTGAAGCTCTCTTGCAGGCTTGCTCCAGCCTTTCAGCTTGCTTGCTTCCCTTCCCGTTCTCTGGGCCCTTGTGCATTCAGACACGCAGTTGGTGTTCGAGCTGCATCCCCTGCAGCTTCTGCCATTTGCAACAGCCTTCTCACAGCTCTTACTGACTAATTAGTAAATATTCGTACAGAGACTTAGAGACATACAGCATATCATGCATGTCCATTTTACATGTGTGCTGTTGCCTCAGCACTAACACAGGGGAAAACTGAAATAAACCCTCCATGAACTCACCACTGGCACACAGGGGAACACATTCTGCAGTCACCAAGCACAAAATGGCTCCTTACACCTGCACTGCCAAATTCAAAGTCAGCCCAGGAAAAATGCTCTGTGAAAAAGGGCAACCCCTTACCAACTACAGTAAGCAGGAGTAACATGGGAAAAGGCATATGCCTAGCAAATGAGTGTGTGAACGCTGTGCCAAGCTCCATACTGCTTCTGCTCGCTCCTATCTGCATCTGGTTTGCTCTCACTTGTATTTTCAATCTCCTTTATTATTATTTTAAAGAAGTGTTTTGAATTCCAGTCTGCTCAAAAATTAAGGCTTTGCTACACTGTACTGTTATTAACACTGGTTTAATTATGTATGTAAAAGTTAGCATTTTTGCCTGGATACCAGTGGTATGGTCAAGGAAAAAACATGCACTGACTCCAACACATAATTAGGTTCAATGCTGCAAAATATATCATAAAGAGGGAAAAATATTCCTATCTATAGGTGGCTCAAAGGTACCATGGTGACAGGTTGCTACCCCAAACCATCCTTGGTATCCTATTTCACATCTGTTCCCTTAGTTTGGAAAATCAGCACCAGCATTTGTGTCAGGTAGTGGGTCCTGGGGAGGACCATGTCCTGTACCAGCCTTGGTAGGAGCTTGTACAGGCAGCTTTAACTGAACTCTCACAAAACCTGTTTTGGTCAGGATGACTGAAGACCAAAGGTGTTTATAGTGCTGGAAGTTGCCCACTGTATTCCTTAATAAAAATTAGGCTTTTCATGCTCAGGGAATGAAAATCAGCTTTGGTGTGTAAAAGAAAAAAACTGTTTTGCTGATTTTTGGAAGCTTTTATCTGTCCTTTGGAACTAAGGGATTTAAGCAATCTTTATGTGTGATTGGAAATACTGTAGATTAAGTTTTATTGCAATTAATAAAGCCCTTTGAAGATCAGTCTCTGAACGCAAAGGCGAACAGGAAAAGGATCCAAAGAAAATGTGTCCAGCCTTGAAAGGGTTACATTCGCTTTTCAAATCCAAATGAGGAGGGAATTCGGGGAGGGCTGTCGCTAAAGTGACAGGGCTCAACAAGTAGAATTTGCAAATAAATTTGACACATTTCTTCCTTTTTTGTTTTTAATCTGAAAAGATCAGTTAAACATGACTGGTCACTGGGCGGGGGGGAAGGGTGAGAGCAGAATTAAAGTGGAAAGATTGGAACCAAAATCATGCATGTCATGTTTTGACTGGTGAATTACCACAGATATAAAAACATAAATGTGTATGTAAAAATAAGTCTTAAACACATAGGGAGCTAAAGATTACGCATTCAACTGACAAAGTTTAAGGATATAGAATAATCATATATGACACTTGATAATTGCCAACATAAATAGCAGTAATCAACCATAAAAGATGCTCGTAATTGCGACTGCTCCTATTTATTCAAAATAAAACACTAGTTGCAAGCATGAAACATTGTTCTTTCAGATTTCTTCTTTCCCATTCACCTTCAAGCCTGTTGATCTCTGTCTTCTCTCTATTCCATCCCTCCACAGTCATGGTCTAAGGTGGTGAATACAAGAGGTAGTGCTGAATGCGAAAGTGTACAGTCAGCCTTGGGGATATTTTTGATTGTGATGCAAGCACTTCTCCAGCCACAGTGGGGCCTAAGCAGTTGATTGCTCTTGCCCTGGTGATGGTACAGAACTGCCAGAGCTGTGTCAGGTTCATGGTCTCTGGGTAAAGCTGCACCCCCTGAGATCCTCTTTCTTATTTGTTACCCCTTCCAAGGGACAGGTCCATGCTTTCCTTTGCACGAGGAGCAGGGATTTGGACAGTTTCTGGAGAGTCTCTAAGAGCCATGGGGCTGCCAAGTTGTAACTGAGCAATGTTTGCACCAACCAGTAAATGCTTCCTCCATAAAGAGCCTCTGTTTGCCCACAAGTGCACTGCATTTCGGGAACTGGGTTTCCAGCCATGAGGGCTTTTTACACAGCGCTTCCACCAGTTTTTCTCACAGGAGCCTGGGCATCCAGTGTCCCTACAGACCATGATCGTATCTGCTTGCAGCAGGGGCCAGCTCACAATCTAGGTCAGCTGTACTTGTTGAAAACACCTTTTTTTCTCTACACACCCCATCTTCCCCTTCCTGTAGAATGGGTATTTTAACTCATCACCTTCTTTTAATGTAGAAGTGTTGGCTTCTGCCACCACACATGTAACCACAACAGCAGTGGCAATGTTTTCCATGTAGGCTTTCTGCTTAATCCACCCCCGCTCCTTTTAACTCCCTTCTGGTCAAAATCCATAACAGACAACCTGTCATAAGGAGGCACACAGAAGAGCTCACAATGTTCATTAATAAAGCCCAAAATATAGAGATATTCATAAATGCTATTACATCAAGCGGTATTGCTAATAATGAAGGCTACAGTGTCGGCATTCTTATGAGGATGTAAATAGCAAACACAAAGGGGTGGAAGATAAATACCTCTAACATGGGAGCAAGATTAAACAACCACTTTGTCCCTGCTTAAAACTATACCAATAAGCAAAGGCATATATCATGTTGCACTGCTATTAAAAATTATGTCAGTATTTAGAGTCAATCAGGAGGAGATTTCCAGATGATTTGCCCATGAGAATGATTTTGGTTACCTTTGAAATGGTTATTAGACTGCCAATGCTATTAAAGAGAGAAGTTAGGGGGAAAAAGCAAGAGCAGAGACAAGCTTTTCTAAACTGTCATCTGTGATTTACCCTTTCTTCTCCAAACCTGAAAGACTCCCTTTCCATTGTTCTACCAACCCAACAATCTTCTGGCATTTCATACTGGAGTCCTTTATATTCATCAGGAGGTTGATGGATGGGCAATAAGAATGGATAGATGGGAGTGGAAAACTCAAAATTAAAATCCCCAGAGTGGCAAGATGCCCAAGAGATTTATTTTTTCTTCTGTCATCCCCTCAACTGAATTTCTTTTTGTGCCTGATTATTGATTTCTGGAGCAGTTAATGGTGTAATTTACTTTGCAAGTTGCAATTACTTCTCATCATTCATTTTTCTTCCTATCTGTTCATTAGCTAAAGCAGGAGACCCTTTGATCCCAAACAATCTTCCCTACAGCAAAATGGCATACAGTGGACTTTGGTGTGATCCTGTAAGACGCTGAGCTTTTGATTATTAGGGTAGGCAACTGTGTTTGGAATTTTGACAAAGTTGGCCTTGTGTCGTTAAAAAAAGCATATTGCAATATTATTCTGTAGGCTTGAGCCATCATGACTTAGGAATAACTACACTGAAGTAAGTTGTAAACTGAGATGTTAACTAGTGCACGTGAGATCAGAATTGTCTTCGCTGTTTGCCTCACATTCCTGGAATCCTGTTTCAGTTCTGCTCTCTCAGTTTGCTAATATCAGTTTGTGGCAACAGAGTTGCAATTCACAGGGAGATAGGAGTGCTCTCCTTTCCGAAAAGGACTGATGATGCCTGCACAATGAGGAAGGGACCAGGACATATCTTTGTGGCATTAGAGATACGAGCCATGCAGAGGGACCATTGTGTGTTTCCCAGCATGACGTATTGCCAATGCCATTATTAATAAACTATCCTGTACTGGATGTAACTTTGGGTTTGGTATTTGTTATATTGGCATTCTTGCATTTAGCAATAATAACAAGTAAAGGATGCAGATCTGAGAAAAAAATTGAAGCATTTACCTACCATCTCCTGAGATATACATGTGTTCTTATGCGATTCAGACACTTTCAGCTAGACAGTTTGTGTTCTTTCTATGCAGCACTAAAACTCTAGTGTGCACAATTACTGAACAAATCCAAAATGCCTCAAGTGAGAAATGGAACATGACTGGATAGAGAGCATGTCTGCCATCTGGGAACTGAGATTTTCTCATCTCCAGGAAGATAAAATTTCAGCTAGAATGTTGCTTTCATGCATGGAGACATTTCACATACGTTTTCAATATGGAGAGACACACATATGCCCATGCACATGTATGCACACAAATGTAAAATAGAAATGCGTATATTTTTGTGAAATCAGAACAGAACAATAAAACCTATGACTACCACAATTCAAGAACCTGCTGTTTTGTGTTTTATTGTTTAAATGTAATCCAAAAGAGCAGGATAATACACAAAATATTCCATGAAAATATTCTCCATCACTGGCATGCATTAGTCTACTGAGCTAATTGACAGAGTGCCAAATGCTGTTTGCACTTCACACATGAGCGGCTCCGCTGGCCTGGAAGGAGCCCTCGCTCCTGTGCCACTACACAGCAAAGCTCATTGAACTCAAATTAGAGTTTCGCTGCTATTTGTGAGAATGAATTTTACTGTGGGATCTCCTGTTTAATTAACTTTAAGTCACTAATGCCAGTCTTTAAATATCTTAAAGAGGCAAGAATCTTTTATGGATTTTAATGCCTGGAGGAGAGAATGAAATGGGAAGAATTTTCACTGAGTGTCCTGACAAGTGCCACTTCTCCCTGCAATGCTGGAAGGGATCAGAAAAGGAAATCTTAGCAGAGAACAGTGCCTCTGAGCAGGGTAAGACCACCTGACTGTTGTGAACCTGAGTGACAAAGGGAGTGCCATTTCTGGAGAGCAGCATTTCTTGCCATAATGTCACAGTGATAATATGTCGAGAAAACCATGTTGAGGTATTATTCTGAGAGTTAATTTTGAACCAGACAAAATGCAGCACAGGGAGTGTGTCTGCAGGAGGAATCTCTGTATTTCGGCACAGAGAGCAATGCTGCAGCAAAGGTGAATGACAGCAACTTCAAGGCAGCATTGAGCAAATTCTTCAGACAACTTGTCTGGTAAGTGCTTCTCCAACATTTGTCTCCCACCAGGTAGGGATATTAACCGCTTTAAGCACAACCCAAATTCGTGCTGCCAATTTTGTTACTCAGGTTCCTTTACTCAGGAAGTATGGCAAGCGGAAAGCAATGCGCTCTTGTGCTGCCAAGCGTGGACACTGTGGGATTCAGCCACCAGAGAGACTGAGTCTAAAGACTTTGAGTCAGTTTCCTCTTTATGTATTTAATCATCCTCTTAGGTTTCACATTCCATATATTTTTTCTTTACACTGGGTAGGCATTTATTTGGCATTTAACATACATATTTTATTAGGTTTCTGTTCTTAATAATGTCCCTATCACACCTCCACACCACATCTATTACACTTTTTTCAATTTAAAGTGCTAAGAAATAGCTAGTCTGAAGCCCGAAAGCAGGAATCTCAGTGACAGCATCACATCTGGGCTTCCCTTCCTCTTGGTGTATTCACTGGACAGATAAAAATACAGTTTGATGTTTTATTTTCCAGTCAAAATAAACTGCCTCACCTCTGTAATTTCAGTGTGTCATGTTAGAATAATCTCCTTCATCTGCCCAGCTTCCTTCATGTGTGCAGCTTCAGATGAGGGGCACAAAGGATAGACTGAGCTGCCCTTGCTGTTTCCTCCGCAGGGCTCTCTCTCACTTGCTCAGAGGTGAGAGCTCAGTGCAGAGGATGCTGCTGCCAGAGGACTGTGAGGGGATGGCAAATGCAAAACCATCCCCAGACCTCCAGTCACTTGGAAGATTCCCGTGCCTCCGCTCGGGGCCATCACACCTGCTGTGTTCCTGTTTGTGCAGGTGTTGGTGCCAGGTTTCCAGAGTGAGAACACTTTGAATATCGATGGGCCCGTGGACACTACCCTGGAGTCAGATCTTTATTCCTTACACATGCATTCTCCTTGTGCTGTTTTGTCTTCAGTTGTATGAAAATGCACGTGAACTAATTTCTAATTGCTTTAAGTCAGGCAGGCTGTAGAACAGTGAAAAATACAGATAAAAGCTGTTTTTTGAAAACCTGCAGACAAATCTGTCACTTGGGCACTTGCTCAGGGCAGAGGGTGCAGCATTTCCTCAGGCAGGGGCATCCACAGTGCCAGCAGAGAGCAACAGAGAAAGAAGTGTAAGTATTTGTCCTGCTGAGGACACTTGCTACCAGGTGAGGACAATTCTCAGGTAAACTAGACACTGCAATGGAGGTACTCCACTCTCCAAAAAGGCATGTGTTTGCCTGGCTCCACATGAGAACTCTGAGAAGTGGAATAGAGAGCAAAAGTCTGTGGCTGATCTTGTTGAATGGGACAGATGGAAACCCTTGCCAAAAATAGCTTTGCTAGAAGTAGAACACATGGTAAATTGCATTAATTTTAATAATTGCTTTTTATGCTTTGATAAAAACTGGCAAAGACCTAAAGGATCCTCTACCCAAGATAATTAGCATAGTTCTCCTTGACTGCTCCCCTTTAAAGAGAATGCTGTTTTGAGGCTCTCACGGCTCACAAAATTGAGAAGGATGAGGCTGCCCACTTGTGCTAGGAAAGCAGAGTGCTCAGTTTTATGTGGGACCCACCGAAAAAACAGTTTAACTGCTGATACATCAAGCTTGAGGCAATTAAAGCAGCATTGAGTCTGCAGCCTGGGAATATCCAAGCTCTCTGGCCACAGAATCTTGCAGAATCACACTCTGAAGGTGAGCAGATCCATAGTCTTTAAAAAAAAACACCAGCCAACTTTTTCTGAAAGAAAAGGCAAATTTTAATTTTTTAAAATTTTTTTCAGGAGACACAGGATTTCCTTGTTGCTGTAGGAGAAAGGGAATGGACAGCTCCTTTGCCCACTGCAAAAAGGATTTTGGCTACCAGAGTGCCAGGCAGAACTGTCCCTTTGCCACATGAAAAGGGATAATGGGATGAGCATGCACTACTGTTTCTTACCCCAACCTCTGGTCAAGATTTAGGAATGCTTGACTTGAAAAGAAATCCTTATATCAAAGTAGTTTCCTCCCGCAAGGGTGCTGGATGCAGTGTCAGACAGCACCAGCACCCAGCTTCCTCCAGCCATCTCACCACCTACCGAAATTGGTTTAGTCTTCTGCCCAACTACAGTGAAACCAAAACACAGAACTCCAGGTACTGGCAGTGTCCAGGCCAGTGACACAATTGGCTTCTAATTGATGTTGTTAATGTGGGGCATCTGCTGTTCAAACAGCTCTGAAATAACATTTAATTACCTTGGGGATTTTAGAGCCAACAATGCCTGCATTTCTGTCCAGTTCTCAGGAATACACCCTGCGTTTCTTACTCAGGTGCTACACATTTTTGTATGAATGAAATGTATTCTCTTTTACAGCTAAAAAGTGTGCCAGCCAGTCCAAAATGCAGTCACAAACCTGTCCGAGCCAGGTATGCAAGAGTACAATGCCCAGGAGTGGTATTTGGCTGTGTTAGGCTAAGGAAGCTCACTGGAAGTGTAGTTTTGTCCCCCAAAAGAGCACTGTGGGACTGCAGCTGAATGGGGTTGATTTTCTTCCTGCCAGGGCCGAGCTCAGGGAAAGAGACAGGATTTGTGCCACATAAGAGCAGCCTGGGCAGCTCTGAGTATGTGATAGAAATGCATAAGTATAGAAATATAAATGTGTCTGCACGCAACTAATGCCCCAAAAGGACACTTGAGCTAAATGTTGGCTGTTTGGGAGCGTGATTTGGATGCACTAAGTACTGATTGTTGAAAGTCCTTGGGTAGATAGACTGAAAAATCCTTCTAATTCAGGTCTTCTCCAGCCACAAGGATTATAGAGGTGAGCAAACTCATCCCGCTACAAGCATCTGCTCCCTCACAATGTGGCATGGTTTGGCTTTTTCCTTCCCAAGCCAGAACTGAAGCGCATAGGCAGGAGCTCAGCAGGGCCAGAGGGATGCTGGGGCCCAGGTGGGAGGCAGCTGCTGCTGCAGGTTTGTGCTGCAGCGCTCAGAGCAGGGATGGCACCAGAAGGAAGAGCTGTCACACCCCAAAATGCCTCCCTGCCTTCCCATGGCCACCCCCCGCACCCCAAGGATCTGGTCCTCGATTATGCTACTAATGCTATTGGTATCCAGTAATTTTTTTAAGCTCAGTGATTTAGATTGACAAATGTATTCTGATTTCCTAATGTTTTCTTCACATCTTTGCTGTGTTTTTCCGTAAGAATTATTCTGTTCAGCACTTGGGAAAAAAAATCAACAGCTAGAAGGTATATTCGACTTCAGAATTTTGCTGAGAATTATAATACTTCTTCTTCTGGTTTTTTTTTCCCCTCTGAAAAATGTATTTGTCTGTCATTCCTCCACTGGCACTATCCTGTAGCTCTGTGTTTAACCTGATATTCTGTTTCTGTTGATGTGCTTCTGTGAGGTTGGTCTGTCATGCTGATGCTACTTTTGCTCCCACTTTTTTCCTGCAGCTGCACTGCTGTTTAACAGCCTCTTCCCAGAGCATCTCGAAAGCTGATGTTTGTAACGCTGCAAGTGCTCAGTGAAGCCCTCTTCAAACACAGCTCTCAGCCGAGAAACACCGTGAGAGGAGCAAAGAACTGGGGAGAAGTGGCCATACTTGAGCAAACACTGCAAAAGGGATGAGATATCCTGGAGCTGCTGGGTTGAAACATTTGACTGTATCACAGGCAGTAGATGAGGACAAATTTTTGACTTTTCTGCAAACCTGTGGGTTTTGACTGTAACTGAAGATGAATGTCTCAGTGTGTCAGGAGATGAGAAATCTTAGAAACACCAACAGAATACCAAAAGTGCTGCAAGAAAACAGAGCTGATTCAGTTTCTTGCCTTACTTAGTAATCAAAGAAGTTGCTTTTGATAGCTTGCTTGTGAAAAAGGCTTTGTCATTTTTCTTCCAGAAATTAGCAGCTTTATTTGAACCACTGCCAGGTTGCCAAAACCATGCAGAGAGTGGGACAACTGCAAAAACTGTATTTTAGGACTTATTAGGGGAGACCATGCCCCCAGGTTTGTCATGGTTCGTTCAGAGCCACCACCCTGTGCTCACTCATAGGTCCCACAAATACAGAAATCCAGCTAGGCACTGGTGGGATTTTTGAAGACTGCCCAAGACAGTGCTGTTACACCCATACAGGTTGAGTTGAACAGGTTTGTGTGATGGCAGACAAGTCATTCTGCAGGGGATAATTAAAAGGATTACATTCTGGTATAGAAGGAGTTTGCATGATGTGTGAGCTTTGCTGTTTGGGAGCTATTTCCAGGGTGATGAATACAAAGTTATTTGAGCATGCCAGACAGAAGATTCTCTTTTAAATCCATTATATGAATAGGCTAGATTGTTTTTAGAGGTGGTGCCTAAATTTCTGTTTAGAGCCAAGTGTCTGTACTCCACAGAAGGGTAGATTTTCCCTGTAAGCTCAGGATGGATGTAGACTTTCTGTACAGGAGGAGAGATCTAGAAAGAGAACACTGCTTTGTGCTTAACCCCATTCAGAGATTCTTCACAGTCATCCAAGCCTTGTGGCCAGTTCAAAAAGGGAGGAGGGGGAAGAAAAGAGACCAAGACCTGCCTGGCAGAAGTAAATCACTCTGCTGATAGGGTGTGGCTGAAGAAGGAAAGCCTGTTCGTTACCAGGGTAAAACAGTTATTAGGAATTTCTTCGGGACCTGAGTGTTGACACTCCAGTGCCCAAAGGCCATGAGACAACAAAGATTCTCCATATGCTATAAATCATAATACATAATGTTTTTCCGTATTTCTCCCAAAATTTTTTAGAAAGGCCAAGCTGCAGAGAATTGAGAATCCACACCCAAACCTCCCTTCATCTCAAATGTTCTAATCATGCCACTCTGACCTCTGCTCCCTGGTTTATGCACTGACCTCTGCTCTGAAGAATTACTCACATTCTTCCTGAACTGCACCCACCACAGCCCAGCTCAGTTACTGTGCACACCCCACCGGTAACCCCAGGAATGCCGTGGCAGGTCACAGCCAAGTTTGCTTACAACTTGTTTGCATTTCCTATCGCCCATCTGCATGCACAGAAGGGGAAGTCACTTCCCAGGCTGCCTGAAAGTGGCATTGTGACTGATGGAAAGAAGAATATAAAACCCATCCCAGAATACCAAATCTCAGATTAAAGCATTTCGTACTACAGAAGCAGTTTAACACACTTTGTCCAGAAGAAAAGTTCACAAGAACTCCGCCAGGTTTTTGGAATCATGAGGGACATGCACTGTGAAATAAGGGCAGAGGATTGTCACTGTTGTGCCATTAGACCTTTCCAGACAGCCACAGAAGAGCCCTGCCTTTCAGAAATGTGGAAATACTGCTTTTAGCCACAGTCCCTGGGTACAGAGGAGTTTCCTTTCAAGGAGCCCTCAGCGCCCAGTGCTTGCAGAGGCAGCGGCAGGCAGGGCACCCACCTGGGCAGGCTGTTCAGCTGCCCCTGCACAGGGCACCACACTCCCTGTCCTGGCCCTGAAAGTTTATTTCTCTTCATAATGTCCTGTAACCCCTACCAGATGCATCCGCCTTCACCCACTCCCTTGAGAAGTTTGAGCCTTTGCCCTGGGCTTACTACACCCATTCTTTTTGGGGTGGTATCACCTGACTCCCAAGCCAGGGTGAGGACCAGCCACTTCTTCAGGTCTCTCTGCGACGTGGTGAGTTCAGTCTTGAAGGCAGATGAGCCTTCTTTGCTGGCTGCAACACTGAAATGGCAAATATTGACTAAGTGAGGCTTATTCTGAACAGAACATGAGCATTTTCTACTCAATCACATTTGAATTTTTTGATCATTGCTGCTACAGGTTACAAGCATAACTTCTGTCTTCCTGGAACAGCCACCAGACAACTTGTGAGGTGAGAAGGAGGAGGGTAGGAAACCCTGTCAGCCAAAAAAGCTAAGGCATGAGGCAGAGCAAATGTCTTTGGGTTTCATCAGCAGTTTTGCACACAAATTAGGTCTGAAGGCTGATACCTGGGCAATGGTCTTGCATGGTGCCATCAGCCACTCTTCAACCCAAATTCTGGGTAACTCTTATTAGCAGAGTGAGCTCCTGCACTGGCTGCTGACATCTGCTTCTGTCTCCTGTAGTGTCATGTCGTGTTCCAGCAACCAAGGTACTGCAAAACCTTGAAGATGGAAGTTGTGATCTCTATGAAAATGTTTTGGAATTTGGGCCTAGTTTTATTTTCCTTCCTGGTAGGAAATGTCTGCCATGGCTTCTCTAACCAGGAGAGCAGGTCTGAGTGAAAAAGGACATTAATTTTCTTCTTTTATAGGGTCAATAAAGAAAAACAACATTAAGCAAAGATAAGGTAGGAAAACAGCTGATTTGAAATGTGTAATAGATGTGTGGTCTTCTTAAAAATCCCACAGGAACTGATTATCTCAGTTTACAACTAGTTTAAGGCAAAATGCAAAAAAATGACAAGGCTGGTCCTAACCATCACTTTAGAGGGGGATTATTCATATTGTTTCATGGGAAGTGGTGAATTACTAAAAAGCTGTCTCCATGTCCGCATTACTGCAATTACTCCCAATTACTGTCACTCACTCTTGTAAAGGATTTCTCACCGCTGTGTTTGCCTCCTCTTGCTGCTGTCCCCAGCTCACTGCTGCTGTCCTGGCAGCGCTGGGAGCGCAGTCTTGGAGCAGGGCCAGGCCACTGGACAGGCTTTGCACAGGTGGGGATGTTTGAAGAGAGGTCGACTCCATCTCCTCTCACTGCTATCACACTGCATCCAGCCCCTCCTTTGCTTCACCCGAGCCTAATTACAGCTCTGTCTGTCATTCCCCACACCAGGGGCCCCGTTCAATGCAGGGAAGGAGCCTCAGGAGAGTGGAGGGTGGCACTGAAGGCTCCATTCTGAGTGCTCGCACTTAACCCTGGCCAGGAGTGAATGGTCCATCCCAGGGAAGTCTCTGTGAGAGGGAGCTGGCTCTGTAGCAGCTCTGCTGCTTTGGACTGGGCTCCCCTGTGCCATCTGCTAATCACCTCCCCTTGTCACAGCTTTTTCTTCCCCTTCCCTCTTGCTGGCTTGAGGAACTCCCATTAACCTGGCTGATATCAATACCATCAAAAAATTGGCTTGAGACTCATCTAATTATTCACCCTGTTGTATCTCTTCCAGTGTCCAAAACCCATGGGAAGGGGGAAACAAGAAATTTAAGACTGAGACCAGCTTTCCTCTGTGACTGTTACAACTCACCTCCCTGAAGACTCGAGCCCACAAGGGAGTGAAGACCCTTACGTCTTGTGACACACCATGAGTGGCTCCTGCCACCAAGTCCCCTCTCCTGCTGAGCCAAGGCCAGGCACCTGTGCCCTGGGGATGGCAGCAGCCCTCTTGCTGGCTGTGTAGCTCGCTTGCCGTGGCAGAGGCTTGCCCGCTGGCAGATACAGCCCTGTGCCTGGTTCCAGGCCCCTGCAGCCCCTCCCTGTCTGCTGGTGATGGGGACAACCTCACATGTGCCACTGACATCCCAGTGTTGGCATTACCTTGGCTAGGCAGAGCATCTCAGGAAGCAGGAGTAGTGCACCATGGAACTGCAAATAACTGCTGTGGAAACGCAACTTTATTTCCTGCTTCCGTCTGTATCTGATGCATTCTGACTGAAAACAAAAGTCACACTTTGGAAAGGAAATGAAATTAAGTCTTCACTTTTCATCTTTTTCTTCAAAAGCTCAGATCCTCATTCTCTAGACACTCTCCTTTAGTTTTGGGAAGATCTGGACATTGATGGACTCATCCTTCACTCCTAGATTCAGACTTCTATCATGAGGCTCTAATTAATGACAATAAACCAGCAAAACCCAAGTGTTTGCCATTATTGGGGGATTGTTTTGCACTTACAACTATTGCCGCTGTAGTAAGGACAGTTCCTAAGAAACACATGGCACTGTGTCACCAGAGAGACTCATTTGCAGGTCCTGAGGACCTTCCTGCACTGTTTGGAGAGGAGCTGAGTTCAATGCTGCTCCCTGCCTGGTGTACATTTTTGCAGTACTTCCCTCTTACCCTTCATTTTCCAGAGGGCTTGTGAGCTTCACAAGCACCCAGTGAATCTCAGGGTCCTTGCCATCCCTGCAACCTCTACCCCAAACCAAACCCTTCTCCCTCTGCTTGTCACCCTGAAAAGTCCCTTACCACCCACTAGGCTTTTCCCTTTCTCTAGCCCCCTACACATGGAGTGTGTCTGTCATCCTGAACCTCTACTCTTGCTTTCCCCAGGGTCCTCTGGTCTCACTTCTGCCTTGCAAGCTCCCAGGCTGTTGCGAAAAAAGGTGGTAGAGCCAGGCTGGGATGTCCAGCAGTGCTTGTTTGCAGTGACACCTCATAGGTATTCAGGCTGCTCTCCTCCTTGCTGATGAGCCTCATCTACAGTTTTCCTGCATAAAAAACCGCACATGTCAGAGGGGAAAGACAAATGACGATAGCAATAATGTGGAAGAACATCCTCTGAACATCTGAGAGGGTTGAATCATGAACCACTTTTATCAAGGCGTACAAGAGGCACTTAAATATTAGCTGCTGCTTATAAATAATATTGGTATGTTAAATACACACATTTTTTCACAGTTTTACAAAGCGAGTGAGCTCTATTTGCTTTCAACTGGAAATCATAAAGTAAAAATCAATGAGCCTATATCAAGCTTGTATTATGGTCCTTGAAGAACCAACCGACTCTATAAAAATGACTGTTTTCTAACGAAGATATAATTAATTGGATTGAGTTGGCAAAGTTTACGTGCCTTGTCATATTTTGATTGCTATGCAGTGCTGGAATTGATTTTATAGAACACCCTGTAGATAAATGTAATGATTAATTTCATTTGGTTTACAAGAACAGAAAACTTCTATGCAGAACTCGATGCACTATTCTATTTCTTTATAACCGCCTGTACCTAGCAGGAGCATGGGTCTAACTGTAGAGCTACACCAGGTGGCCTGGCCTTCCCTAGTTTCTTATTTATTCAAAAGAAATTCCATTTTTCTCCCAAACCCATGGGGTCTTTAATTTCGAGGACTTCACAGAGAGTATTTTTCAATATTTATTTCTTGTGTGTTTCTGTTTTCTTTCTGAAATAAAGAATGACAAGTTTCAGTCCATGTTTCCTGGTTTGCAAAGTCATCAACCACATGTCCAAAACCCAGGCCCAGCTCACTATCTCACTTCTACGTCAGTGCTTGCCTTGGGATAGAGAAGCTGCTCCAGACTCGTGGTGTGGAGCCCTTGGTGTCTGGGGCCCTGTGCTCCTCCTGCTCTGCCCCAGCAGCCAGGGGCTCTCCCAGGGCCAGGAGAGAGAGCATCACTGCCCTCACACCCAGCCATGGCAGGGACAGCCAGGCCAGCTGCAGGGGGTCCGGCTGTCCCCAAATGGGGCAAGCCAGGGCTGTGATCCCCTTCACACACACCACAGTGGGGCTCGGCTTGGTGCGCAGCCCTTGGAGCTGTTTTTCCCGAGGCTTTGGGGTTATTTTTAGTCGCAGCTACAGCACTCGGTGCCACATGGCTGCCTCTGAATTATTTGGTTTCTTAATTGGCGGAGTTGATGTAAAAGCAAAGTGAGGGGAAAGGAAATACCAGCAGCCTCCCTGGGGACACCCTGCCAAGCCTGGGGGTGACAGTCGTGCTCACTGTGAACTGTCTCGGCATGTTTTTGTACCAGCAACACGGGGAACGAGAAGGATTTCAGGCCCTAGTTTCAGATCCGCTCCGGTGTTCCCTCCCTCGCCTCTCCGGCTGTATTCTTGCCCCCACTGCTGGCACAGGTGGAAAGTGCATCCCGAGGTGCTGCCGGGCATCCTCCCGGGCATCCTGCCGGGCTCATGGGCATCCTCCCTGGCTCACGGGCATCCTCCCGGGCTCACGGGCATCCTCCCTGGCTCCCGGGCATCCCCCCGGGCTCATGGGCATCCTCCCTGGCTCCCGGGCATCCCCCCGGGCTCCCGGGCATCCTCCCGGGCTCATGGGCATCCTCCCAGGCTCCCGGGCATCCTCCCAGGCTCCCTGCTGGGCTCACGGGCATCCTCCCGGGCTCACGGGCATCTTCCCAAGCTCACGGGCATCCTGCCGGGCTCATGGGCAGCAAGGAGCCGCTGGAAGCTACTCCAGGCCCACGCAGTATCTGCAAGGTAGCGGGGCTGAAAGAAAAGCTTTGATTTTTGTGTTTGCCCTCAGAATGGATTAGTATTGAATGTCTGATCCACAAGGTGTTTAATGAGTCTCTCAATATCAACTGGCAGAGCAGGAATCTTTTGCATAGCCTAAGCTGACCAGAAATGAAAACAGGGAACTACCTTTGTGCAGTCTGGATGGTGACTGCTAAAATCATATCCCGGTAACTACCCATGCACTACATTCCCCCAAATCAGTGATCTCTTCTATTGCAAACATAGATGCTCATTTCTGTGTGATGTTGGGAAATCACATGTGCCTGGCGTGTTTGAGTAGCTCCCTAAAATAAAGTATCTGGATCAATGAGAGCAAAGAAGTGGCTGAGGATGCTCAAAGCACGCCACCAACAGTATGGTTCTAATCCTCACCTCTGTGAGGGGGCAGCTGACAAGATCACCAGCTCTCCATGCCACTGCTGGGATGTTACATCCTAAACTACACAGTTGGAGGGAAAACAAAATCCAGTATTAGCTAAAATCCACTCTCCCACCGAGAGTCTGAGCCACCCACGTTCCAGCACAACTCACAGCCCCACAGCGTTGCCCCTTCTCCGGCACTGCTCCGGGCTGCAAGCCGAGCCTCAGACCAGCCCTTTGGCTCTGCGCCCCTCTGGCTGCTCCTTGCCGAGGCACTGCCATGCCAGCCCCAAAAGTGGTTCTTTCCTAGCAAACACCAGGACTTTTTCTGTGGCACTTTGGTCCTGGGGAGAGGTGCTGACTGAGCTCGGTGGGGTTTCCATGGGTGCCGGGTTTCACGTGAGGACGGCAGGGACAATCACCAGGGCAGGAGGTGTGTCTGTTCCTCAGGCTCTCCTGGCACTAGCCTCTTGTCACTGGGAACTCCACTGCCAGCAGCCTGCAATTTCCATGCTGGCAAAGCAACAAACAGCAAAACCATGAGGAGCACAGCATCAGCCAGGCTCCGGCACAGGGCAAGACTTTGCCTGGGGGCCTGCAGGATGCCCGCCCTGGCAGAGGACACCCCATTTAGAGCATTACTGAAACAGTGTGGGTATTGGGGCCAGTGTTTGTGTGGCATCATCCGCAGGCACGAATCGCTCCAGGCTGGACGAGCAGCTTGCCCCTGGACACAGCCAAGCTCCCCACTCTTGCTTGTGTTGGGAGCTGCCCCAGGCACCAGGCCATTTGAAACATTATCTTGAGTAACTGGGGTATCAGGAAAACTGCGAATGCACGTTCACCCTAGGGCTCATCACTGCTTGGCTGAGCACTGGTGTACACTCAGGGCTGCCAGCGGCACAGGAGCAGGGCAGAGCAAGAGAGGCTCTCACCAGCAGCCAGGGAGCCAAGGTGAGGGCTGAGTGCCCTGGAAAAGCCACCTTCCCCGGGGCTTTGCTCCCAGTCACACCGTGCCGCCAAAGCTGCCTCTGAACACGTCCATCAAGCTGCAGGGGTGACTCTGTGACTGGCACACTCGCGAGATTGCCGCGCTTCTTGATCTAAAAATATGGTTAAATTTTTGCTCTTGAGGTACATTGTAAAAATGTCACTTTCCAGGGCTTTCTCACAGCAGGGATAGGGCTCCTGGTGAGCTGTAACTCAGCTCCTGCTCGGGAGGGACTGGAGCGGCAGGGCCTGCCTGAGGCACTCACAGGTGAGCTGGAAGGGGAAGCAGGAGCTCAGCTCTGCCAACAGCAGCAGCTTTGGCAGCAGAGCTGGATGGAAACCAACCACAGAGATTTATAAATCACTGCTCTTTACAGGCAAATTACTTCTCCTTAGATAAGAGGAAACAAAGTACCCAGGAGGGGAAGAAAGTCTAACTTTTGGGAGGTTATCATGGTTTCATCCCAGAACATCTGCCAGCCCCGGTGTCAGCGCGAGGTAACCAACACATGGCATGAATCTGAGAGTATAAAAGATGTGTCATTACAAGAAGGAGTAGGAGGAAAATAAAGCAAGTTGACAGCTCACATCCTGTACCATAATCCTAGAAATTGTTAATATTTACAAAATTAACAACTAATATAACCGATGACAATCTCACTCCTCCTGGTTGTCATGAGGATATTAACAGTTACCACCCGCTCCAAACTGGAAATATTCCCCATCCCTGGAGCTCCTGCTGCTCAGCAAGCGTGGGGATGGCACAGACTTGGCCTCCCAGCTTTCATACCAGCCCCAAGCCATGAGCCAGCATGGAACACCCAAGCACTGCTGGAGCTGGAAATGCCTCCAGACCTCACTCTTCTCTCTGGGAGCAAAGGGTCAGACAGAATGAGAGGAAGATTTTTTTCTCTCCCCAGCTCCTCCAGGAGCTCAGGATCCAGGCCCATGTAGTGCAGCATGGTGGGGAGAGCCCAGAGGAGGATGGGGAGTACAGACAGTGCTGGAGGAAGAGAGGCGAGGGCTACACTGGCTCAGATCGTACCTTGGAACAAGCTGCCATTTCAGGACAAACTCCCATACTGCTGGTGTGAATTGCCAGCTTTAAGGCTGGAAGCTAACTGATGAGCAGATGCTAGAGTGTCATTTCCTTAACATGAAAGACCTGACTAAAACCAAAACAAAGGTGCTTGAACACCAGCGACTCCATAGGAAACTTACTCCCAGACTACTAATCATAAAAAAGGTGAAACTTTAAAATCACGTATGTTCTCCACAGGTTTCTTAAATAAGAAAGAGAGTAACAGCAGTGCCCATTTTCTCAGAACTGAGATTTTTTTTTCAACTGTTACCTGTCCATAAGGGGACTGCAGGAGGCAACATAGGGTTGACACTGTTAAGTGCAAGAAAACTGTGGATGTTGCCTGCACAAGCAACTTTTCTGGCTTCATTTTGCCCTATCCTTAGCGAGTAACATTAGTTCCCCAGGCCACTCTTTGCACAGGCACAGCACATCAGGCTTATGGTAATTTTAAGAAGTTTCCTTTGTCAGGATGTATAGTATGCAAAAAAATCACCATACCCTTTCCAGTTCACTATATGCAAAATCAGAACAGAATTACCAGCGTAACTGTTTTCAAGAGCTCCCAGGTACAGGAATGCTGTAAAAAGCAAATTTCCTCTTCACAGGAATAATTTTCTCCCCTTGAAGTGGCATGCTGTTGGTTGTATGAGAGGGTGACCCAAAGAGGCAACCTAAACGAGTGACCCTGCATGAATGAATGCATGGCAAAAATGCCCTCTTCAAGGCAACCTGAGATCAGGGATCTCATTTTCAACCAGGCCAGTGAAACAATACTGGTAAGTGGAGCAAAAAGCAGCCTTTCCAGAGCTTGGCACTCCAGCTGGCACAACATAAGCACTCACCTAGGTGCAGCTGCCAAGGACTCATTGGAAGGACCCTCAGTTTGATGAATCCTCTGGAGAAATGACCATTGGGACCACCATGAGCTGCATTGCTCATTAAGTGGTTCACTACAGCAAGACACAGCAACTCCTTTCCTTGAAATACCATGGGGAAATAAATGTGACCCAGTAAAATATAACATTGTTTTTAAATATTAAAAAAAAATGACCTTAGAGAACAGATACATAAAATCATCATACTCACATTAAAACTGTTGTGTAGTTTGCTCTAAGAAGCTGGTACATTTTTAGAAACATTAAAATCTTAGTACATTACATCCCAGATAGTTTGCTTTTCTTTCCCTTGTGTTTTATTCTGCCCTGCACCTCTGAAGAGCATTCCTTTACAACCTATTTTGTTTTCTACTTGTAAAGCTTTATGCATTTCAGATTTTCATCATCTTCTGAGATCATTATCTTATTTTTTCATCTTTCTTTTCAGGAAACTTCTTTCCCCCCTCATTTGCCACCGTGTTCAGTATAATACTTCTCCCTTTAGGATTTCTTTTATCCTTCTCATCTTTATGCCTTTCACTTACTCTTCCCCAGGCCCTTCATTCCTGCTTTTGCTTGTCAAAACTGTGCTTCTTCCTCCTTCATGAGGGAAGAAGTGGGAAGGTTGGGTGCATTTTTTTGCTCTGAACACACAGGAATGCTCCAATCAGTACTTTGCAATCTTGCAGAGGAGAGCTTGCATGACTCTTTCAACACTTTCAAAATTTGCAACTGCAGTTAATGAAAGTCTGACTAATGCTTAAAAACCATAAGCTTATTTTAAAGCAGTGCTGTAGCTTCCCACCAATAACATCATCAGGCCTTCCCCAACAAGCTTTTAATTTTATATTAGAGACACTACTCCATGCTCTGAAACACTTACAGCCCTATAGCAACTTCTCTTTGTCTAAACCCCAGGAAACAGAGCAGGTGATGGACACAGTCTCAGACACCACCTGAGCCTTCAGCTGTGACCAGATTTCTGTTCAAACCAAAGGAAAGCTGTACTGCCACTCCACTCACAGAAAGCTGTGTCCGAGTGCACCCAGGGAGATTTTGGAAGTGGCAAATCCAGTTCAGCTGGAAGTGAGTGCATGTAGAACGCCTCCAGGTCTCAAAGCAGGTATCTAGCCATGGCTGCAGGCATCTGTCAGGCGAGCAGTGGCACAGCCCTGAGGAAGTGCCACCCTCGTGGGCTGGGGGAGCTTTCAGTGCCAGGGAAGGATCCAGAGCCTCTTCACCCCTTCCTGATACATGTGCCCTTGCTGTTTATTTTGTTCCAAAAAGAATTTGCAATAGTAGTTTGGGGATCTTCTGACATTTCATTGACATTTCTCCAGGTTTTTTGTAGCATGATTGTTATTGTCATTGGGCCCCCTCGCGTGTTAATGCCTACAACCACATTTGATTGTCTGCATTCCAGATGGGACACAGTTTTTACTGTGAATCCTTAACATGCACCCAACCTGGCACCTTCATGGGCCTGTTTCAGTTGGACCTGTTCCCTAGGCAGATCACTTAAGAGGTCTGGAAAATCCTCTGCAGAGCTTGCAACAGATAGAATTGACTGTTCCTGACAAGTCTACCATTTTTACTGTTCTCCATCTGCCTACCGAGACTGCCTCATTCTTCTGAAGTACTGAAGACCACTTAAAGTGTGTCTAAAGCTTGATGCCAACTTCCTAGCCCTGCTTGCCAATTCAAAAAAATCTGTTGCAAAATATATGTCAATACATTTATTCCCAGGCTACGGCGACCATGTCACTTAAATGCTGGGGTAATCCTAAATGTGCTCGAGAGGCTGGTGCTGATAACAGAATCTTCAGATACAAAACAGCTTTTGCAGAAGGTATCACTTCTAGCATGAGATATTTAAAACCTTTTCTTCTCCCACTGAACACAACAGGCCTGTCTCGGCAGTCTGGGCATGCTTCCCAGCTTGCTGTCCGGATGGGATGGCAGCCGACACTCGGCAATGGGGCTGCTCAGGCATGAAATTCATTAAATTGGAAATCAAGGGCAGGAAGGTCTTGACATGAGCGATCCAGGTATGAATTTCTGTTCTTGTTCCTTGAGTTCCCTTGTTAGCTTTTATTCTCCTAAAAATAAAATTGTTTGGAAAACATTGTGGATTTTAGGTTTTCCTTACCCACTGGTAAAACCTGAAACTATTTGAGCTGTTAAACCATTTGCGGCTTCTGAGCTTGGTTGTGGTGCCAGCTTTGTACAGATAAATATAGAACTTGTGGCATTTTCAAAAGCCATTTGGAATAACTCTTCAATACAAGCACTTTCAGCAGAGATTAAACACATTATTTGGGTTTTCTGCCTAAAGTAAAAAAATCACTTGAAAAATTGGCAGAAGTACCAGTTTCTTCAAATGACAAAGTTCTCTTCCCCAAACTGAGGCTGGCAATTGGCAGCTCTTTACAAAGACAATTTTTTTTTCTTTCCTCTCTCCCCTTCCCTACTCCTTGATTTCAAAATAACCTTCAAGGCAAAAAGAGCAGTACACAGCAACATAAAAAAAGAAAAAGAAACTGGTTAAAATTTCTCACTCCTTGAACAGAACGCTTTGCATTTTAACTAACTTGTATCAGATAAAATGCTACCACATTCCTACAGAAGAAATCAAGACATTACAGGAAACTGGACACATACATTCCTCAAGGAATTTCTTATTCAGAAGTCCTACTGAAGAAACTAAACAACAATACAAATGAAGAGCTTTATTAAAATCACTTGGAATATCGTATGAAATTTAGTATTGTATAATATAGGTGTAAACTCCCTGCTATCAACAGGATGTGACACATGTGAAGAGAGGACATTAATATACATATAAATAGAAAAGCTAAAGTATGTCTGACAGTGATGTATTATAAATGTGACCATAATTAGGAGAATATGACATTTTGTTTCCCTCTAGTAGTATCTTCTAAAGCATTATACATAGTAAATTGCATTTAATTCTAGTCCTTGCTTTCTTATAAGTAACAGGAGATGTGTAGAAAGATTATAGGCACAAGCAAAAGCAATGTAAAAGATAAAAACAGAGGCAGAAGCCAGGCACTTATTTGTTCTTGGCTGCCAGAGGTTTACGGCTGATCTTCTTTGACTTGTCATTGTTCTTCTTTGGAGGCTCAGGGTTCGCCTGCATGTGTCTGCCATAAAGACTGCAAGGAAATGAGAAAAAAAAATTGTGATACAACCATTAAACACAGACTTTTACTCTGCAGCACATTAAACAATGCATCTAGTTACTAGAAATATATATATACAAAGGTCTTTGACTCAACACAGTGAATTTTCTATTAGATGTCAAGCTGCAGTCATTAACATTTGGTTTTTCGTGACTTTTCATGGAATTAACACCAGGGAAGAGCAGGCCTTTGGAGCAGTGAAGGAGCAATCAGTTTTGCCTTCAGAAACTAGCAACCTTTATTCTGCAGTTATGGGATTAAGGCTCGGAAGGCTGCAAGGATGTGTATTCAAGTAGACAATGACAAAAATTGGGTTGAACTGGAGAGATAGAGTGCCCGCTTAGAGCAAAGTGAGCATCATCCCTAACCAGAAAACCCAAGGGCTTGATAATGTGACAGAGAGCAATGGTGTCACAGCCGCCTTTGCTGCTCACACATGATTGATAGCACTGGGACAGCTACCAACACATCAATGCCACATTAGTAAGTACCACTGATTAAATGTTGACAAAGTATCCTACAATTAAGACGGCTAGAATTCACTGTGAAGCTAAATAGACTACATGGCTGAGAGGATCTTGCTAAATATCACATAGTAATTAATAGATAATTTATGAGTAATCCCGATTAAACTAAATTAAAAACCTACCCAAAATAAACACAGCTCAAAAAAAAGAAAACTTCCCGTAGGGACATAAAGTGCTTTTTGAAGATGCATTTTGTGGGTTTTGGTTGGGGTAATTTTCTTCAAAGTAGCTGGTATGGGACTATGTTTTGGACTGGCACTGAAAACAGTGTTGATAATGCAGGGATGTTTCAGTTACTGCTGAGCAGTGCTTGCACAGAACCAAGGCCTTTTCTGCTCCTCACCCCAACAGTCAGAAGGCTGGGAGTGCACAAGTTGTTGGGAAGAGATGCAGACAGGACAGCTAACCCCATTGGACCCAAAGCATACCCCAGACCATACCACATCATGCTCATCATATAAAGGTGGGGGAAGAAGGGAGGGATGCTCAGACTGATGATGTTTGTCTTCCCAAGTCACCGTTACATATAATCCTGAAGGTCTTTTCCAACCTTTGTGATTCTGTGACTCTATTCTATTTACTATACAAACTCTTTGTCAGAAGGTTAAAAGCTACCACCTGCTCTGAGTCTTTTGTTGCGGTGTCTGGAAGATACTCAGCCATGGGGTTCTTGGACTGTGCAGTGGGATTAGAGCTCCTTGTACGGTGGGGTGGAGAGGCACTGCTTGCTTTCACCTTCTCAGCAGCTGAAGTTTTACATCACGCTGCTAAGAAGGCTGCTGTCAAGGTGTACTGCAGCCAAAACAGCCTTGCTCAAGGAAACTACAGCTGTAAACTATGACATTACTTCACCCCACTGAAGTTTTATGTGTGCCATCACCTAACGTCAACAAGGGATCAGGTGCCATTTCCTGATGAATGCAGAGAGCCCTGACCCTCTGAGATAACTACATGCTTCATATTAGCTACAATACACATTTATTTCTTTTATTTCATAAGAGATAGAGCTCCAGCAGCACAAGGCTGTATTTTATCCAAGTACATAGTATGTGTATTAATCAAATATACATCCTAAATAACTGTCCTGTTTTGGAAGGTATTAAGTTAGTTGAGGGAGAGAGTCTGTGGAAGGAGATGGTTCGGTATTATGAAACACTATCACTGTAGAAGAGCACAGAAGTGACATTCAAGGAGGTTGTCCCATCAGAAACTGAGCCAGGATAGAAAAAGTCAGGGAACAAGCAGCATCTTGTTCTCAACAATATGCAGTGCAGCATGTGAACCACTGTCAGCAGTAATTTTATAACTCTTAGAAATTAGCACTAGTTAGGTAAATACTAAATTCACATTCAAGCTGATTTTTGGCTCTTTTTAAATCCCCATTTGGGACTTTAAGCACTGAATTAACAGAGAATCGAGTGATCCACTGTATCTGAGCACAAAAATCCTTCATGGATAGGCACAGAAGTCCCCTGTCACTGTGCTGTGTTCCACATCCTGCTGCCCCACAGCTCCTTTGCCCTGTTAGTGCCAGCTTAAAAAGGACTGAAGCAGCTTTAGTGTTTATATATATATCCTCCTTTATACCCTCCTTTTGCTCAGGTTGGTTTAGGCTCCCCCTTTTTGCTTTGGAAACTTTACCTCTCAGGTGATCCTTTTGACACTCATTCCATCTCTCATTTCCTCCTTTCTCAGAGAAAACGTTGAAGTTTGTGGACTGGTAGAACTCAGAATTCCTCAGAAGGAATTCTACTGACTACACAGATGCTTTCAAAATACAGAAAATCTGAATAATGACAATTTTGAATGAACTTCAGAGCTCTGTTAAAGTCTTCTTTGGGCAATACTTCTTGACTGCGAAATGACGTTCAGCAGCCACTGTGTGCATTAAGCAATAAAAATACCAATTGACCTGCAGGTATTTTTGGTGGGTTTTTTTGGGTTTTTTTAATATTTGCTCCTTACAGTATTCAGTGCTATTGGTGCTCCAGCAATTCTTTGCCCCATGCAAATATGACATTAGCAGTAATAGATGTACATGAGTTGAAGGCATCTACAGCACTTTCACATTCTTTTAACTTACTCTCATGTTCAGCAACTTCTATCAGCATGTACTCCAGAGTTTCATCCAGCAAAGTAACTACTAGGCTTGAAATAAGAAAATCAAATGTATCTACTTAGGTTTCCCTGGCAAAATGAGAGGAAGTATCAATGCACATTGCTATCCCAACTGAAGATGAGTGCTTTACAATCCATCATGTGGCCTGCTATGCAGAGAGCAAGGATCAGACACATTTCGATTATACAAACGTTCACACACAAGGCCTCTCTCTTCTGTTTACATACATCAAAAATGAGGAGACATATGGTGTCACAACAACATTTAAATACAATAATGTCTGTGACAATGCCTTGGGGCAGAATTTGCCTTCTGTTACACTGGGGAAAAGAGATTCAAAATTTTCAGTGAACTTCTGGTACAACAACAGAAACCACTTTTACAGCTTCCAATGGGAACAAAAGCCACAGGAAAAAAACAGGCAAAAGAAAAAAACTAATGGAGCTTATCTGCACAGAGAAGCAACCATCTGAATTCCCCAAGAATCTAAAACCCTTTAGTTGTAACAGATGTGAAGTCTTTAATAATTTCAGTACTTACTGGAAAGACACAGCCACAGAAATAGCAGTAGCCAAGCTGTACAAACTATGTACATGCTCTTGCTCTGCACGGAGTCAGATGTGCTAGGCAGAGACACTTGCACATCATCCTCGGCAGCAGAGGTCAGCTGCAGACATGCACACAGACAGTTCTGCTGCTCAGCTGACGGATGGTGATGTGCTAGAGGATGGCACCTTGACATAGCTGTTTGCATGACTAGACCCTTAGCCAAGGCAGATTGTCTCCATAAACACACAAAAGAATTTTGACGCAGATTGTGGCTACGCTTTCAAGGCAGATTTGTGAGATAAGTGCTGATAACACATTCATGGCAGGGCCTTCCCACTTGATACTTCGAAATGTCACCTGTTCACAGGGCTGCTACAGCTATGAGCAGGACACTACACACAGCTCGAAGGCCAAAGCCCCTGCTGAAGAACAAAATCTGGAGCGCTAACAAATATTTGGGATTTTTGCAGTTTGCAGCAACAGATAGAAGCTGGTTATTATAACCACAGCTCACAACCTTCAGAACCTTGGTAGACTTGGCAGCTACAGTATTGCAGGCAACTTTCTCATTACATTAAAATTACAAGGGAGATACAGGCAAGACTAAAAGTGCAGAAAGCCCTCAGACAGAGACTCTCAGTTACTTTCTTTCCTTGTATGTATTTTTTAAAGTATCTTTCATGAACATAAATGTTTCTTTGTATGCAGATGTAAACATAAACAAAATTTTCCTGCATTCTCCACCTGCCCCACTGGAAGTAACAAATGAGAGCAGCATGGCTGCTGCAGCAGCAAAACTAACAACATCAGCTGAGAAAGATGCTCATTAAACTTCATCATTCTGTCTACTTTAATGATGCTTTTACTTAATAAAAATTCCCTAAGTAGTCGCAAGGATATTAGGCAAGGTCTCTGGTTATGTATCAGGGGTCCAAGCTGTCACTAGCAAGCATGCAGTTCAGGAGAGGCATTCCCAAGAGGAGAGAGTGAATACAGCTTTCTTGTAATAAATTCAGAGACAATCAATAACCACAGCTTGCCACATTACTTAAGCATTTAGGAAAGTAGGTGATCCTTCTAAATTAAACCACAAATTGCTAAATGTTGCAATTTACAGCATAAGATCAGGCATGGAACCTTGTAACTGGAAAGCATAGAGTCTTGCTACCAAAATCTCTGAATTTAAAACAGAACCATAGTTAAAATTCATAAAATTCATAAAGGTCAAAAGAGTCACTTTCAAAAACAAATCCAGCACAACTGCCTCCAATTTTTCTCTCTTGTACAATAAAATGCTCACTAGCCAAGGGCTACATGCTCCCAGAGATAAGAGAGAACTTGTGTAAGCTAGGGAGCTAGTGCAAAGTGTTTGATACACACATTGATTTTTTTAAAGCATTTTGGAAGAGGATTTCAAGACTGAGCCATGAGAAACACAGTGGTCTCACTTTATGTCTGTGACAGACCTGCAGGGTGAGTATGCAGTATAAAAAGGACGACACAGTTAAATATGGTCCTGGAGAGATGCTACCTCCAGCGATGTACTGTAATCAGGGAAACAAATGTGAAACATTCCAGCTCTGCTCGATTTTTCAGAAGCTGGAGCTCAGGGTCAGGCAGATACTTAGTGCTCAGATGAAGCTTCAAAAGTGGCTATTCACAGGGACCTCAGGAGGACAGTCTCAAGCCCCAGCTGCTGAAGCAGGAGAAGGGAAAGGCTGAATCAGTGGTGGTATCACTAGAAACCCAAAGCTCACAGAAGTGCCTGCATGACTGACACATGCTGGCTACCCTGAGTTAGTTACAGATCACATGCACTTACAGCAAGGTGCTCTTGCTGCTGCAGTTTTTGCGTGGCTAATTGCTGCTCTGGTATCCCCTCTGAGTGACTGGGACTGACCTTTTCTCCTGTGGGAGCTGCTAACATGTCATTCCCTCAAACCACAGATTCTCTCTCCCAGGAAAGGCACAGATACTGAGATTTAATTTGTCAGTAATGTACCAGTGAGGGAAAACAGTGAAGGTTAAAATTACTATGCAAATAATTGTATTATTTTGGTAGTTTACTAATATTGTATTATTTTGGTAGTTTACCAGTAATGTTTTTAGTCTTTGTGACTAAGTCAGATGATTTCAATTAAGAGGAACTCTGCATGGGTAAGTGAAACCAATGTATGTTTTTCTTACACCTGAATGGCAAACTGCAGCATTAAGATTCTTAATAAGAAAATGACACACATTTTTTCAGCTAATTTCTTGCCCTTTGTTTTCAAGTGCTCTGAGAGCAGATGGCAGCAATTTCAGCGATGCTTACCATCTGAAGCTCTCAGAAGTTTCTTCAAGACCCCTCAGCTTGGGGCTGTCCCTGTGTGTGCAGCAGCCCTCTCCTCCCGCTCGGCGATGGAGGCAGCACAAGCTGGATGAAGAAGACAGGTGCTGGCAGTGCCACGTGCTGCAAGAGCCTCTGGGCCACTGACCCTGCAGCTCTCAATGTGCTCTCAAACTGCTCCACTATTTTTAGGTCTATTAACTGTTTGCCTTCCTTTATAGCCCACTGACACTCTGGGATGCCTAATGCTTCAGACTGCCCCAAATCTCCACACGCCAGAGCCCAGCTCTGAGACACTCCCAAGTGTAACAACCTGTGTTTTTTTTCTGTTCCTTCTACCTGCCTCAATTATCTTCAAAACCCAAAGTTCCTGCAGACTTTGCCCATCACCACTCTCCCTAATCGCCACTTAGTCCTGCATTTCCCCTTTCAAAGAGACTTTCTGTATCACCAGAAATTCCTAATAACCTCCAGTGCTTTTTTGGGCCTTCACTCCCACAAGCACTCATTAGGGGAACTGATCATCTCTTCCCATCTTGGATAAGCTCTTTTTTGTAGCTATTTTCATATTTTGGAGCCCTAATTAGATAAGAAGAAGACGATTCAGCATAGGTGGAAAGCTAGGCATCCAAGCCCATGTCTCCCAGTCAGTGGAGATCTAGCTAATGAAGCCAGTGGAGTAAAGAGCTTTTTGGGCGATCAAGTGCAAGTGTCTGCTGTGAGGTGCTTAGCTGCATTACTCTGTTAAAGATTTTCACCAGCTACAGAGGACAGTGGGTAGCTGGCTGACACGCAGACACTCATGTTTAGCTATTTTAAAATGCTAGATGGAGTCCACCCAACCACTCCCTCTATGTTCCCACTCTGCACTCTCACAAGCTGTTAGCTACCTTACATTAGAGACTCTGCTGAGTCACGCAGTCCAAAGTTGACTTACTCAGAATTCCTGCCTAAAAACACTCCAAATCTCAACAAGCAAAAAAAAGTATTCTGCCAAAACTTTCTGGAGCTCACTGCTTGAGCAACCATGTAGAACGTGCACCCTCCAAAATAAATCTCATGTGTCTCCTACTGGCCACTTCATCATTTGGTTTTCCACCAGGCTCCCTTCTGCTGGACCCCTCCAGCGCAGTCTATCCCCTTACATTTCCTGCTCTATATACCTGAAGAAAAGAAAGACTCAACCTATGTGTGCTACATTTCCCACACTCCATCCCTACAGGTTACTGTCAGAGACAGACCCTGACCAGAGGGACATCTGGCCTCAGCTCAGAAGCTCCCTGTCATCAGTCCAGCCCAAACATAGCAGTTGTAAAGGGAATATAGTCCAGTGAATGTATAAGGAGACACCTTGGGGAAAACGTGTCAGTGAGAGGAGATTTGAGCTAACCATGATTTACAAATACTTGCTCTCCTAGAGGGCTGGCAATTGATGGATAATTCTAATTCTGCCAGACATGTCCACTCTTAAAATGGTTAATTTAGTCTTTGCCTCTTTCAACTCACCATCTTGCGTGTTATGGGGAACTAATTTTTTTTTTCCCCATAAAGGAATTTCAAGTAGGTGTTGGTTATTTCTTTAATTAATACACAGTAATAAAGAAAGCCTTCTCCTTATATTCTCTGAGGCTAGCAGCTTTTGAAGCAAGTACTTTAAATGTGAGGCTTGTTAGGGAAGCACAGCTGGAACCTCATAGAAGCCTAGCAAAAAAAAAGATTTTTTTAAAAGGAAAATTCACAGACCAAGATTTGCAAACTGGCTAATGACTTTGCATACTCAACCTGAAAGACCTTACAAGAACTGTGGCTTTTGGCAGAGACAATTTTGAAAGCACAAGGAACACCAGCATCCGGTTACTGAAAGTCAGACCTATCTCAATACTCAGGGAGCACAGCACTGAAAATCTCAGCTCTGCTGCAAATCCAGAGAGACATAGAAGGGAGGCCTCCATGGAACTGTCACGAAGATGGATAGAAGAGGGTATGCTTATGCTTATTTCTTTCAAAACAGAGACAAACAGGAATTAAGATTTCATCTACAGAATCTATTATGCTGATAAAACAACTCCCAGCTAGCACATTATAATGAAACAGCAGCCTGAGAGGACCAGGGAGAGAACAATTAGTTTCTGCATGTGCACAGTCCTATCAGACTACTTCAATTATGAAGAATTTCTCACCTGGGACTCCGATCTTCAAGCACATTCAGGAGGCCTGATCTCCTTTCTCATGCTCCATTTCAAATGGGGCAAAGAGTTGTTCAGCCTACAGATGCAGACCAGTCCTGAATTCACTCCAGGCACAAAAAAACTGCACAGGCCAGAAACTGAAGTCCTTAAGGGCAAGAATTCCCACAAATTGCAGTGGAATATTTTTGTACTTGTTTACACAGATCGAATAGTGCTTTCCTACCTAGGACCAGAAGAAACAATTTAGTGCCAGATACAGTCATCAGCTTATACCCTGAGGGCCGAGGTATCTACTAGAACAAATGGCATCCTACATCTAATTCATCAAAAGCAATTGGGAGCCATAGAATCTGCATGAGCATGCTCAGCTTCTCTGGCAGACACCAGCACAGGTAGCTGCAGAGAAAAATGCACCACCAAGAAGGAAAAAGACTACACAAGTGAGAAAGAAGTATGTTCTGTTTACTGAAGTCATCTGTATCATCACAACCCTTATCTTTATGTATTTCTAATTTGTGAGCTTGCAGTACATAAACCAACAGTTGCTTCCTTTCCCCAAACCATGTTGCTCGGACAACATTCAAGGCCACCTGCCTGATCTCTAACGCTGGACAGGCAGCAAACACGGTACAGAAAACATACTGGCATGCAGCACAGACACCCTCCTGGAGACTGCAGAGCACAGTATTCTTCATTCTTATGTTATTTTAATGTTGTTGTCTGTATGAAGTCCTTTGGGCTTCAGTAAAACAGTGCTCACTTTCCTTTCTCAATGCTACACTGCTGCTCAGATAAATGTGCTTACATAATCTTTATTATTGATTTATTACATACATTTTGCTGTGCACCTAATTAACATTTAAAAAAAGGAAAACAGAGGGCAAAAATAGCTAAGTGCAAGCCAAGGAACTTTCTTTAAGTTATTCTATGTCCGGCAGGTATGTATTTCTTTTCCAGTAACTAGACAAAGTGTACCAATAAAATGTATAGAAGGGACTCTGGGGAAATACTGATACAGAGAGTCTCTTTTATTCTTTTTTTTTTTTTTTTTTTAAGCAAAATTGAAGTGTCTGAGTTAATCTGAGCTTGCTCTGCTGCACACTGAGGATGACCAGTTTCACTGGCAGTAGCATGGAGAACATTCAGGAGACTGCAATTCCCCACACACAGGGTTTATAAAGCTGCCCTGCTCTGCTGGGCTGGCTCACACTCCTCTCCCACGGTGTCTGCCTCTGCCATCCCAACTGGCTGCAGGGCCAGCTCTCCAACAGCTCCTTAAAATAAACATAAGGACTGGACAGTGACGAGGGACACAGTGACAAGGTGGGGAACTCAACCAAACTAACCCCTCTGAATCACCACCTCTGAGACCCTCAAAGGGAAAGGAAGAAGTCCCGGTCCTGTCACACAACCCACCTGCGTGACCCAACACAAGAAACTCTGGAAGGCTGTGCGAGCTCTGGGGACCACTGTGTAAAGGGGGTATAGGACTTACTATGGGATGCTTAGACAGAGTCTTGGGATTAAACAAGAGTATTTAAGGACTATACAGGACTTATGAGTGCTTATGGGGACAGACCAAGAGAGAGGAAGTGAGTGACCAAGGACGACAGCAGAGAACAAGCGCAGGGAAAAGGAGAGAGGATCAGGCAGGGAATAAATGAGGTCAGTAGTGTGCAAGCAGGAAGAGGTCAGCACACTTGTTTGGCAGAACTCTGTGCCAAATCACCTTCACTTTGTCCTGCCTAAACCCTGTTTCTAGCTGTTTTCTGTGTGAGTGTGCCCTCTGTTCTGACAGCATGCATGCATGTTCCATCAGCACAGTTCAAGACAGATCAACTGGTCAACAGGATGGATGGAGTCCCAGACACTGGAGAGACCAAGGGACTCTAGATCAGCCCCCAGAAAGCCTGAGGGGATGCAGGCTGTTAAGACTGGGTCTGGGGGCCTGATACTTGAAACACCAAGACTGGGGAGCCAGGTATCAGAGGGATCCCTGACAGAGGGTTTTCCCTGAGCATTGCAGAGAAATGTATTGAGGAATGCAGCCTGGCTGTTGTTTGTCCTCTCTGTGTTTATGCGTCCATCTGTCCTCTCATCATGCTAATGCGCCAATGGCTGGTCATGTCTGTACACATGTTCTGAGTCTGTGGTTAGCCTTGCCACTGACAGGACAAGAGAACAGGGATTTGGAGCAGTTGCTCACTGCCATCAGTGAAGGAATTAACTTGGTTCTTCCAGGACATGGGATTTAGCTGCTCAAAAGCACTACCAGGAAGAAGGTGAAGAACGGAGGAAACTCACTCCACTTTATGGCAACACTGTAATGAAAGTATTGCTTTTTGACACAAAGGACCACATCTCAAGTGCTACACATCTCCGACATTCCCATTTCACTCAGCCACATGAGTTTGCTTTGTTTAACTGATGACAGATACACTTTCCAGAAAAGTTGTTTTTGGGTTGAACTTTTGAACACGCTTAACAGGTCAATGCAGGTATTTCCAGCTCCCAAACACAGCCCTTTCAACTACTCCCGGGCCAATATGGGCACAAACATTCCAATTATGTCAATCTTACAGACACCTGGTAAGTTGTACTCTGACAGGTCAACAAACACACAAAGGAGAAAGGTGATTCAAGTCAATTTCAAAATCATTGTCATCATATATATTAAAATGCTGAAATATTTAAAGCCAATGACTGAGTAGTTCTATATGGAAGCAAAAAATATCAATACAACGGTTTTCCAGCTATATAACTTTACTGCGGAAGACCAAAGATGGTCACTCAAAAACCATATAATAAGATGATACAGACTATTCACCTAATTTTCCAGCCAATTTTGAACAAAGCATCACAACTGTAATATTTGGCAAACAATTATTGGGTTTTAAGCAAATCTTTGGTGATTTTCCATGGCTTTTACTGTGCCAACGAAGCTGTTCCAGAATCTTTTCAGGAGGGACCTATGCTATGTAGCAGCCAATAATCTTTATGGCAACACTGCAATGAAAATGTCGCTTACTGTAATGAGCAAAGATCATAAGTTAAGCCCCCAGCTACCTTTCCATTATTTTTCAATAGAGTTTTTCTGGGTTTGTGATGCTTCAAAGTACTCAGGGAATTACCCCAAATTAGGCTCACTAGTCAGCTCTTCATTACTCAGACCACACTGAAACTGAGCAATCAGCAAATCGAACCAACTCCTGAGTAACACAAGACACTAACATTTGTTTGAATGTTTACCATTTCTTTTTTAGTTTGTCCTCTTTCTTAAAGCTCTGTTCTGTAAAACAAACTTGCCCACAGTTGGAGGCGGTTCTAAAACAACAGGAAAATCACATAGTATTTTTTCATGCCATTAACACCTTGAGCAAAGGGTTGGGCTTCCCTTCATTTACCAGAAACAAACTATGAAATACTCATGTTTTCTTGACAGCAGCGTTTTTCCTAGATTTGTGTTCCATAGTGCTAGATGAGGCGGGTGAGATAAGTCTCACTTACTACATGAATCCTCACCCTTGCAGAATTCCTAATCTACGGAAGATTTTTAGACTGCCTTCCTTCCCTCTTGCAAAGCAAAAAGCTGACCAACCTGCTGGAAAAGAGCAGTAATGCTAGAAAAGAGCAGTAACTCTGGCATCAGAAAGTTCTGATGTCATCCAATCCGAACGATTTCCCAAGCTGCTTTCACTGTCTTTCAGGGCCAACAGAGTGAACAACATGAAGCCTTTTGAAAGGCTTTCTTCTCCCCCAGTGTCTGTCAGGATGAAATGGCAATACAGTGTCAGCCTGATTTTGATTTCAACAAAATCAACACAAGTTTTGCTTCTGATTTCATTGGGTTCAAAGTTTGGCCTTTAAGGTTAATTATCCATGCAAACAAAAAGGCAAACTGCAGTTGCAGTGTGGCTCACAAACCCCAAACTATGTACAACAACATATGAACAACACCTAGGCTGGCTATGAACAGTGGAGTGAAAATTATGCTTTCTCATCAACTGCTAGTAATAGCTAAGGCCAATGAGTCACTCTGTGACTTCTTAATGCATGCATTGACCAAAATAGTTTCTCTTGCAAGGAAGATAGGATTATGCATACTGATCTGGTTTTGCTCAACATCCTTTTGCCGTAGGTAGGCAGCACTTATCCTAAATTGTTGGTGCTTACGAATGCTCATGAGTTAGAGGAACAAATATGGAACTCTTACTTAAAAGGACAAGAACTAGTTTACTCATCAGATATTTGCAAAGGCACCCACAGGAACCTTCAAGCGTGATGTAAAATAAGCCAGTGATTCCACCTGCTTCTGGACAAGAGGAAAAGGAACATGGAGTTGAAAACACTTGCACTGAATCACTCCAAGCGCCACAGCAGCAACAAAGGCACAAAGAGCGAAACAACAGAGAGCCAAACCCAATGCTGCAGTCTCTGTGGACAAACTGCAGATCACCTACTTTGTATCTTCTTTGAAACATGTTGGAAAACACATTGGAAGAGAGGGCAAACATGGTCCTTGGTTCTTTCCTTCTGGTTTCTCAACCAACAGGCTACAAACATGTTTTCCAAACTCCAGCCTATGCACACAAGCTAGCAAACAGGACCCCCTTACTTGTGAAAGATAAGATATTAGATTGGATATTAGGAAAAATTTCTTCACTGAAAGGGTGGTCAAGCATTGGAACAGACTGCCCAGGGAACTGGTGGAATCACCACCTCTGAAAGTATTCCGAATACATGTAGATGTGATGCTTAGAGGCATGGTTTAGTGGTAGACTAGCAGCACTGTGCTCATGGTTGGACTCACTGATCTCAAAGGTCTTTTGCAACCTTTGTGATACTATGATTTGAAACCATCCCAGCATTCCCCAAGCTTGCGATATGGAGCAGATTTATGAGAAATGCAGGAGTGGGAAAAGCAAAGTGACAAAAGATTTGCCAACAGCTCTGTCACTGAGAATGCACTTCATTAACCTGTCAATTGCAGTGACTAGGAGACACATGTATTGACAACTTACTGCCAATTGATCCAACATCTATATAAAGCTCTTCTTATGCAACGAGCTTGCTGACTCAGATGATGATGAGATCTATAGAGAATTAATAGCTAGACTAAGCCCCAAACTGCCCTAATTTCTCAACAAAATGAAACCAGAAGTGATAAAGTCCCATATGGGATTTCACCATTTCACCACCATTTCAGCAGCTAGACCATATTCACTACTTACAGCACATTTTAGAATGAGATTCACTTTGCTGAAGTCACCTTTTTCTATAGCTGGGGTAAAAGTATGGTATGGGTATGAAAGAAAAGTCCTTATGCAAACACTGTCTTTTACTTCTATGGCCATATGTACTTGTGGGATTACTTTTGAAATACTGGGACTCTGCACTTTCTACTCCCTCAATTTAGCATGGAAGCACCCAGAAATGTTCAGGGATGTAGGCACCCAATGCTCCGTGTGGTCGGGTGCCTCAGCCTCTCACCAGGAGAGGGTAATGCTGCAAATGGCTAATTGATCCTGCAGTGGCTTTAACAACTGGCAGTCACTTCACACAGCTGGCAGCATTCCTGCAGTGCATGCACTCCCATCCTCTGCCTGCTTTGCTTTGTACTACCTGTTTTATCACTTCATGAAAAGGCAGCATCAAAGACAGCAGGCATAACCTATTCTGGCATCTCCATCTGGCTTTATATATCAGACTTGTGCTGCTCTGGTGGATTAGTTTCAGATCCCTGTTGGCAGATCAAAGGCAGCAATAATAACCACAAATCAATCCCTCTTTAAGGCCTAAAACGTCTTCTCCCTCATAGCACGCCTCATTTCTTCACCACTCCAGAGCCCTTATAAATACCAACTTTGCCTAGACACAACAGTTGTATGCAGATACTCAGGCCCTGGAGAATTTGGCACTGTGTTTTCACCTGCTTTTTCTGTTCTATTATGACAATCAAAATGAGCAGCATCAATAGAGAGATGCTCATGTGGATTAAACATTTGAGTCCCTAAAAGTCAGAAAGCTGCTTGGTGCCAAAATGAGTGCATACACAGAAGATGGCTTGCCTCCCACAGTCTCATCTCAGGTAACGTATTTTCCAGCACTCATCAGAGCTGTATTTCCACTGAAGCACCCAGCTACCATCAGCTCACTGCTTAGCACTCTAAGCTGACCAATAGATGTTTTCAGAAACAGAAAAGATGCATCCTGAGTTGAACAACTGCACAGTGGACAGATTGCTTTCTAATGGTGTTTCCAGACAGCTTCCCACCTTGATTAGCACATGCTCTAGAAAACAGGACTCAGAAAGAGATTAATGAGGTTCAAGAGGTTCGAATTAACTGTTTGCCCCTTATAATTTTTTACTATACACATAGAACTAGAACAGTCTTAACATATGGAAAATGTGGATGGTACATATTGCTCATAGCCACACATAATTTTAAGAACTGAAACGGTACTATTTCTAGATAATTTTTAAACTATGACAAAGATGCATGCTATTGAAGAAAAATGGCGAGACTATAAAAAGCTGTATGTGTTTGAGTCAATCAAGAAAAGAGAGTATCATTTTCATCTTATAGTATGATTCTTTTCCATGCTAGTGGAAGCAGAAAGTCAAGATGATTAACCAATGATCAAGAAAAAAAGACCATCCTCTTCTTTGCTGTCCCACTACTGAGCTTAGAAAAATGTCCAAAACAGGAAAAAAAAAAAGACACTGGCAGCTTCCAGGACAGTTTAATAAACCTTGGGGAAGGCCTTAGCATTGAATTTGCCTTCCCAGTAGTACCTAAAGCACTGCTACTAAAGCAATACAATAAAGTTTATGACCTTGTCTTTACTGCTGCATAACTTATCTTTGAGAAATGATACTACGGTGAACAACTGCTCTCTACGAATCTCTTTGGACTTCAATGGACTACAGGTTTTATCACAGCAAGTAAACTGGATCAGGACTGAACTCCAAACTAAAATAAATATAACCTATTTTTGGATTAATGACAAATACTTAATTCAAAAGTTAAACAGTAGTACACTCAAGTGGTTTTTTATGCTTCACGTCAGCTTCCCAACTGAAAGCATTTTTCACATACTTTACACTGAAACTAAAAAGAAACAAATTCCAGAACCACTCAGATTTCCTTCTGTTAAAGAAAGTTTCCCTCTTCTGTTTTATTAGTTTCCTGTCTAACAAAAAAGCAAATATATTCTTTCATAAAAAAACCCAAAAAACCCCACAGCCAAAGCAGAACAAAAGTCACAAATCCAAAGCCACACTGCAAATTCAAAATAAACATATTAACCTCAGTAACCAAGGACAACAGTACACCAGCTTCACTTCTTTGCCTAGTCTAGTGCTCATGGCACAGTTTGCTCAGACCACTTTCCAGCACTGTAGTTACTCTGCTCTAGAAAATGCTTCTGTTTTGGGGTGCATGCTTTCTGTCAGATCAGCAAGTTAACGTGTCTATGCAGCTCTTTGATTACCAGATTTAATATTATGGAGGCCTGGGAAACCCTAGCCAGAGGAAAAAGAAAAAAAAAAAGAAAATAGATAAATCCATTTTTTAACTCAAAACTCCCCGCACAAATCAGACGGTGGGAACTGAAGGTGTAACTGCACAGTGGGATGTGCATACGTGCTGCAGAGAAAACTTCACTGTCACTCAAAGCCCACAAGCCCAGGCAATGCGACATACAGAGACGAGAAATGAGAACAATGGGACAGAGACCCACAGAATAATGGGCTGCCCAATTTCTGGCCAAGGACTCACCAGACAAGTCTGCTGAACAGTCTTGTAAGGAAACTGATTTAGCCCAGAAAAACAGCTGTGCTTAAGGACTGATGACCTCTGAGTACAGTAGGGCAGTTTTCATCCCTGGATGTTATAACTGTTGGGCAAGTGGCATTTCTCCATGCTTTTGTCTATTACAAGATGATGCCAGATTATTTGATAAATTTCATCATTTCAGAGAATGTTCTAGGCAATGGGAAATGTCATATTCATTTTGAAGAAAACAAGAAAATGAGAGGATGCATTTATGCACAGGGTTTCTGACCTCTTGCAGTGGTTAGCAGATGCAGCTGCTTCAGCCATGCAGGTCTGGGGGATAATGGTCTACAGACCAAGAGTCACGGAATGGCTGCCACCTTCTTTGCCAGAGTTAATGAGTCTGGCAAAGGAGAAACCCCCGTTTCCTCCATATCCTTGCAGGACTTGCAATACAGTTTAGGAATGCTGATACCCAGAAAAAAATTGCCTCAGGGAGAGGAAGAAAGACCAAGCTAGGGGAGGAGGGAAGAGAGGAAGGAGGAGCTATGAGGTCAAAATAGGGATAAGAGACACACAAAGCTTCATGTATGGAAAAGCAGCTGGCCCTGGCAAAAGAAGACAAACCTGGTATATTGCAAGAAACATGCAGGCAATTCTCATTTCAGCGAAGAAAGGGAGCATGGAAGGAATGAAGAAATAGATGAGCATGCAGACCATGTGAATTCATGAAGCCCTTATGGTATAGAAAAACACGGGGAGCTCTTGACTGATGCAAGGAGCATAACCCCCAAATGGTGTTCTCCTTATTCTATGATTTTCAGTACCATTACTTCAAGAGCAAGCAGAGTCAGCATGAGCACACACTGCAGAGACCATTCCCCATTTAAACATACATGGTGCTTGTCACTTCTTCACATCCATCTCTCAGTCACATTAGCTCCATTAATGAAAAAATAAATGTTGCAAAAGGGAAGTATTAACACAGCCAATGCCAAGGACATTAATTATAAAAATGCTATTTACTTTGTATCAGAGCAGTCATATATCTTGATCTGAGCAGTTCTTAGTCTTGTCCAGATTCTGATTCCATGCTGGAGAGACAAACTCTGTCCTGACTCTCCTTCCTGGACATGATTAATTCACTCGATGTCTTTAGTACTGTACCCACTTGATGGGCTTCATGTATTTAGTAGAAGACAGTAATTCTTATTAAAGGAAAAATGAGTATTTTAGTGCAGATCCTGGATAGTGATTTACTGTAAAGTATAGACACAATACAGCTAAAACTATCTGCTTGAAGAGAGAAGTCACCTGGCTCCATACACAACAGTTGGCCCAAACAGCTTTGTGAGAAATTTGCTGCTCCCTGAAGAGTGGGTGGGTCCCCAGTCTCGAGGGAAAAGTGCTAGGTCCAGCCAGCTGCCCACGAGTTTCACTCAGCATCTGTCTCTGAAGATCCAAGAGCTCAGATGCAGGACCCTAGCGAAGACAGCCATGCAGATAGCCCACCTTGCTAAATCTGTTCCACAAACACAGATCAACCACAATGTCAACTCTGTGATTTTCTCCAAATCAACAGAAAAAACTATAGAGTGCACAAAACGACTGCCAAAGCACAAGGAAAGGATCAGTCTCAATTTTTTTTTTATTTGCCAAGAGAACTAGGTAGCCAGAGCAGGAGAGCCTGTGCAGCCTCTGGGATGTGTGGGTGGTGATCTCAAAACACAAAGGATCTGGCAATTACCCCCATAGCAGTCACTGTTAGAAGTAAGTCCAATATTTTCACGGATGGGAGAGGAACCAGAAGCAATTACCCTGTCAGGAAATGTGCCTACAGATAACTTGGAAATAACCTGCATATGTGAACACGAGTTTATTTCCACCACCTCCTCACATGTCTAAGACATGACTTCAGCCGTTCTTAGCAGATGCCAGGTGACCTTGATGTTCTCCTGCTCGGATACCACATGACTGCCCGTCTCCCCAGCAGGGCTCTTTGGCAGACATCACATGCTAAGTTAGCATTACTAAAGCCCCACCTGATATTCTCTTCAAAACTCCTCTGTTCCCCCTGTCTTTGTCTCTATGGCAACGTCCAGCATCCTGCAAACAGCAAGAGCCAGCTCGGGGCTCACTCTGCACTCATTCATCTCAGATGTTTGAAGAATTGCCGCTTTTACCTGTACAATGTTTCTAAAACCAGAGTTTTACTCCCTGCTGATGTCCCCACATCTCTGACACAGTTCCACTGCTCTGTGTCACAAACCCATCATACCTGCCCCCAATGGGGTCCCATTCCAGACTAAGTAAAAGAGCCAAAATCAAAACTACTCATGTTGTCCATCACTGGAGGCAGACTGTGGACCTTCTCTTGAAAATCCTGGTTCTTGTGAGAGCTTTCCCTTTCAAAAGCTATCCCTGCTAAAGGCATTGAAGAAGAGCTGTAGATAGCCAAAATAAAAACAGGGAGGCAAGGACAAAAGAGCAGGACTTTCCTTTGACCCACATTTTTTCTGAGATACATCTTCCTTATCTGCTATGTTGTTTAAATGGGCAGTGATTATATGTTATTATTCCTCACTTTACACTCATTCTGTACTTTCATTAATTCTAGCCTGGGAGAATTGAGAAGATTTCATCTAACTTGATTCTGTTCTTACTTCTTCTTTTACTATATTCTTAAGACATTATTTCAGTACTGGCAAGTTTCAGTCAGATATTCTCAGAGCCATTCTGAGCATTTTTTTTCTAAATTGGAAATGATTTTTAGTAAGACAAGGATATATCTGTGGTGTACTTTTTATTCCTGCCAGAACAATGAAGAACAGGCCAGGAGTTCACAGCTTTAAAATAAAATAATCAACACATAATATAAAAACAATTTCAAGAAAGAAAGAAACTTCCTTGAAGGAATTATACTATTTTTGCAAAACTCGTTTAATAGCACTTCAGTTTATGTGTATGGGGGAAAAAAACTACACATGCTACAACAGGAGATCTGTAACTTCTCCCAGTACATGGAAGAAAACATTTTCTTTCAGAAGGAAAAAGTAATTTTTGTTGAGACAGTATATAATTTTCCACACAAATGTGTTCATCCAAACCCAACCTACATGTCTCCGTACCTTATGCTCGAATTTTCTCCCACTGCATTCAATACATTAAGTGCTGCCTAACTCCCACCTCCCGAATTCAGCAAAAAATTATTTTTTCCTTTAAAAAAACACCCTTTGAAATAGAATCTATTCTTGCTGTTATGGCCTACAGCTTAGAGGCTGAAAACAGCCATTAGTTAACAACCTACCTATTACCCTGTAAAGTGTTAACAAGTGTGAACCCCTGCTGTAAAGAAATTGCCCAAAGGGCAGGGCACACTCCCTGGTCCACTCTCATCTGGAGAGCAAAAACATACTGGGGCATTATCTCTCAGAAAGCTTTGCTCTTTTATCCTCTCGTGCTGGCTAACCTTTATTAGCCAGCAAATAAAAGGCTGGGCCACAGCACAGCCACGGGCTTCACATCCCTGCACACACTCATGAATCTTGGTCAGCATCTAAATGCTGGGAGCTCTGCGCCTCTTTTGGAGCCACCTCACCACCCTAGGGACAGGGAGATGCTTGAGATTATGCACTACTACTGTATTTATACTGAAGGCTGCACAACTTTATAGACTTGAGCTATCAAGTCAAAGCACTTGCTAGTTACTGGATTAAAGGATGGGAGGGGATGTACTGAAACCTGCACTCTTCTAGAAGCAAGAAGAAGAGATGATTCAAAATGGCTCAGAATCATTTTAAAGCTTGTTTGTTCAAGCTATGATCCTAAATTAATACGATTCAAGTAATTCAAAGCAGACACTGAGTTTAGCAATGTAGTGGTATTAAAGGAGGTGTAGTTGACCCAAAGTAAACATGGTGAACCAAAATCACAAAAAGGAAACCCAGAGTCCTAAGAAGAGGACAAGCAAGAAAATACAAACTGGTTGCACTTTTGACATTTATCCATCATTCCTCTCTCCCACCTACTGATTGGTAACGGGAGGAAAAGGCAGACAATACTGTCTTATATCCTATCCCTTGATTATTTGTGTGCTTGACTTCTGCTTTTACTAAATCCTCAATTTTTCTGCTATTGCACTTCCTCCTATTTGCCTAATCAGCCAATCCTTCTCATTTATCGCCCCTGTTCTGGATTTCAGCTCTTCCCATTTCTTTTCTCTTTCCAGCTCGTCAGCCTTTGTCTTCTTACTAGTCTTCTCCTGTACCACTTTTATGGTTTCTTCTTTCCTTTCCTTGTTTCTCATCCTTTTATCACTTCTTTTTTTATATAGGATACTCATCTTTCCATCTGTGCTCCCTTTTTGCCTCTCTGGTGGTTGGATCTGAAGAGGAGTAACTCTGTTTAGAGTTACTTAAGTAGGAAAATGAAGGTTTCTTCTTAATATTTTTCACAGCAGATGGGCACACACTGCACAGAGGGGATCTGCTAAAATGTGTTTTAAGATATTTTCCTGGAACCGATATAATAGTTCAAAAAATATTTTAGAAGTATTTAAAAAAGATTTCCTATGAAACACTACATATAAATCTTTATGGGAATTGCAGTAAGTTCCTTTTTTTTTCCTTTAAAAGGAGGCATGAAATAAAAGTTATTACTGACATCTGTCATATTTTAAATTCCTTTATAAAATTTAGTAGTGGCAGCAACAGATGTAGCATAAAACCCTGTGAAACAATCTCCCTAACAGAGCATCCTTTAAGGAAAGTAGATCCATCATTGACAGTCATTTAGTAACACAGGAGGCAGCTTCCCAGGAGATATTTGCTGCTGTTATATTAGAGGTAATTAAACTATAAGGTGATTTATTTCTTTGCAGCCATGTAATTGAACTTTCTAAAGCCATTAATGATACCTTATGAAAGTATCAGCAGATGCAGAACATGATTATCCCCAGAAAAACTGTTTACAACACAGAGCCACAAAAATTCTACAAAATGCCATTTATCGGCAGAATATTAATATATTAACCCACAAAGGACAGTACACTGAGGGTAGAAATACTGTCACTAAATGTACAGCTCTCCACCCTTCCCCCAGCTCTCTCCTGTGATTGACAGTGATTTTCAGAGAGTAGGCATTATCTCCAGGAAAGAAAATCTGAGTACATAAAAAATAGTTTTATATTAGTTCTTTTGCAGCACTGCTGATTACTAAAGGAAGCTCCAGACAGCAAAATATATGTATTCAAAATTAATGTGTATTTAAGGGTAAAAAAAAAAACCCTATGTATGAAAATAGGAGTATCAATGTCTCACATATTTTCCCCACCATATTAACTAATCCTGAAAAAAAATCCTTGATCTGTCATTTGCTGATTGATGAGCACAGAGAACTGAGACCCGAGTACAGAATTTTATTGCGGAAGACATTTTCATCTGCAGCCAAATCACCAGGGAAACATTTTGTCAAACAACTTCATTCTGCAGGGAGAGTTTGTGACAATATTGGCAACTTAAGAATTTGTTCTGGTTTTTCCAATAGCATCTACCTGTCCATGTCAAGAAATATTTACAGCAGGACTGCAATTCATGCAGATGACCAGCCTAAACCCCAGGAACAAGTGTTTCACATTTCATCACAACAATATGTAAAAAACAGATGCTTACAAGCTCTAGTTCTAAAGTAATATTTATCTCTTTACCTATATATAAATGATCCAATATATTTTTGGAAAAGTTTCATACCAAATCCAGGTACTTTCATAACAACTGACCTTACATCAAGCATCAGCAGGGCTACAAATCGATATTTGTTTTCAAGAGCTCAAGCACCTCTTTTACCCTTTTTTTTGTTGGTGCGTTTTCATGGGGTTTTTTTTGTTTGTTTGTTTGTTTGTTTGGCTTTTTGTTGTTTTGGGTTTTTTTGGTTTTATTTTTTCAACTGAGTGGGGACTGAATCTAACAACATCATCAAGTTAGGTAAGATGCTAGGCTTCCAGTAGAACACCGTGGGTAAATATATTCACACTCCTGCTGCTCCTGAAAAAAAAATCTGAGTCCTGTTGATTGGCTTGAAGTTTCTAATTATTTTCTGTGTTGAATAAAATTCCCAGGTTTCACAATTTCTTTACTGAGATGGCAGCAAGAGTGACCTCCTGTGAAATTTTCTCAGCTGAGAACAGTCATTCGGTGCTCTCAGTGGCTCAGCTGTGCTGTCCACAGTGGGCTAAAGCTGACAAATCCAGAAACGAGTAGCCTCAGTCAGGATTTATGTATAAAACTGTATGTACAATTCCTTTGCTCACAGATGAGCATAAAACCCCAAATGAACGGCTAAACACGATGGCTAAGACTACCTGGCACGTGATGGAGTGGGGGAAGCGGGGAGGGCCACTCTCCCTGCAGGCAAGGCATACTTTCATGCCAGCATATCAGCAGCAAGGAACTCCCAGCTTCAATTCAAGCTAATGGTAAAACTCCAGTCCCTTGCATTGAACAAGGTTAATTTCTCCTCTGGATTCTAGGGTTAAGGCTTCTAAGCCTAATTGATAATTTTGTCTCTAAAAATGCAGAGTTAAGGTGAATAATTACAATTTTTCTCAGAGACGTTTCCTTAGGTATATCAATGGCATTTTACCTGAGCTTTTTGCCAATGGTATTGTTCCACCAACTAATCTAAAGGATGTGGGATCAAGCGTTTAGTTCTAGCTGGCAGTCAGCTGGCAAATAAAAAAGGCTTTTCTCCAGCACTGAGCATCCATTTCCAGCATTCTTATCACCACAGGATCCACTCAAAGCTCTGCTGCTGCCCATCTTCCTCATGCTGGCCTTTGGAAACATAGAATTATGCTTTAAAAAACCTCACACCATGTCACATGTATACTACGCAAAACTAACAGGCTGAAATACGGTCTGAGCAGGTTACCAGGACCTTCATTACCTTTTTTTAAACTATGAGCACACTTTAACAGTCACCTCTTATGAAACATTTCTGTATGTCATCTACTCTTATCTAAAATCTAAAATCTCAGATCAAGTCGCACCTCAGACAAACCATCCCGTTTGTTTACAGATAAATTCTGGCAGGGATGGAAGCTGAATAATTTGGTGTGAGACTTTAAAATTGCAGCTCTTCATACCTCCTGTTTAACTTGCCTTTTATTCATTAAAAACCCCTTGAAACAAAGGAACAAAATTAAAAAACAACCACCCCAGAACATTCTTTCCTATGCCATGAGCAGCTTAGTAAAAACAAGTGTGTGGGTCTTTTACTGGCTAAATTGCTCCTAACGTGCTCCGAGACCATCTACACATCTGTCTCAGTGACAGGTGTTCCCCTCTTACAAGGGACAAGCCCTCAGCACAGAGCTGCTTCTGCAGTGGCTGCCAGGGGAGTGCCCAGAGCCCTGTCCACTTGTCCTTGGTGCAAGAGGTAGAAATGACTCCTCTGAGCTGGGCATCCTCGACCTGATGCTGCTGATCCTTTCCTAGCAGACCACTTTTAAACATTTTTTCCCCTACTATACTTCGTTACCTTTGGCTTGTTGATCTCTGGCTATTACAGCTTGCAGTTCAAGTGGCACACAAAAAAATATAAAGCAGGCAACAATGTCGAAGTTTTGATACTCCATAAAGCAGAGAGCACAAGGACAGGTTGACTGAACACCTCACCTCACATCTGGAAGAGGAAGTGCTTTTCCCTTTTTACCAGAGCATATGAACACAGCTTGTTACAGGCACTGCTGCGTTAACGTGACAGCTTTACAAGGCCCTGGCTTGCTCAGCAGTAATGATCTTTCAACATCCCTGTCAGATCAATGCACAGCTTTCCTCAGGACCTGCTTACTGGAACACTGCTCAGGAGGGAATGTAACTCTGTGTTCAAACCAGACTGCTCTACCAGGAGCTGCTGTAGTGAGAGACATGCGGATGCCTGCAAAGTCCTTTGATTTGGGATGCTGGAAGGATGCATCCCTGACCCTTCACTGACCACACTGCAGCACCGCTTCACCTGTGTCACCTACCATTACTGAGGATTTTAACCTCATGATCTAGATTTGTTTCAAGTCCTTTCCCACCACTGGGCTGCAGTTTTTGGCAAATGTCTCACTCCATCTGGTCTTTGTCCCTGGCAAACAGGAGACAGTGGGAGGCAGTTAAGCTATTGTCCTCAACATACTTTGACAAACTGCAAATGTAAAGAAAACATGGGACATCTCATTACCCTAAAAACATGCTGTTTTTTACTCTCTCCTAAATATAAGTGTAGATACACACAGCTTGATCAAGAAGACCTGTTAAAAAACATACACAAAACAAAACACCCAGGAAACAACAGCTCAGCTATTAGCATTAGGCAATGAGTAATTTCTTACGGAGCCCCTACATGAACTTCATCTTAGAGACAGAAAGGTGTTTGAGCAGAGTGGGCAGGTGAGAAAGGTTTGATCTTTCTTTTTCTTTTTTTTTTATGCTTCACTGTTACAATCTAACCTGATAAAACTAAATTTCAATTTTTTTTCCTAGTTAAGCCATTAAGTTTTAATCCTCTTGCTGTGAACAGCATTGCTACTAGTCCAAAGGGAGTTTAGACAGTAATTATTGATAGTACCTTAATCACAGACACAGGATGTATAACTAAAAAATAATTTCTCATTTTAAATGTATTATCGTTTGGATAGTAGGAAGTTGACCCACAGCTTCCAATTTGGAAGCCGTTTCTCAAGGATCTTATCTTCCACTCCTCAGAATTACTAACATGAAAACACCTTCTTTCAAAGTGTCAAACACCAGGTACTAACACTGCCTGTGTCTGGGTCTTGAACACAACTTCACTGCAATGACTCTCATATATCAAACCTTCTCTGAGAGGAAAGATATTAACAGCTGACCACGCCATGCTAACACTGCTCCAGCTCAGGACGCTGGATGCCAGCATCTCAAAGGGATGCCAGAAGACTTTTACTAGGGACTTAGTACCTAACAACAAGCTTTAGGGCTCAAGTGCTAGTTTCACCTAAAATGCAACTGGTGAGTTGTAGAACAGGGCAGCATTACAGTAACTCAACAGAAATGTATGTCACCATTCAGTACACGGACTCTCTTAGTAAAAACTTATGCTACTGATCTGTTTTAGAAGAAAGCAAAAAACAGAATGCTGCATGGCAAAAGCAGCCAACATCAAGAAGGACAGAACAAAGTCAGTGTGATCTCCTTGCTGGGGTCCTGTACTGGGGGCAGTTACACAGTTAAGGTCATAACGGAGCAACTGCAGATGCTGCATTTTCAATCCTGCTTCAAAACTATTATTTAATTCCTAATATATTGCTGTCTCCATCTGAAGACCAGAAATAGTATGAAATTAGGACTCAGTACTTATTCATGAGATCAAATTTAAGCAATTCTTCTTTTCGGGATTGCAGGCTTGATTCTCCTCTCATTTGCTCTCACACAGAACAGGAGTAACTCTGCTGAGGTCAATGTCAGTGCAAGAAAGAGATGAGTCATTCCTTAACTGCAGGTCTGTACTGCAAGGGAAGAAGCGATTTCCCAGCCAAGGCAGCACAGACAAGCAAAGCAGTGAAGAAGCAGAGCTATGAGTTTCAGCTGCACAAGACCGCTGAACCTTATGTTGTTGTATCTTTACTGCTATTCGCACTCATTAAAGCCAGCTTCAATGCTTTCTGGCATGCTGGGTATCAGACTTCCCTCTCACAAACACACAGAAGCAAGGCAAGTAAGTGTGCTCTGTTTTACACACCATGGGGCTGATCCTTGCTAGGTGCAAACTGGAACAGTATGATGGACCTCTTCTGTCAGTGGACAATCCCTCTATTTTTCTTTTAGAAATTAGGAGATTTACATTTTACCCTCTTCTAACATTCCAGGGTAAAAGATCTAGCCTTTGATACCACTGTCAATACTAAACTCAAAAATTCAATGGGTGGACCAGCTAGAGTGATAAACAAACAAGCCCACAAATGACTCAGAAATGTTACCAACAGATTTGAGTCACACTGGGAACACAAACAGTGCACAAAGACACCAGTAGAGCAGATTAAAATCCACTGAAATGACTGCAAGGAGGTTTACATTTAATTAACAGGATACACACTCAGATGGACAGACAGAGCAAAAATAGACAAAATGAAACATGACCCTGAAGGTCCTTCCTTTACACAGCAGAAAAGAACTGAAAAAAAAAAAAAAAGACATGGATATTTTACAGGTATAAGTATTAATAAGGACTTCTACATTCCTTTTACTTCCCTGTGAGGGAACACCTTCTGTTCTGACATGACAAGTTCTTTGACAGAGGAGAATACTATCTAACTCCAGAAGCTACCAACTTCAAATGCCTCTCAGGAAGGCTCCAACACCAGTGTGTACCACACAGTTTGGGGTACTCCAAACTATGAAAACTCCTGTCAAAATCTTGAGAAGAAGACCCACGGCCTCACACCTACTAGAAATCAGCCAGACAGATGAGAAGGAGCCACTACATTTGCAAGATATTTTATCCAGCATTACAAAGCCAGTACAAAGAAACCTGTCAAGCCTGCAGACAGTATGTTTCAGAACCAGAAGAGTGACAGAGAAGACAAGTCACACCAACCAGCACAGCAAACATCAGCAGCTGGACAGCCAGGACCACCGCTGGGATCTGCAAGTGAAATGGCACGGAAGTAACAACTCTTCCGCACACCTGCTCTCACTCTTCCCTGGGAATGACTGATTTGTAACTTGATGAGAATCTGAAGAAATCCCACCAGAACAGAAGAAACTAGTTTTGCAAAGTTTAAAACCAATTTCAGCTTTAAGGAAAGGACATAATGGGGAGGCTTGGATAATACAATAAAAAATTGAGAACTCAGATTTTCCAGTCTCTATTCTGGAAGAATCAGCAACTTTGCAAGACACTGATCAAATGAGCTCTGACCTCATCGGACATGTGTGATTTTGAGTATTAGATCCATCACTAACACACAGTGATGCCACTAGGCAACTTTTTTAATTAGCCATACATGGCCAGAATATAGGAATTCACCAACTTTAAGTCAGAAAAAAGTGGGATAAAGAAGGCCACACTGGGTCAGAGGATTTGGCACTGGAAAGATTCCTCTGAGCCTGGATTAACGAAGTATGCAAAAGTATGTTGGAGTGCCAATACATCTACCATTTAAGTGACCTGTGAGTGCTGAAGAGTGTGGAGAGATGTCCTCCTCTGCATTGCATATGCCTACTGAACTGCTAAAATTTAAAACAACATCTCCCTCTGCTTGCTTAACCAGCTCCCTCCCCAAAACACCCCAGTAACTTCACTGAAGCATGCCCTCCCTCCTCTGGGGGGATTATGGAATGCCCATAACATTCTCTTGGAATTGACTTGGGGAATTTCTGTCTGATGCTCTTCATCACTGAAGTTCTCAGCACTTTTAGTTTGGCAAGCCTATGGCATTACATGAAGGGAGTCCAAAGGATGAAAAATTCAAAAATTATCTGGATCACACCTTTGCTGATTGAAAATATGAATTTTTTCTTCCATGAGAATTACTTTACTTCTTTGCTTGGCTGCTACCTACATGAAGTATCCATAAGGAACACTTGTTGGGAAAACAAGCAAGTGTCTCTCAAAAATGCGGTGAAATTACTGACTCCTGCAAAGAAGATTTTCTAAGAGCTCATTATTTAGGCCATGTGCAGCCTGCATGAACAGTTTTCTCCAGCAGGAAATGCAAGAATTTTTCTATATCAGATTCTCATCTGTTTCTCAGAAATTCCCCAATCAGTACTTAAGAACAATGTAATTTTTTAATCAAAAACCTATTCAGTGAGCTGTCTGCCCTCAGGTCCATCTCATTCATCTCTCTGGACATGGGTTTCAGTTTTCTTCTCCAAAGAGGTTAACAGATTGCTGTAATTGGATGGCCCCAAGAAAAGTGCTTTAAGCACCAGAGTAGCTAGAAACAGAACCCAGCCCATGCTCTGAGCAATGAAAGAGTTCCCCCTTATTAAATATTGCTAACAATGTGTTTTAAGTACTTGAGGAAAAAGCATGATCTAAAGAGTTAATTCACTTGTATGCTGCTTCAAAAACATCTTCCTTGGCATTCATGTTAAAACTGTCCATATCCCACTTGCAATAACCAACAGAACAATATTACTCTGACTAGTGGTTTGCATCTCTTAAACATCTGCAGACTGTTAGAATTCTCTAATTAACTTCCTTAACCTACTGCCTTACTGGCAACTACTACTGCCACAGAAGCACAGCTCCTCATGTCTTCTGCTTTATTTGCAAACATATCTTCTCAATTATTTTCTAAAATTACCCTCTGAAAATGCACAAATAAAAAAAGATGTCTTGACTGACCTTTAACCTTGTGAAATCTGTACCGTATTTGTCATCATTAAAAAAGTACTCCTGGTTCTGCATTCTCCCTGTGCTTTCATCTGCTGTGCTTTTTAGGAGGATTTTAACAGGGTCAGAAGGTAATTTACAAAAATTACAAAAAGCAGAAAACCAAAACAATTTTCAACAGAGAGTTAAAATGGATGTCTGAATGACATGCAAAGCTATGTGAAGCATCACCTTTTAAAAAGCCTAAAACTTACCGACAGTCACATACTCCACCACAATTAAGACTTCTTGAAGTTTCAATCTGAATATACCTCATGCCTTTTAACTCTCAAAAGAGTTGAAATATCCACATAAAATCAGTGAATATTTATTGAGAGTTAGCATAATACTGAAAAACCAAACAATGGTAAATATACGTGTGCAATCCTCTGTGAAAAAGAAACCACATGAAAACCCCTAACTACCAAATCAGATTAGACTTTTCAGTATTACAAGATAAACTGACGCTTTCCTTAACATTCCATTTTAACAAAACTGAATATATAAACTCTGCACTAACAAAAACTCAGTTGTTATCTGTTGATACCACTCATAGATAAAAGTGGTGCCTGGGATGGCTCAGCACCACAGAACAGCAACCTATTTGGGGAGTAAGTCCCACAGTATCCAAAACACTGAATCAAAGATGATACATCTGGACAATACCAGTTAAATCTATAAATACAGTGACTCACTGGAAGGATAATAAGATATAATCTCTTATTGAATCAGAATGTGCAATGATGGATACCCTAAAGAATGATGGATATGCTTCAGTCAGAAGGAGAATTTCTCCTAGATGCAGGGATATCAGGGGCAGATCTGAAAAAAAAAAATTTACAGCCTTCAGATGAAACACAAATATTATATCAAAAGCATTTGCTGTATCACTTAACCCAGGCAAAGATATAAAGCCACTTTTAAAAGCAGGTCTTCCAGAAAAATTCAGTTATCCAAAATACATTTCTTCTATTTCCTGATGCCAGAATTTTGAAGCAATGCATTAATCAAAATTGCTTCTAAGAAGTAGGTTGTTTCTTTCTCATTTTTGTTTTTAGGGTTGGGAGAAAGTAGCGAGGTGAAAAGGACAACAGACCCATTCATTAAATTACACACACACACACATTCTTTTGCACAGACTGTCAAGAAAGTAAAAAAAAGATTACCATCGCCCAAGTGTGAATAAAAAAATGTAGTTATATTGAGAGTTCCTGTTTTAAAGGCACTGGAATTACCTGTCACACCAGAGCATTGTTCTGTGGGTCTGAGGGACAGCTTTGAAAGGCATTTGTCACTGAAGCAATTCACCAAAGCTACTGAACCAATGAGCACAGGAAAACCATTTCAGCTGGCAGCGCCTATGAAACAGCTGGACTGAAAGGAAGAAACATTCACTCAAAATTTGAAGTGTGCAAAGATGTGGGGACAGAAGATGGCAAGAAAAGCTTTCTTAAAAATATTTGAGCTATCAGCTTGGACTACTATAAGAAACACAAGGCGAGAGCTCCCTGGGAGCAGAAGCACCAGAGAAGCATTTGCTCCACACTCGGCCCTACACCCAGGGACATTCCTGATATTATTTACATGCCCAGGAATTCTTGCAGTGCACCAAAGGAAGGGTGCTTACCTGGGAAGAACGACTTGATGACAAATGTTATTCCTGCAAAACACATTTTCCTTAAAAGTACTGTCCTTAAATTGTACTACAGATCTAATATATTTACTAGGAACTCTGCTTCCTGTGATTTCCCAAAGCCTTGCTTTATGATTACTTCTCAATGTTTTTCATCAGGTTCTAAAACAGCCTGGTGGCTTTCAACATAAAAACTAAACGTATCTCCCAAAGCATCAAAAAATATAACCAATAGATAAGACTACTTTATCTGACTTTTAAAAATACTGTTGTTGGAGTAACAAATCTAGGAAACATAAATAAGAACTGGGGGCACTAGAAGTTATTAAAAGAAAACTATTTCATATCATTATATGGTTGCTCTGAAGCTTCTATAACTCTGTCAAAATGCAGGTGAGATATTTTATGGATACAAGAAAAATATTTTTTAAGTTCTATGTATTTCAAAACTTGCTTAAACCATATGTGAAAATGAGATGGACAAAGATCCATAAATGCAGACTACAGTTCCATAAATGGCACGATTTGACAAACAAGTCCCTGTCACTACGCTGGGCTGTGGATTTACAGCTGAGGAGCTGCTCCTGCAGGAGTTGCCTGCAGGTGCAGGCAGGTGACTCCACTGGAGGGGTACAGAGCCTTTGTCTCAGGACATGCAGGTGAGCTCTGGCAGGTCTCAGGGTCTCAGCTGGAATGCTGGAAGGTGATGTGACCCTATGACCGTGCATATCACCCTTATCCTGAGCCTCAGCACTGAAGAAAGGGCAGGGAACCTTGTAGCAGCTGAGGTCTTAAAAATAGCTTGCAGCCCCAAAAGCTGAACTGATCCTGAGTTAATTGTAGCCTCTCAGCCAATGCAGCAGTTACAGAGTGACTCTATGTGCATCTGAATCATAGAAACCCAACCAGTACCAAAGACACTGTATCTCAGAGGAAAGCAGGGCTCTCCTTTTATCTGTCCTCTGGAGGAAACAGCTCTTCCAAGATGGAAACTTGGTGGGGAGCAGGTGCCAGAGACACTCCTTCTCTGGGACACCTCTTGGCACACCACACCACCTCAGCTGCTCTTCTGCCAAATGCACTTGAAGTACGTGACCTATGCAATTCACTGCTGCACTGCCCATACCAGACGGCTGACATAACTGGGAGGTGCATGGGCCAGGGGAAGAGAAACCCACCCAAGTCTCAACGCATCTCTCCCTGGTGTGTGCCACTCTCTCCTCCTGTCAACCACAGGTGACTTCTGCATAACCTTCTTTGAACTCCCATGCCTATCTCACCAAATATGATGTTCTTCCGCTCACAGAGCTTTAGGTGGATCTGTCTCCAATAACCTGACTATTATGCATTTACCCCTGAACATGAGTACTCTCACTGCTCTGGCTGCACCCAAGGAACGTCGAGGAGACAGAAACACAGCTCCTTCCAAAGGCAAAAATTGCCATCTGGAGGGTAATGGTGTAGCCAGATGTAGTGCCTGGGTTAGGTGATGGCGTGTGTTATGGACCACTACTGCTACTATGGAACAGATTTCTGTCTGGTCCATGCACCCCAATTTCTTCTCTGTGGAAATAATGGTAGAGAGGATATGAAGAGGAGTGATCTTGCCTTCAGACAGCAGCAGAAAGAGGCTGGGAATGAACAATGTACTAAACCCCAAACCACGTCCCTTCTTCCTTCTGTTTTACTTCTGTCCAGATTATTCCTCTAAATTCCTGGATTATGAGAAACACTAAGTAAAGTTCCTTCTTTTACTGTATCATGCCACTTACTATTTTGCAGCTTTCTAGCACATCATGGTTGATCATTTTTATCATTTCCCTTCCACGGTGGAGAGTTCAGGTCTATTTCTGCAGATTTGTATTTCTTATTGAATACAGCTTTCCAATATTAATTATTTTAAGTAATTTAAATGCCTTCCCTGTCTAACTAGGTAATGCCACTGAAAACCTATAAGCTCTGAGCCTGCAACTCCTCAACTACTTTTGTTATACATCTACTCTAAAATTCTAAATTTTGTCACTGAATATACTGATTTTTCACAGTTTTTTTAATACCATTCCAGGCTGAAGAGATTTTGTTACCATTTTTTAGATGTGAATTACAGAAGTCACTTTTAGATACACGTATCCATAGTTTTAACCTACTAAATATTTTGAAAGCTACAGCATAAGAAGAAATGGTTTACAGGCTTCAATTGCACAATGAACTCTTAGACAAAAACATTTTTATCGTGATTGTGCACCTATACACAATTTTGCCCAACAAAATCCAACAGAAAAAAAAGAAAATAATGATTTTTTTTTTCTCTATCTAAATTACACAAGTCCTGTGTGTCACCTTCTCTCTGCTGGACCCATCTAGGTTGTGTTGCCCTTTCATTTAAGAACAGACTCAAGCCTTTGCTGTGAAATAAACAAACAAAAAGTATTTCCCAGAGGAATAATTTTATCCCTCTCTAGGTAAGTCTCCCCCCTCCATCTTTACATTCCTGTATTACTCTTGAAAGAAACTGACAGCAGACTGAAGGCGCTGTCAGACAAAAATTACTTCTACAGTGGACAGGAATTCAATCTTGTAACACTTCTTTTTGATCAGATAAATTTTTTTATACCCTCTCCTAAAACGCAAAGTATTTTTTTAATCAGATTCATCTTCTGGCAAAACGAGCCTCACAATTTCAAAGGAGGATTGTGAACAAGATGGTTTATTAGAGAGGAAAATGATAGCTACTGGCTTTTGGACTGTCAGAAAAGAACACAATTAAAACATTTAGCCATCCACTACTGAATGGAAAGACTACAGCAGACAGGTATTTGCCAGAATATCTGCTAAGACTAAAACCATAACTTTAGCTTGTCTGACATTTTACAAATAAAATGAGAGATATTAAATCTGAAGGGGAAATTGTTTTAGGTGGAAAGCAGCATTTCAGGCTAGATATAACATACTTCTGATGGTAGAACTGAACTAGTCCCATTGCAAGCAAAACACTTCAGTTAAGGACAAGTAAAAATCTGGCCAGGGATGTCCCAAAATATTCTTGTTCTGTAACAAGTGATCCACCACAATGTAATTCATCTGAACCTCCGTTTGTACTGTTGCTCTAAGTACACTTCACTAATTAATAAAAACACTGAAGGTGATAAATTAGCCGGTTCTTTTACTTAAGGAGGGAAAAATAGTATTGAACAATAAAGAAAATCTTAAATAGAAGAGAAACAGGGAAATTACTGAAAGAGCATCTCCCCCAGCAACACTGAAAAAAGTAAGAGCAACAAAATATGACAGTGACTTTTAACTCCATTTTTTATTCATACTTATTTTACCAAGAACACTTCCAGGTTAAATAAAACAATGCTATTTGAAAAAGTTTACATTTGAAATATCTTCATTTTAAAACATCACAGTCAAGTTTTACAAGGTGATAGAACACCTCTGTTACAGAGCAGAACTACTCTTCAGAGCATTTCTACAACTTCATCTTTGCACCCCAACGCGGAGTCTGACAAACAGTATCTATTTGGCCATCTCTTACTGTTTAAAGAGTTTAATAGTATTTTGTGTAGATAACTACATTACATACAAATTCTTTGTAATTTATTTCGGTGGTGATGTATATACAGTTTCTAGTTAGCCACAGCAAGTGCAAATTTTTTTAAAAGGAAAACTACAATTGCTTATTCTTAAAACCTGCATTTTACACCTTTTGAGCATAAGCAGATAAATTTTCAGTGTCACTATTGCTGAGATTTCCTGCTATTTTTATTTTCTACTGACAGAATACTCAACGCTGACAAATGTTGTAGAACAGACATAGTTATTAAAAGCTTCAATTTACAGCAAATAGCGACAGTTTGCTTTTGCTGCTCATAAACCAAAAATCTAAGCAGTGTAAATAGAGGAAAGGTGGCAACAAAACACTTAGATAGATTTTTAAATAATTCTATAAGCAATAGTGATACAGAGTAACATATCTGCTTTCATTGTGCATATACAACATCATCAGGTTTATTGATCTTGAAATAGCCCTTTTAAATTTGGCTTATATATTAAAAAATCAGGTACCATATGCGTAAGTGAACAAGAGGACCAAAAAGATAAAATGTATAGTATATTTAAGCACACCTTTTTGAAATGCTGGGCTTTGCTGTGAATATTGTTGCTCTTCTTTACTAAAGTTGTGCTTATGTTTGATGAAGTGGCGTCTGTCACCTCTCCAGCTTCAGTCCCTAAAATGCTTATTTCTCCTTCTTCACTCCCCTCTCTTCTTCCACCATAAAATCTCGTGGCAGATTACAATTACTAGTGAAGCTTTTGAACACCTAAAATTTTTAAATCTATCTTTCAATAGCCCTATCAAATACTTTATTTCAGCACACAGGTCTCTGAATCTGATTAATTTTAAGATCTTTTGTGCAACAGTGAGGTAGCTGTCTGAGATGCTGAGGATCCATACATTTCAGGTATTAAACACTGAATTGCTGGCTGTATATCCTGTAAATTAATCACATTAAAAAGAAGAGTATGAAGGGTAAGGAAGGAAATTATAGCTGCCACTCCATGGTAAGGACTGCGTCACAGACAGCTGAAATACTTGGTATTTATGATGTCTGGCATCACTGCACTTCCCAGTTCCCACGCTCTGCCTACCCTCTGCACCTGTAGGAAGGCTGAGGCAGCTGGAATGTGTTGGACCTTGCCTTACAAAGGACCTAAACAGGACTGTGGGTGGGCAGCATCCCCTGTGTGATGGAGCCTTAGGTGTTTGACCTCCCCCCACTAGCAAAGAGTACTGGCACAAGAAAAGGTGACTTACTGAGTGGCAGAAATTAAATATAAAATCATCTTCCCCTGAGATCATAAATGAACATGCTGAGTAACTATTCTGTGACTGCAGTGTCCTACATCCCTGATCTGGCTACTGTGCACAGTGTGACAGTGCATTTAACTCCTTAAGAGATTTCCCCTTAGTTTTTACTCCTGTTTCACTAAGAATTTTTTTCCCCACATATTCCACTCCAAATAACAAAAGGCCTCCCTGAGCTTGAAAACCTGCATTAGTAAGTCTGCATTTTGCACAGCTGATAATGTACATTTTTGCATATTTTTTTTCCTTTCACTTCACTGTGAAAACTCCCAGCACAAGCAAAGCGAAGCACACACTACTTTACTCTCTGGTAAGTTAAGAATTTCTAGTAAGACTAATTGTCAGTACATCAGTCTTGCAGGAAAATATTTATTACTTCTGTTACAATATGCACAGTAATTGCCTTAATAAGACCAACAATCCTAAAGTTACATGCTTGATGCATCAATTTTCATTTCTTTTCTTTACTTTTCCTAATCATCATGTCAGGGGGAAAAAAAGAGTAATGCTGACTAACAAAACACTGAAATTCTATTTACTTCAACTTTTCACACTGAAATTTTTAAAGATGACTACAGAAGGCTATTTTTTCAAGCTTCACTGCTGCTTCCAAAAAATCCCCAAAGGAAAAATCTTTTGAGAGCCAAGACAAGAGCAGAAAACATCCTCATAAGGTAGGCACAGTATGCTCTGGCAAATTTCTCTACTGCAAATCACTATTTTTGCTTACTAAGAAAATTGGAAGTTGTACGTTCACGTTCTTTCCTGACAAAGTTGTGCTTTCAGCTACATAAGGATGTTTTAAAAGCTCTTAACTTTTATTTTTAGTTAACTTTATTATTTTTAACTTCATTTAACTTTTTATTTATTTTGAAGTAAACAAACCTCTTTCCGTCCTCTATGTTAAAGAGTCTTCAGGACTGGGACAGAAAATGATTTAAAAAAAATTAGAAAACATACTCATAGAGTCTTACGTGTGGTTCACACCTCCCTCTAGCAAAACATATGCTATAAAGTGACATGATGGGTGAACTAAGAGAACTACAACTCCATGGCAAAGGTTAAGACAATGGAGGTTACTGCCTTCCCATGAACTCTGCTGAAAAAGCTGAAAGCAAACTGAACCTGCATTCCAGACCTCATGTCTCCTTTAGGAACAGTTGCTGTTAAAGCTCTCAAGTGAAGACAGAAGTCAATTTGAGTCAATTTCAAAATTTGAGCATTTTCTGTCTTATTCTCACTCAAGATCACACTTTTTTCCCTTCTTCTTTAAAGACTTGTTTGAAAATATTTCAACATATACTTTTTCAGGGTAAACCCCTCAACTTCATCCATCTTTCCTCGTAGGTGAACTTTTTTAGCCTTTGACTTTGCTTATTCCTCTGCCCTGGACTTTCTCTAGCTGCTTCCCATCTCTTTGCAGCTGGATACATAGCTTAAAATAGGGCTGACAGAACTGAGTACAGCAGGTACGTTACTTCTTCCATGTCATGTAAGACACTTCTGCAGTGGTGTGGTGGCATTTGCTGACCCTCTGTGATTCCAGAGCTCATTCTGTAGATCCAGTGCCCAGCAGTAATTCCCAACCATGTATTCCTTCAGCCAGTATTTCACACTCAGTTCTGCTGAACTGCAGGCTATTCTCTTCAGAACACAGTACTATCCATATTTGAAATGCTTTTTTATTTTCCAAAATCAAGAGTGATTTTTTTTATTGCAACTGTCTCCTGTCCTGTTATCTTCTCTTCAACTCTGCTAATCACTTTATCATGCTGTCATACCTACAGAAAAAATACTTATCAAAGACACAAGTTCCCAATTTTTCAGAGGAAAACTTTCTATACAAATTAACTGTATGACTATACAGTCAGTAGCCAAGCAATACAGCAAGTAGAAAAAAAACAATGTCTGATGTAAATATGGATATACCTTGTCTCTGTTATTCATGGTCTCACATTATCGAATTTTTTCCCTTTATTCTTAGCTAGCAACTACCTATATTGCAATCTCAGGACCAAGCAGTAGAAGGGAACGTGCTTTAACCTTTTGTGCAGAAGAGCAAAAACTTCTCCCAAACAAGCAGGAGCGTAGGAAAGACAATCTGACCTGAACTGTAAGATGGGGTTAAAAACGGCATCCAGAAAATCTCTGCTTCAGAGATCTGATCTACTGAAACATCTGATTTTTCCAACAGCATTACAGGCTATTCCAGGAAATCAGCCACTGTGTTTGGCTCAAGAAAAGGCTGAAAACTTGAAAATGCTCTTAAACATTCACAGTCATTCTGAAGAGTCATTTTCCAATGCAGATACCTGCACTCTGATCCAGTGAAGTGCAAAAATTAATGCCCATCAGCAGCAGGCCTGGCAGGTGTAGGAATCTATAGCTATTAAATGAATTATACAACACCTCTATTCATGTGCCCCGTACAACAAGAACAGCAATGACAAAGGGAGACAGAGCTGTAGGGGGTATAAAGCTGTAAATAGAACATAGGTTGGATAATGTGAGTAAGGTCATGGGTGAATTAAGTTTTCCTGAAAAGTTTTGAAAATTCTTCTACTAGAAATTGAATAAATTTTGGAGCAATCAGCATTTGAATCCTGATGCTGTTTCCTTCACCACACTCTGAAGATCTGACCATTCTCTACTGTCCATATAGCAAAGAGCATAATTTCCCTCTGCCTATGTCACTCCTGTCCAGACGTTATAAAAAATTATTTACCCTTCCTCACTGCATTGTGCTCAATTTTTTATTTCTCTTTAGTTGGTTCTGCCCAACTTCAACCTAATATGAAAGGACCATCTTTTTTCCCTGATATCAATCCCATTTCCTCTGCCTCATCAAGGATGTTACCTTTATTGCCCCATTCACCTATTTCCCACATTGTCCAGTTTTCAGCTGGGGCAAATTTTCTTCTTAGTAGGTGGTACTGCATTTAACGCAAGATCTGTGTTGATAACACATAATGTTTTGCTTATTTTTAAGCAGCGCTTATCCAAGTCAAGACCTTTTCAGTGTCTCATGCTCTGACAGTGAGGAGCTGAACAAAAAGCTGGGAAGGAGCACAGCCAGGACAGCTGACCAAACTGGCCAAAGGGATACTGCACACCATAGAACATCATGCCCAGTATATAAACTGAGAGAGTTGTCTATGAGAGACTGATGACTGCACAGGGATGGGCTGAGCATTGGTCAAGGGGTGGTGAACAATTGTATTGTGTTGAGGTTTGATGCCTCTCTTTCATTGTAATTATTATTGTTCTACTACTACTACTACTTATTATTATTATCATTATCATACTATTATTATTATTATTATTGTTTTAGTTTAATTATTACACTGTCCTTATCTCAACCCATGAGTGTTTACATTTTTCCTGATCCTCCTCGTAATCCCACCTGGGGGTGGAGAGTGGGGAATGAGCAAGTGGCTGCAAGGTTGCCTGCTGGGGATAAACCATGACACACATGGCAAACTCCTGATGTGCCTCCACCAACCCATGTATGGATAAATCTCTCCTGACATGCTATGGCAAGAATTACTCCGTTATAATTCAACATTTTCAATAAAGTTCCATTTATATTGTAAAGCATCTAAACAGTTATCAAAAATAGTAATGAAATTATAAAGCACTTTGGCAATATTTATTCCCTTTGACATTGTTTCGCCTTTCGGACTTCTCAGTTCTCAAGATCAGGAACTGTCTTGTACTTTGAATATCGTCCAGGACATTTTGGTAGCATCCAAAATCTAATAATCATAACAGCAATAAAAGCAGTAGCACATTTCAAATGCTGTCCTTAGAGATTTCATGTTTCACAGGGTTCAGCCAATTAATGGAAAAATCAATGTTGCCAGTAATTGCTTTTATAGTCACTTGGTTCAACTCCTTTGAATATGATGGTTATATTTCCACCCACTGGATAAACAAGCATGATGGAAAGCTCATTTACACGGTTTTTAGAACACACCAGCACAAACTGAAGTGATCTGCATGATTTGCAAGACCTACAACATGATGTTTTTGTCAGTGCATGTGCCAACATTAAAAAACCCTTCTCTTGCAACTCAGTATGGGAGCAGGGTACTAGGGGAAAAAAACACCTAATAGAACCACGTCTTTTTAGTTTTAACACATTTCAAGCTTCTTCCACCACTTAGTCAACAAAATTAGCAATCAGTAGAAATCCTAAAGTGAGACGGATGGTTTAGTTACTGTCAGTAACATATTTCAGAGGTCTGTAACAAATAGCAGCATCAAATGAATAAATAATGTTCAAAGCCTAACAGCCGGCTTCCGTAACAGTGTGAAAATATGTAAATGTTACATTGCTTTACTCCTCAAACTGGCTCTCCTTTCATTCCTCAGAGACTCTTCTGTCAGAATAACAAGCTAAAAACAAAATATGAATGACAAGTGCACATACTTAGCTGATTGAGAACACAGAGTCGAACAGTAACCATATTAATCTCGTCTCTCAAAGAGGCTGTGTGAATTCCAGGCAGAAATATTGATTTTGATCTAGTCTACTGCAGTGTAGATTGCTAATTGGAGTTCAAAATCTATGCAGAGTGCTTTCCTCAAAAATGGCAATTTTCAGCACTTTTCTTAGTTCAATTAGGACACGTAGAATTTTATACTTAAAACCCATTAACACTGTCAAAAGCCTCTGCTATCTCTATACATCCTTGACAAACATCTGATTTGACTTCCAATACATATATAATCACAGCCTAAAGATGTAAGAGAACTGTAAATGTTATCAGTGACTTTATTCTTGATCTGGATTTTTTCAATGAAGCAAGTATGTGGTGGGCAGGTTGATGGGGGTGATTCTTACCTGTCCTTGTGAGGCCCCACCTGGAGCGCTGCATCCAGCTCTGGGGTCCTCAGCACATGGAAGCACAGGAAGGACCTGTTGGAGTGAGTCCAAAGGAGGGCCAACAAAGTGATTAGTGGGCTGGAGCACCAACCCCTATGAGAAAAGGCTGAGAGAGCTGGGGTTGCTCAGCCTGCAGAAGAGTAGGCTCCAGGGAGACCTTACTGCAGCCTTTGAGTTCTTGAAGGTGGCTTGTAAGAAAGATGAGGCCAGACCTTTTAGGAGTTCTCTTGTAATAGGGCAAGGGGTAATGGTTTTAAACTAAAAGAGAGTAGACTCACACTAGATACAAGGGAGGAGTTTTTTACAGTGAGGATGGTAAAACACTGGAACAGATTACTCTGAGAGGTGGTAGATATCCCATCCCTGGAGACATTAAAGTCAGGTTGGACAGGGCTTTCCCTAAACAGTATCTCCTACTGCCTCCTGGGGGAGGCTGCTGGGCTCAATGAGTCAGAGGTCGACCACAGAAAGTCTTTTCTTATGTCCTTAGGATGCCTACTGTCAAACAGGAGCTGAAGCAGTCAAATCACAGGTAAGACTAGCCACAAATGAATGATGCTGTAAAGGTTTTATCAGAAAAAACCCCAGTATTATTTGTCCAAAAAGGTCAAGAATCATTATTTTATATCTAGCTATGAAAAACTCTCAAGCTACTAAATTAAACTGAAACATTTCATTTCGAAGTTTCACTGTGAAAGGTTAGGGAAACAGTTGCCTAAACTCCAATTAGTGTTGTATCCTGTGATTTTCACACACTAATTCACAAAGGCCCATTTTAATTAAAGGAAAAACACCAGGTCACTTTTGTTGGCATCATTAGGTGGAAAAAACCTCCACGACACCCAACAAACCAACAGCAAAAAAAAACCCCAGCAGGCACAAGCAGCTGTTTACCACTCTCTAATGCTGTAAATAACAATTACATTAAATCTAAGTTCAGGAACAAGGTCCAAAGTTTGAGCTAGCGTTACTCTTTACCAACTCTAAAAGTTTCTGAGACAGTAATAGCAAAAGCATTAAGCATTTCCCCTCAATGGAGTAGGTTCACAGGAAACCAAGGGATATAATAAAATTGATGACAGTATCTCCTTGGCTGCTACTACAGAAGGACTGACCAAGGGTAGTTATTGGTGCAAATTGTCCATTATGTTGGTTTAAAAAAAAGACTGAAAAACTTTCTGCCTTCCCTGGTAAAATTGATGTCATGTTGTTCTGAGAGGGAAAAGGGCTGTCTGCCCTCTGAAGGAGAAAGGAAAGGTTAAGCTTTCCAAATGGTCCATCCTTCATCCCCAAAACAATTGTGCTGACAGTAACCCATGAGTCTGCCACCACACCAAGACCCACAGGTATCAAGAAGTGTCACTGCTTGCAGAGACTTAACAAAGGAATTAATACCACTGGCTTGCTATTAGCCTGTAAGTGCAAACCTGTCCTGGTCTCTCAGTAGTTTCCAGCCAGTCCGCCTCTTCTTGTGCTGGATATCCATCGAGAAACACCTTCTAATTAGAAAACTCCCAGAAAGTCCATCAAACATGTTTTATCTACACCGCTTGTGCTGGCAGAACAGATGGGAGAGGCTGTTTGGAGTACCATGTGCTTCTCTCAAACTGCTGCCCAGCTAAAGACGTAAAATGTTGGACTGCACACAGAGAAAATCCTTTTGCTAACCGTAGACAAATATTGTTACACAGAGGATTTGAGCCCAGGACAACCCTCTCAAATCAGTGCATAGTTTGACATTTGCTGCTAATGGGCTAGAAGGTTTCAGAATCCTGTGACTTCAGGTGTTCGTTTTGTCCACCTTTTGCTATAGCAAAACCTTCCAGTAACAACCATCTGAACACTGATTTCTGTTATGACATCACTTCAGAGAAGAACACCTGCACATACAGACCATTACAAGAAGTCAGAAAGAGGCACAGGGTTAATTTGTGAGAGGAACTTTTGTTCTGCCCAAGAGAAAATGAACAGTGAACTTGCACTGTGATCCTATTGCTCTGAACCACTGTATCACACACTGTATAGAGGAAAAAGACATTTCACAATGTCCTGCTGAAAAGGTAAAACAGAAGGCAGCCCCCACAACCTGGTACATCAGTCCCAAACATGAATAAATATCAGTGTAGAAAAATATTTTACTTAGATTATGTAAGAGTGAGATCAGACAGAATGTGGATAAATAAGCTGGCTAAAAAAGAAATTTCTTGGATCTCTCCTTAACAATACCTACACTTGGCCAGCAAATCCACCCAGAAACCTCCCCAGAGAAATAAAGTAAATCAGATGCGTTGCACCATCTTTCTTCTAGCTTTCCTTATTTTCTATTTTTTTTTCCATTTTATTTGCAGAATTGGGCCTATGTGGAAGACTTTTGCAACATATTTCCTGCATTATTTGGAGTCTAAACAATTCTGATGCTTTGCAAAATCTTTTGATCAGCAGAAAGATGCTACACTTCTTTGGGAACAGGAAGTGCACAGCTGGGACTGTGTCTTTTGTTTGAATGTAAAGCAACTGCCGTACCTCAGGCCTTCTATAGGCACACCATGCTCATTGCAGCAGTGGTCACAAAGCTGTTTGTCATGCCCATTTGTCATGGTTAATTTTTACACCAATCTGTTTGCTTTTTTCTTAAATTGAACTCTAATTACGGACAGGAATCTTGAGTGTATTCTAGCAAGACATGAAATAATAATGCGTAAAAAGGGACTGGTCCTTTATTTAACACCAATACATTTATCAAATGCAAAGCGCTCATCAGATGGTTTGCACTCAATTTCATTAGACTCTAATTGTTTTTGACATCAAGCAGAAAAAATTCTGCATCACCATGCAAATGGCAGCACAGTAAGCGATTACTGAAATATTCACCACAAAACAAAAGATTTCAGCTACAGTATCAGACTCCTCCAGCTTCACACAACAAGACCCAACCAACTTGTAACTATTCTACACAACTAATGTGGAAATGTTTTAAGTTAATTTTTTCTTTCTGAAAGCGATACTTTTTCTTCTTGCAAATTACATTAAAAACCCCCAAAAACCAACGTGGCTGACGAAGTAAGATACACAATAAGTACCACCTTAGGTTCCCTTCTGGATACTGCTAGAGGCAGACCTTTTTGTTTGCACTGTATTGGAAATAAAGATGTCCGGCTTGTGTTAAACAAATTAGCCAGTGTTTATAGACCAGCCACCAGATAAGGTAATTGTGACTATCTTAGAGTCACTCTAACTGCACATCATGTTGGTAGAAAGCCTCCCCATCCTGCTCTTTTTTTTTTAGCACAAGTCTTGTTGCCCTGACAAACCTGGGGGAGGTGTAAGGCACCACACACTCCACAGGTATATAATTGATTTTTATAACTTTGCTGGGACATCTGTGGGTAAACCATAAAAATGCATTATGAACATGTTCTACCATCCTATGATATTTTTAAAAGAACCAATGTATAGTTGTAAGCTGAAGAACGGATAAGCACATAGAATTTAATTAAATGTGTAATCCTAACTTTTTCAATGTATATCTCTTTTTCATCTAAATAAACCATTTTTTTAAAAAAGAGCAGCAAACAATTATATATAGAAAAACATGTATTGCAACTAAACTATTTGAAAGTATTCTTAAATGTAAACTGCAAATACACGTTTTTAAGAGATGCTGATAGGGGTTTTGGAAAATGCCCCATGGATCATTCTAAAATTTAGAAAAATTTCCAGTATAATGTCATGGTAAAATGGGTCAGAAAATGTATTGAAGCAAGACCTAAGAATAGAGCAGTTCATCTAGACTGCAATCAGTTATGAATAATTTTAATAAATATGCAAAGATTACGTTCTGCCACATAAAACAACTAGTCAATTGTAAACCTACAATACATTTTTAGGCTATAACATGTGTGTATCTAGAATTACTTAATTAATTATGATCCTCATGAATATAGCAATTCGGATTCTGCAATATCTACACTTTGCATCAGTTCCTCCCGTGATTCATTTTGATAATCTCAGTATTCTACCTATGAATATGATTTTTACAAATTTATTTTTAACACAATTTTTTTTTATTTCATGTCAACAGAATTTTGCACTTCAGTGCCCATTGTTTTCTAAATCTATCCTTCTCCTGGAAAAGAATGAATTGGAACTGAGTTAATGGATGCATTTACTGAACAATAGGTAATTTCAGCACTAAACCAAATATATACAGGAATGTGAGAGGATATTTATGGACAGATGAGTGTGTAGAGACATACACCATGAACAAATAAACCTTTCAGAAGTCTACCTCTAACCTTCTGTCAGAAACACAGGGGCTGTTCCAGCTTATCTTAGTCCAGACCCCTTACTTTTCCAATACATATGCTCTTTAGTGCTCCGTTCCCATGCCAAGGTAGAAATGTTTCAGTGAAAGCAGCCATCCTGATTCCCAGCTCCATTGTCTGTGAAATATATAGAGAGGAAGCTTTGGTGTGAAATACCTCCTAATATTATCTAATGCCACAAATCAATCCTTTACAGGGAAACAAGAATTACTAACCTTCACCCTTGATACAAGGGTCTCATTTCCTTACAAATAAATGCTAATATAATTTTCAGTGAGGAAATAATAAAAGCAACTTACACTACTTGCTATTTGAACACAGGTAAACCTGAGTCTAGCAAATCAAGTTTCAGAATATTAAAACTAAACATTAAGCTTAATGAACCAATGAAACTAAGTTTATGAATAATTGTATAGATTAGTGGATACAGGAGTGGCCAGGCAAAGGGAATATGAAGTTTCAATTAGCATTCTTAACATTATAAACGACAGAATACAGAATGGGTATTTATATGCTCATAAGCAAATATTACTGAAAAATTAATAATGACGTAGTGCAACACTTACAGAAAAAGAAGCAACTATCAGTACAGTCATAATCCAGTCGGAGTCCAAACACAACACCAATGTGTAAAAAGGACATTGTTTATCTTTGCAAACTGAAGTGTCAAAATATTTATGATTGCTCAGGTGACTGTCACTAGTCTAATAAAATGCATCTGTGGGTTTCATTTTGGTTGATAAGAGCCTTTACCTACAAACTCTCCTCCATAAAACAATGTGGAATGTACAGATTATTGCAATGTTCAGATACATACTTGCCACACCCAAAGCTATGAATCTATGCAGTGAATCATTTGGAACTGATATACTATTACCAGCCAGATTTTGATCGCAGGAACACCTGAATCTCTAGGGCAATCTAGTTGGTAATATCTCATCATGTGAACAGGACTGTACTTAAGAGGAAAGCAGGCAAAGTCAACTTATCTGGAAGAGATTAAAATCTCATTATGACATGCATTTACAGAACAGTCTCAAAACTGGTGCAAAAAGCAAATAAATTAATCAAAGCCTAAATTGTGAAATACCAGACTGAATTTCCACGAGTTTCACCTGCAGAAAAAAACTATTTTGTTTCAATTCCCAGACTAAAAAGCAAAGTAATGTCAACCAACAAACAAAGGAAAAGGAAACAGTATTACTAATTTTAAAAAATGGAAAATGGCTTGGTGAAGAAATCTGTAGTCTATATAGTATGATGTCATGTACCTGTGTGTAAAACTGTGTTTGAACCACCTCTCCTAGTTATAGCAAAAGTATCACAAGGGAGGCCACCTCAGACACATCAGGTCAAGTACAGCAAGTATCCAAATACACCAAACAGAATTCACCCTAGCTTTTAATCACTTTTAATAATAACTCATTATTATTATAAATAATAATGTAGGTACAAGAGACAACCTCATGAAAATAAAAACACCACCTGTTCCTCAAGTTCGCCATACTTTTGAGCAGCTTTTGACTCTTTCCATCAGTGGTAAGTCCTGTGAAGGGGCTGCAGGATCTTGGACCTAAACTCTGCTTGACCGCTGTGTGCTGAAAGGTAGATCTTTATGCTTTTGTCCTCTCTATGGCACTCAAAAAAATCCTAGTGAAGTTATGGAAAATAAAGGCCTGGCTATGTAGATTTTACACCGGAAATGAAGTGATCCAAGTTCCCAGTGAAGGGAGCAAACAGAACTGTGTGCTTTAACGCCAGTCTGCCATTGACTGGCTGGTTTCTTACCAGCCATCTGAACTGCCAACTCTCCACTCCAAAATCCACATACACTGTTGTCTCCTGGTATGGTTTTTGGGAACTTATGGCCCTAAGCTGAAGATGGCTTGTTTTAAGATCTTTGAAAAGTTACTAAAGCTACACATGAGATCTGTGACAGACACAGAACTGGGATTCTATCTTACACCTTGTCAGCTTTCAGATACCTCTCCAATTTATAGAAGGACTTGGAACTCAAATTCCCACTTCACTCTTCATCCAGTGGATGCTTCCACATTTACTCTGCAAGTACTCTGAAATACATACATATTTCAAACAAGCCTCCTTAGCCACTGCCCAAATCACAGCCGTTAATCCACAGAACTTAACAGTTCTTTTAACTGTAGTTTTATATATTCTACCATGAAGCTGTCCTAAACATGGACCAGTCCAAACCCCAGACTGCCTTAAAATCAAGACCAGAGAAGATCAGTCCTTTCTACTCTGAATGCAAATGCTACTGAGCAGCAGCCACGTAAAAGGTACACAGAGAGATGGTTAGTTATTTTGACGTGTTAATGACAAATACAACAGCTTAGATCTTCCATGTCTCATTATAAAGAATATATGGATGAGAATGGAAGAATAACCATTCATCCCACAGGAAGCCCTATTTTCAGTCATACTTAAGACCACAAACAGAAAAACACAATGTTGAAGTAAAATACATTTCTCCTGGAAAAGCACGCATTGAGCGGAATAAGGAACAGCAGGGTTTTTTTGGTATTGTTCACAGTTCTGCATCACTTGGTACCCATTCAGAAACATCCTTTCTGGTTATTAACACAGAATAAATTCAATCTCCCTTCAGTTATTTTTTTATTAGACAAAACATATGAAAGCTACCTACAAGAATTCCATTAACAAGACTTGCATATTTTCAGCATCACCAGATTCATGTGAAACACAGGCTGTCAAGACCTTTTCCCTACCCCTATTTTCTGAATACAAGAGAAATCCAGGCTTCTGATTAGTTTACTGATGCTGGGAGTTTTAATTTTTTAGTTCTTAAAAGCACTTGTGTTCTCTTCACGGGAGGTTTGCTTCGTTTGGTGCAAGAAGCAGACTCAGGTTCTCCTCCTCGTGCCTTTGGACACATGGCTGAGGGGTTGATGGAACCAGCCAGGGAAGCCCATTGCATGTGCACTGACTGGGGAGGAGACTCAGTGCAAATGTTAAATATAAGAGTTTCAGTAAGATGAGCATTTTGCTTTAACAAAAAGGCAGGTCTGAGATGTCAGAGCTGAACACTTGAAGCAACATTCTCTGACAAGAAGCATGACCAAGAAATTAGTCTTAAAATACCAAACCAGAGTCATGTAAGACATTTTACATAGATATTTCATGCTTTACTAGAATGGTGCTAACAATGAATATACATACATATATATACGTAACTAAATGAACGAAGAAAAATCTAGTAAATGAACAAAGAAAAATCTAGCACTAAAGCTAGAAATTGTGTCATGGTCGTGAGTACTTTAATGAAAATGCAAACAGAACCTCTGACCCCAGCAGTAAATGTAATACACTAAGTGTCAAAAGCATGTAGTCTTGAATGATCTTTTACATGCCACTTTGTTCACCCTGTTAAGACGCTAGTTGTTTCTTTGATTTATCTGATAATAAATTTTTTATGACTTGTGAGTCTCATAAAAATTGCTCTGGTGCTGACTATTTTGATTAATAAGACCTAAGAATCGAAACTGTCAGGAATTCATAGGCAAGAGTAAATTACTGCCAAACATACATTAGATATTCCACAAAATATAGACTAAAAAAGGTTGATTTGGTAATTTTATCTTGCATCAATTTGCTTGATATAATTTATATTCGGGATCATCACTGTCACTCCTTGCATACCTTTTCTCTTTTTTAAGTCAACAATAGTGTAAATCTGAATTTTGGAGAAATAAACAGGAGACAGAATATCCCAATACCCAAATACCCAAAATTAACACTTGCAATTTAGCTTGGAAGTTACATCTACTTGAAAGGTGACTAAAACCCATGTTCTAAGAGTTGCAGCTTTTTGAAGCAAAATCCCTTTTACATTAAGAATCAAAACTGACACACATATATGTAAGCCTAAATCCTATTCTTCTAAAACTGTGATCTCTCTTTCTTGCAGCCTTTGTATGTAGCAGGTTCTTGCAACACATCTTTGAAGAGTCCTGGATCCCGCTCTCTTACCTTGGATAATGCCCAAAATATTTAATGCGCAGAAAGTACCACAAAATTAGAGGCTGAAGCAGGTCAGAGGCAGAAATCTGGGTACACACGTGAATACAGATCAAGCATATCCTTTTCGTACCGAGAGGAACACACTTACAGCACCAGGTTTAGGATTTGCTCCATTTATTTCTGTATATATTTACCATTCTGTGAAAGCACTTTGGTGCAAGATGTATCATTGTCGGATTGAAAATGAACCTGATCAAAAATTTCTATAGATAACCAAAAGGATTTAGGGAATTTCTATTCCACATTCCGTGAAACAAATGCTGCTGTTTACAATCAGCACCACAGACAGCTTCTTAAAACATGTGACAAAGCTATGAAGAGGACTAATATTCCTGCATTTATTATTATTGCTTTTGTGAAGCTGGAGCATGTGAAATGGTTAGTATACTATGTAATTCTATTTACTGTTTATACTCCCGCACACTCCACTTTAGACTGCAATTTCTTCTTCCAGGGTATTTTTTCCCTGGCATACTTGATGCTGATTTTCAGTATATTGGATTTTTAGGGTTCAATAATTAAAGCCGTTGGGTACAGAATAGAAAAAAAAAAGCCATTGCAAAGCTATAATCAAAAGGTGTTGCCTACATAGGACCTAAATTTGACCATCCCCAGCTTTAACAGTAGGGCATTTCTTGTTTGGTCAGAGGAAAGCACTGAAATGCAGGACTGAGAAATCCTGTGTCATATATAGTGGAAGTTCTTGCTTTTCTGGTTATACTTTTCAAGAAAAAGTTAATTTTAATGACAAGAATTTAAAGTGAAATCTGATCATAACCATTTTCAATACTGTGTTTTAGGTGTAAGGGGCTGTAAAAGTGCATATAAATTGGATGACAGTAATACTTGCTAAAATAAAATCATGGCTTTTAAGAAATTTATCAGAGTTTGCATTACAAGTGGCTCCAGCAAATTACACTGGAATAATTCCAACCTCAGCCTTTTACTGGATAAAGAGTTGATAAAGGCAATCATAAAATTAGGGACAACTCCATCTAACTGACAGCCCTCACCAGAAGGTTAAAAAAATTGCTAAAGATCACTCAAAACCCTGAAATAATCTGAAACTGAAAGAAGAAACTGGAGTTCAATAAAAACCAGCATGCAATAAAACACGTATGACTGCATAGAGAATAGAAATTGCAGACAGATCTGCTTGATTATAAAAGCGCCACTTTTTATTTATCTCTCAAATAAAACCAGCAAATGTGTGCAGTAACTCTTCTTGTTTGGTTATAAAGAAACAATCTGAAGAAGAAAACAAGAAAGCAAACCAACTGAATTTTGAAGATTACAAAGGGTTAAGAGACCACTACTTATTGTTAGCTGGATCACCTTACCAGATAACCTTTATTATGTGGAAAACCAATGTTTTCCACATTACTCCTCAACTAATATTGTTCTGTCTGCCATTTCTTACCTATTCTTCTTCCTCTTGCAGTCTCAAGGATTTTCTTTAAAATGCTGTATTCTTTTTGCTCCCTGCTGTAAAGTCCAAATTCTGCTCCCTGCAATGTCCTCTCCAACAGACAAAAAAACCCCAAACAACCAAAAGCAAACAAGATTAGGTGAGTCACCTTCAGAGAGTTACCAGCTGAATTTCTGAATTGTGTGTATTTTGGACACACTGCCTTTGGTTAGCAACAACACCCCCCAGAAATGTTGAGAAAGCCCCTTGAATCCATTGGAGATGATGGACCCACCATGTCCACAGCAGTCAGAGCAGCAGAAGACACTACGGGATACAAGGCCCTACAAGTGGGGCAGTGCTGGTAAAGTTTAAAATCAGGCAATAGATCATCACCTTTGGAAACTACACAGTGTATGAAAATCCATCATGGTTCACACAATAACCTTCATACTGAGATGTTGCTCTAAAACTTACTTTCCCAGAAAGTATCCTGAGGCAATTGGAGGACAGTAAGAGAAAAATGAATATGCTACTTTCCCTTACTTGCCCTAGTAAGTTGAACCTTGCTTTCCTTTGCTTATCTGCTTGACTTCTGCTCTCAAATAATTGAGGTGCCTGCATTTTAACACATTTTTAACATACCTTTAAAAGTACTGACAGCAGAACAGAATATAGCATCAGACCCAGTTGACAACAGATTACTGAATATGGGAATAGGAACTTAGTACTTACCACATCAGCTGGGGCTGATGCTGAATTCAGTTAGACCTTTCAGATACAGCACTGAACTGTGAGCCGACAGTGCACTTTGGTTATATTACGTCTCTTAAAATGTTTTACAGTGCTGATTACTTTCTGAAAAGATGTATTCACTTGTTTTTATCTCCTCCAGCCATTATAACCACACCATGTGGTGTATCTTGCATATCTTATTCACAGATATGTAATTCTTCTTGAGTTGCTTTAAAATACACTGTGTACAGGCACAGTTCATTAAATGGTCCAGGGCAGCCCACACCTTCACTGTTATAATTCACCAGCTTCCAGGTCAGGAGAAACAACTGTGTATTTGCTTCCAAATACCTGAGGAGAAATGAATGACTCCGGGTCAGATCTCTGTGGAGCTCACCAGAAATATTCTCTTTGGTAATTGTCTCCCAAGACCTATCAGGGAGTTGTTAATTCTTCCTAGTGTTTTATTGAAATTATACAGTGCTCATTTTCTAATGACAATGTTGTGTAGCTGTACAAGCTAAATGCCTCACAAAATTCTATGGTTAAAGAGTTGCCTCGACCAACCAAATTTATAGTATTTATAATATTTAATATTTCTTTTGGAAAAAGTTCTCAAAGGCATAGCCACGCCTTAAGGTGTATGAATTACATTCATACTTCACTCACATTCTTTAAATCATCACTAATAGAATCACATCTCTTTTTCACTATTTAACGCAAAATTAATTTCAGAGTAAACTAGCTCATAACAACCGAATTTGGCCTCTTCACCTTCCTTGATGTTGGAAAGATACTACTATTTCTGCCACTTTTTGGGTCTTTTACTGACACAACAATTTAATTAACACTGAACTTTGGCAAGTCCAGACTCTGTCAGTCAACTCTTCTAAACCTGCTGGGTGCATGCCCAGAGGTTTGGAAGTTTAAACATTGTCTCATAACAAAGTGTTGGTCAGGTTTCTCCTTGAGGGACTGAGAAATAACTCATCTTCCCTAAATTACCATCCAGCTTGCATTGAACAGGAGCATAACAGAACATGACTTTCACTCCCTCATCATTATTAATAATCTATCATAGCTCAAAAAAGGGCGCATTTAGTTTCTGAGGTTTATCATAATCAGATAGTTATGCATAGTCTTTCTAATGGCTGAGAGCCTAACAAGATAGATCCCACTTCGGATTGGCAGTCTTTGCCATTGCAGAACCTTTTTTCAATCTCCTCTATCCTTTTTCCTGCCCAAGGTGCCACTTGCCTGCAGCTGCACATCTCACTCTTTGCTTGCCTGCTTGAGCCCCAGCCTGTTGTCTAGGCCAGGTCCTTGATAGTGTTGCTTACCAGTTTCTTTGGCACACCCCTACCTGTTACTCTTTTTGGATTTCACCGTAACTGCCACTGATTTTTAACTCAGCTGCTGATCTTGCCTTGCCCTACAGTTTGATGCAACTTTGTATTGTTTCCCTACTCAAATCCTGTACCCCACCATCACCGTTTCCCTAGCTTTGGTTTCATCAAGTCGTCAGTTTTTGTACTTAACTCACTTCATTCCAATTTCACTTCTAACATAGCTCCACGCATCTGCCCCAGTGACATAAACCCTGGGTTATCACCCTTGACATGGTAAATGGATTACTGCATAATATTCTAAACTTTATATAAAAGTTCATATCAAAGGGAATGGCAATATCAGTAGTTCCATGTGCAGTATCTATATCTGTCAGATACATCACTGATAGCTTTGGTTTTATTACATATCCATCTTAGCAATATATAAACAAAAATATACAGACATAGTGTTTTTATTGTTTATCTTTCGACATGGGTTCCAGTTAGCTCTTCTTTAGGGAAGAGTTACAGATTTGCATGTAAATGTTGTCTAAAGATGTCAGGACTCTGAGTCATCTATTTTCTCTGTTGGAAATAATGTACTAATATATTTATCAATTTTTAAAATACAGCCAATAAATACAACATTTGGTTGGAATACAAATCAGCATTTTCATATAAAATATACAGTACCATGTCTTCAATACAACAGAACCAAACGTAAATGACATTTTTATATTTCCCCACATCAGGTTGATAAAAGATTTTTATTGGTAAATTTAATTTTTTTTTTACTGGTACGTGACCAAAATGTGTGAATCGGGACTATTAACACTTGCTTACTTCTCAGCTATGATGGATCTTGCTTCCTGACATCCTTTGAGAGAAGCTTAATTTGTCATGAGTTCATCTTCACATGAGATGTGGCATCTCAGAGACTCCCAACTAAGGTAGATCACGGAGGTCATCTTTTTTCCCCTACCTTTATCTAGTCTTTGAAACCACGCTAAAATAAATGAGGTCACACCCACCACTGGCACAGATGGTACATCCATGTCAGGGGTCGGTCAAATGGTAAAGATGCCAGGCTAAAAAAATCACTGAAATATATAACTGAGCTCCAGCAATGGACTGTTGAAAACACAACACCATCTTATTTCTTGTACAGGCCCAGGACAACAACACAGTGCAAATGAGAAGGGAAAAGAAGTACTTACTAATGGTGCATCCTACAAGTTTATGAACATGAGCTCCAGGAACACTAAGAATACTGGTTCTAGAAGTAAAGTATTTGCAGAGCTGCACCTAAGAGAAAATGAATGCATGAAGCCTTCTATTCCATTGTCCTGGTTTTGTCTGGGTTAGAGTTAATTTTCTCCCTAGTACCTGGTACAGTGCAGTGTTTTGGACTCAGTATGAGAGTAAAGTTGATAACATGCTGATATTTTGGTTGTTGCTGAGCAGTGCTTGCACTGAGTCAAGGACTTTTCAGTGTTTCATGCCCTGAAAGTAAGGAGCTGCACAAGAAGCTGGGGAAAGGGACACCTGGGACAGCTGACCAAACTGGCCAAAGGGATATTCCACACCACACAACATCATGCCCAGTGTACAAACGGGGAGCAGTTGCCCAGGAGGGGCTGACTGCTGCTCAGGTATGGGCTTGGCCTTGGTTAGTGGGTGGTGAGCAACTGTATTGTGCAACATCTGTTGGGGTTTATTCTTCTCTTTTTTTCATTACTATTATCATTATTATTATTATTATATTTTAGTATCAGTAGTAGAATTATATTTACTTTGTTTCAATTATTAAATTGCTCCTAACTCAAGCTTTTTCCTTCCCTGATTCTCCTCTCCATCCCATGGGGTGAGGGAGAGAACAGCTGCGTGCTTCTAAATTGCTGCCTGGAGTTAAACCACTACATCCATGGACTACCAAAGAATACTAGTAACAAAAGCAAAGAAAAATACAGAAGGTAAATGGAATTTATTATAGCCTGTCTTTCTTAGCAAGGCAGGGCAGATTCACACTATCCAAGTCCTTTAAATCTTCACTGACCTCTGTGGATCATACAAACAGCTGAGGCGTCTGACTGAACTCTGCTGAATCGGATCTATAGATGTTTCAAGAAACGGGTCTGTGCTCCTTTATATGATCTTTGTTTCCCCCAAGGAGTACAAAATACTAACCATTAGAAATTACTCCTGAAATCATCTGTGCCCAGTTCTTTTTGATATCACCACAGATAATGATCAGATAATGATCAGATGATAAAGATCAGATAATGCCTGGGTAATTTAATTTTACTTAGAGATAGCCAAAGAGGAGCATTCTCTCTATGGATCTCTACAGTCTAAGTGCAAAAAGAAATGTTAGGAAGATTTTCACAACCCCAAATGAGTTTTACCTAATGAATATATAATTTATATAATAACAGTTCTTAGGTTATGAAAAATTTTCAGTAATTTTAAGGTACTGCACCAAACTGCCATACATGTTTATTTAAACAGGCTATTAAATGCAGGAACATGCATAATTATTCCTCTTCATATTAAGAGGAATAGAGCTTTGCCTTCTTTAGTTTAATGTCAGTGGCAGTTATCTTAATCTATATGGGGGTGTCACCTGAATTTTTCACTCAAGAATCAAGAGATGTGAATGCAAGGTCTGCCTACATCACAGACACACTGTCCTCTGCCACATGAAATCATGTCATGTACTCCTGCCCAACTGATTGGTGCTCACTGAAACAAGACTTTGGCCTTGATTTCTTCTGTTAGAAGACTATTCCTATCAGAAGGTTATTTATTACCCTGCTCCCTTAATAATTAGAGACCTTCGTTCAAATATACACCTGACCAGCTTGTTTATATTTGTTCCTATGTCCCCATTTTTTTTATGCATTAAATGAAGTTTCTTCCTCTTGCTCTCCCTTCTAATGACAGCCATGACCTCTGTTACCAGAATTTACTTTGCTAAATAAATACCTTTTACATTTCCTCTTCTTTCTTCATTCATATATTTCACTATCCTATTATATTTCCACACTTTGCCTGTTCCTGCCTGAATTCATCTCTCATGAACATAATGACCACAACTGCAAAATATTTCCTTTTCTGTACCGGAAGATTTCCACCCTTTTAACCAAGCTCTGGGGATTGTGCTTATCTTTCTCTTCCGCTCATTCCAGCCTATCACACCAGTGGCTCACCTGGAACTAACACACGCAAGCTGTCCTCTTTGTTAATTCTTACTGTGTGGTATGCTGATTCTTTTCTATGCTGCTGGCTTTTTACCATCAGCAAACAGAATTTAAATATTCCTGGTTTTTGTGCTAACATAAAAAAATTGGATTCTTGCAGGTCCTATATTGTGCTGCACAAGTAACACCATTTCAGGACTCCTTGTATCAGTTCAGCCTGCTGATGCCTATGTATCAACTGCTTGCAGCTCCCACTTTCCCAGCATGCTTCCCAAGAAGAACCAACACATGGATTTTTCAGTTGTTTAACCTCTTTTCTACTCCTTGATAGGTAGTTTTACTGATCATCACCTTTACATCTTGGACAGCACTGACCACGCAGCTGAACTTAAATAGGCTTAACAAACGTGGAATAAAATCATGAGTTATTTCAAGATACTATTTGTATTCCAGAGCACTACTCTGAGTATCTTGCAGGTCCTTTAGTTGTTAAAAATAAATGCTGAAATACTCGTCATTAATACAACCTGGAAGAGGAATCTGTTCCTTCACGACCTGTGTCTGCGGCCCTGAAAGCAGCTGCTACATAATAGTGGGGCTCAGTACAACAACCCATTCCCAAGAAGCTGGGGAGATTGCCTCTACACAGAGGGCTGAATCAAGAGTGGATTTTTCCAGACTGTCACTGCTGATGAAATGGGGTTTTCAATTACGATGCTTAGCACAGAGCAGCCTGCCCAGGGAAACCTATGTTGCAATGCTGCCAAGCGATATGTGCTCAGCACTGCATTTGTCAAACCATTTCCTTTGCTAAGAGTTCATGTGTCAGTCTTGAAAACGGCTTGCTCTTCTACTACCTTTCCTGATGGAAATGTGAAAAGTGCAACTTACTTCCTTTCACAAAACATCTTGTTGAGCCTCTCGACTCCAAACCGACTGCCTCGTGGGAAAAACCTCCTTTCTAGAGACTTACAAATGGTGTGACTGTTTCATCATAGTTTTGCCTCACTAGAATATGGAGGTCACACAGGGAAACAATAATCATTAGATAAAGTGTTAGAAGTTAATTGCCGCATTTAAGGGCAGTGTAAAAATGCACTCAGGACCCAGCAATTTCTTTTGTTTTAGCTGGGATTATGCTATCAGGTGTTCATGTCCGCAACAGACTCTGCTGTGTTAAAATCAAAATCACTATTCTTTCTGTTACAGAAACAAAAATACAAAGAACAAGTTCCACATGAAGATGGATCAAGAGCACATGAATAATTCCAGAAATGTACCCAAAGAGCAGCTTTCTGGACTAACTTTGCTGTAAATGCCAGCAACCAAACCCACCCACTGGTACCAATTGCGCATCTCAGCTTTATCTCATCTTAATCAAATCACTAATTATCATACAGAAATCCTAAGGAGCACCACAGAATTTTGTTCCTCATAGGAGCTTAATTCATCGTTTTCTTTCAAACATTTATGTCTCTCTGCACTTATCTAAGTACAATGTGACCACTAAATCACACAATACATCATCTCCTTGTCAGTATCCTAGACAGAGAAGATCCTCTGAGAATATGCTTACAACATAAAGGTCACTCTGAAAGTTGACTAAAGGCATGAAAAAAAATAAAACATTTAGTTAAGCCCTTTGAGGAGACAAGTTTGCCATTACTCTTCACTGTTTAACCAAGTTCTTCAACTGCTTTTCAACACTATCATAACATCACATGGAGAGTTTAATGGCAGCCCCTGAGTATATATAGAATCAAAGCCAAAATTCAGCTTACTAAAGTTTCAGAAAGTTACACAGCAGCGAGAGATTAACAATCATTATATACTTGGCAAACTGACCTATTTCCAAACGATGCTGTCACAGGATGATATGTGCAGTGGGCGTATTTTAGCCAACAAAAGCTAGTAAAGTGCCAAGAGCTGCTGAATTTCCTGTTAAGAATTAAGAGCCCCTCCACACACATTTTCCACCACAATATATGGCCCATCTTTTTGTCAGCACAAGTCTTCCTTGAAAAATTAGGGTTGAAAAAAATCACCGGGCACCATTTCTCATGAAAGGTAAGGAAATTAAAGGAAATGAAAGAAGCTTCAAAGTAAGAGGAGCTGATCTGAGGGTCTTACTGGTTAACATGCTTTCGAAGTAAAGTGCAATTCCAGTTTTATACTTGGTGCGTGAGTACCATGTAAAACAGGAGGGTGGAAATGTAAAAGTATGAGAGACAAATGACATTTTATCTTTAGACATAATCATCCCTCATGGGTGTCATCCTTACTTATCAATTAATCACAAGAGCATGAATATCCCAAGACAAGGCTAAAAATGGGATGTAATTTTTCACTAAATATGCTTGAAACAGTCAGTACATTTCACAAAAGAAAGAATAGGTTTGTGATCTATTTGGTAGCTGCTTCCCAAGTGCAACCTCACAGAATCTGAATGGAGACCTCTGACTGCAGTGATGGCTTGTGCCAGTCATCAGCAGAAACCTCAAGGTTTATTTAAATGACTCTAAGTGAGCGCATTGCCAGGATTTACTGAGTTGCTGCTTTTGGGCTAAGTTAATAGCAACCGAGTAAACACCAAGTTCTAGCCATTGCAAACACAAAATAAAATGTATTAACATAACCCCCGCAGTGAAAATGCAACTTGGTGAGCACCTGAAATTTGGCACTTGTGATTTTATGAGCCTGACCTCACTGTCCTAGCTAGTCTAGACAATGCTAAACTTGTAAACGAAGAAAAATCAGTATTTCCTATTAGCTAGCAAAAGCAACGAGCATAGGGAAACAAATACTGTCTCTGGAGCTCAAAATTCATCTGCCATATAGATGCAAAATTCTGGTTTATGAAAGTCTACACTTTCCAGTACCTGAATGCAAACTTACTGGTTTGATGGTCAGCTGCTAATGTATGTTCTATCTCCTCAGTGCTGCAAGTGAGGTTAGCTACTCAGCATCCTATCCAATCACTCATTTAACTGTACTGCTTTGCCTCACAGTAAAAGTTAAGCTGTCTGGATCTATCAAATGTTGGAAGGTTTTTTTTTTTTTAATTTTGGCAGAATGTGCAATAAAACACAGAAAAATTCAAGAACTTGACTTTCCTTATTTAGATACCAACAGGGAAAAATACTAAATTCACAAATCAGTCTTGTGATTTGCTTCACAGGGAAAAAGACACAGTACCTGTTCAGAGGCTCTGAAAGAAAAAGGCAGTGGAAGAAGCTATATAGCCATTAGCAGGAAAAGATCAAAATTTCACCACAAAAAGCAGTTTTAATTTCTTCTGAGTGTACAGCTTATCTACTTCTGTGCACAATAATGCTACTAGACCTGTTACCTAGACTATGCCGCTGCTTTTGAGTTTTAGCACCTAAACCCAAATGCAAACAGAGAAACATCTTCAGGACATGGCATCCCAGTAATTCTCAGATCATATATTTAGAGGAAACAGAAAATAAAAAGGACAATACTTTTTCGGTAGGAAAATCTATGAACTCTCTTTATAGCAGGGGAAATAAGGAAAATCAGGACTCAAGTTACTACTCAGTTTCTAACAAAATTATACCGATACTTCTAAGTCATGATTTAAATATAAAATGGTCATATGCTGAAAATCTAAAATTGACACATTATTAACATCTCCATGCATTTGGTTTTCATCACTAAACTTTGAAAATTATGACACATTAATGTAACAAGCTTCTAAGATCAAAACAGAAACCATGAATAGCCTCAGAAAGACTATTTGATTTTTCTCCCTATTAATGACAGGAGTCTGATTCTGCTTACACTGTTAACTATACAGGCTTCAGATATTTACTGCTGACAAAATCAAAATTGGCCCATTAGCCAACAAGACACTGCTACACCTCAGCAAAGAAGAAGACAACAAACAGTACGGCTGACTTAGAACAAAGAACAACAGCCAAGGAAACTGATGAATTACAGAACCTTCTTCTCAATTTTGATTACACAAGGAAAGCTGCCAGAGCAGTTTAATATAGCCAGAGTATAATTTAATCTTTATTAAATTATACATACATAACAACAGCTTCCCCTCTGCCCCCTTACCCACAAACCGAATATGGGTCAAATTCGCAAAACTGCACTTCAATCCTTAACATTTTGCTGCCTTCGTGATGCTCAGAGTGTTCCCTGAGAGAAGTGCATGAGGGTCCCTAATCTACACTGCTCAGCAAACAGAAATATAAAATTGACAATATAAACCAAAATTACAAAACACTCTCAAGAAACAGAGATGCAGCTACACAACGAACAGTGGGGAGGGGATGGCAAAAGGAGATAGGCAGCAATTTCCCTACACCACGTCTGTACTACAGAGTACTACTGGAAGAAGGGTGTTGCAGCCTACTTAAATCTATGAATAAATCTGTCTTGAGAACACGTATTACAGCATAAATAACAGTTCTGAGACACACAGTTTTTGCAACCACTCTCCCATCTGTGATTCTTTTCATTTAAAATTCTGTAAATGAAGAACAATGGCCTACAAAAGTCATTGTTGGGTCATTTAGTTTCATACAGAAATTTACATCTCAGTTACTTAATTGGAATCCCACAACTGTCACTTGTGAATACTCTTCTCTGCTAATTTTGTTCAGACAGCTACCATATAAAAGGTTGTCAGAAATGCTTCTGAATTATTAAAATATATTTTTTAAAATAAAGGCAGAATGCGAAAACTAACTTTCCAATCCAGAGGTTGTACTGTCATTGTACTACCTATTGCTCCTAGGGAGACAGCATCAAGACTGCTGATAGACATTGAAAAATAACTTCCCATCTAAAGAATAACATGGAGATTTTTTACATAAAATAAATATTTCAATTCAGTGAATGATTAAAGACCTTATTTCCTAAACCAATGCTCAGCATTTGTACATGGAATCTTGCATTAAAATGGAGAAGTGCCAACACACACATTTACATTGTTGAAGAAAGCACTAGTACCTGTATTTGAACTACTAAGGTTGCAGACTTTTGCAAATCAGTCCAGATCAAAAAAGATTTGAATTCTGGATATTTCTCAAAACATAACAACCTGCATTCGAAAACATTAACAAATATCTATTTCAATCTATAAAGCCGTACCAAACATCCTTAAAATTAGTACTTCTCAAAAGGCTTGTAACGCTTGTTCTTTTACATCTCTCATATTACATAACAGCTCTTACAAATAAACCAAAAAATGCAGGACAGTATCAAACAGTCTTTGTGCTTTTCTAACTTGTCTACATGACAGTTACCTTCTTCTTGGCAAAATTCCTTAATATAAATGTACAGGCTCGCATACTTGTCCTGAATACGAAGTTACTGCATGTATTATGAAAGATGTGTGTAGCTCCTAACACTTTGCCCAACACACAAGGAAAAAAACCAAACAACACAGTTACAGTATATAATGTAATACTTACTATTTATATGTTTCTGAACGAATGTATTCAAAAACGTGAGATACTCCCAGCTGGAACTGATCAGCAATAGGGGTAACCCAAGGATTGTTCTCTGCTTTGAAGACTTGTTTTTGACCAGTCAAATCCAAATTACCTGAAAGAGATTAAACAAAACAGCATAAGAAAAATATTTGAAACATGAAAAATTTGAAAGAAATACCTTGCTGTGAATATACAAATTTCTTATTTGTTTCCGGGAGTACAACCATAGCAAAAGCAAGTATTTCAGTCTTAGGAAAGACGAATAGAAGGACACAGTGGTTCCCATCATGATGGATGCAGTTCCACTCTACTTGTTTCAGTGCTGCTACACACTGCAAAGCAGGGTTGAACTCTGTCCACTTGCTTATTAAATTAGTTTTAAGTGGGACTTCATAGTGTACTTGTTCATTATCTCTACCACAACCTCCAGGAGTGAAACGAGAATGATTCTCTCATAGAAGTCTGCTCTGCTGAAGTTTGGCATTGCAAAACATTCCTCAATCCCTGCTTCAGGGGCTTTTTGCCTTCCCAGTGTCCAACATGTTATCTGCACCAACATCCCACTCTGATCTGTGGTTAGACTGACACTCACAAAAGCAAACCAACAGGGCCATTCTTGTAATGTGGCAGTTTTACCTATTGTGCTGACAGGAAGATGCAAGAGACTTAGTATGGGCTTGCTTGGAGGTTCTTGTTTGCTCATTTTGTAAACGTTTACTATCCAACTCCAAAAGAGTACACGCTCCACTGAAACTCCTCATGACTATGGATACAAAAGGCTGAATTCCAGGACAGTCTAGCCATTGAAATATCTTCTTGTGTTCTTTACATTAAGAAATCTGTGGTACATTTTCAATTCATATTTGTGAATTTTACAATGAAGAGAGGCCTACCCCTCTCCCCAGAAATCTACCATAACTAAACCACAATAAGAGGAATTACTCTTTAACTATGGGGAACAAACCAAAAAAATATTTACAGGGTTTTGAAGACTGACTGAACCGAGCTGGTGGTGAAATCTGAGATCAACCTGACACCACAGCTTTCCAAAATGAAAGAGGCTGTGCAAGTGCAGGGAAGGGGAGCTGCTGCAAGCCCTGTGCTCACTGCCCTCTTTGGCTGCACATTCTGCACGACAGCTAACCCTCGGCGTGTTCCACTCTGTAAAAGGGGTTAACACAATTAAAGACAGGCCATTAGACAGCGTGAAAAGATGCCACGCATCTCATCCCAGCCTATTCCGGAGTCCCCGTTACCTTAACAAGCTCATCTGGCAGCTGTCTGTGGCGGGCTGGGCTGAGGCGGCAGCAGCATCCCCCACAGCCGTTAGTCAGGCGTGGCCGCCCGCTGCCGCACGCTTCAGTGCGCCTCGGCTGCTTTATTAAGGGACTCGGCAGCCCCCTTCTAACAAGGAGCAGGAAAAAGGATTAAGTGCTGTGACAAAGAAGACCTAATAAGCTAGAAAGCAGTGTGTCTAAATCTGCGCTAGCTGAAGGTGCGGGCTGGCGCTCTCGCCATCAAGCTCTCACGTGGAGGCCGCTGGAGAAGCTGGCCAGTGTGGCGATTAGCCCATACCCTCTGACCGGGGCTGCTGGAACATCATGTAGCACTCGGGGGCTTGCTTTGCAATTGCAAATCTGATTTCCCATTTTATTACCTGCAAAAAAATCCTGTATATTGCTCTCCAAAACTACCCACGCTGTAAACACTCTGTAGGTGCTGCATCAAGGTGAAATGATCAATATGTGTACAACTAATAAAATCAGTTCAATTTGGGGAGACAAGCATGGCCCCATTACGGGTCAAGTTCAATGCTGCTTATAGGAATGAGTTACATATGCCCAAAATCTCAGTATCTGGGGTCTCTGCTGAACCCTCTTGTCCCAAGCTGTGTCAGAAATTTACCATCCGGGGAAGGCTGCTGCACGTTTCCATTTCCACAGCAGTGTGCTCACTTCCATTTCAAATATCACATGGCCCATTTAAATGTAACTAATTGTAATAATTACTACCCTACTACAGCCAGAAAGAAGAAGAAATCTTACAGCAAAACTAGGACTGCTCAAGCAAAATAACTTGTAAGTCCCCATTCTAATATAATAGCTTTATTTACCTCTGTCTTCTGTTTTTCCCCAAAACACACTGGAGGCAGGTACAAATATTTCTTTTCACCTTCAGAGGGAAGAGGGAGGCAAAGGCCCTAATTAATCTAATTACAGAGGAAAGTGGGGCACACAAAAATTCAGCATCCACACCAAAATCCACCCCTCCCTGCCCAGGACGTCCTTCTGGGAGCCCTGCCAACAGCAGCTGGCCTGGCAGTCCATCCCACTGGCCACCTAGAGCTGGAGTGAGAGCCTAGGGATTTTAAGTGAAAAAATTAATCAAAGGTGGAAGTGAGAAAAGGAACAACTTGTCTGTCCTCATGGCAAGTACCAGGTTCTCCGCAGGTGAGTGAAGGAGGGCTGCCCTACAGAAGGCAGGAAGGACAGGGCAACCAATGCTTTAAAATCCTCCACGTTTGATACCAAAATTTCCATCTGGAAATGAAGGACAGAAATAGGCAGAAAAATAGGCAGGATAAGAAGTTACAGGGAGAGTGCCCCACCTCATCAGAACTAAGCAAGAAATGGAGTCTCACCCTCCTGCCACAAGGCAAGCCATTTGAGCACAAAGAAGCTACATAATTAAAAATGAGACAGAAGGGAAATGTGTCACTCCTGCATCACCGTACATTGCTTGGGGCCATACCCTGGTGTCCTTTCTGTCCTTACAGCTAAAAAATCCATGAATCAAGGCTGAACTTAATTCTGCTCTGGCTGCAGGACATCCAGGAGTCCCAAGCACAAGGCCAAAAGTCTCAGTTACATCTCAGGAATGGTACGTGCTGGGGTAGCCAAGGACCCAGGAGTACTGCATGGATCCTTGTGCTGCAGTGCACAAGACAAATCCAGCAGTGTGGAAAAGACAATCACACTGGCCTGAAGCAATGGCTCTGGTACCAGACTCATCACAGGAGTGCTGACCAACCAGACACCTCAACATGTGTCCCTATCCCCCCACACCAAAAGTTTCCTTGCCTAGGTGATTTTTTTATGGCAGCACCATGCTAGAAAATGCTGTTATTCCACCCCTGAAGCACTAGAGCCAGGGAAAAAGCCATGGCAGATGCGCGTTCATGCATATTGTCTAACAGCAGCATCAGCAGAACACCATCCCCAGGGCTTTCAGAAATTTATATACTGTTCTGCTACACAGATCACATCAAATCCCTCAGATACTTTTAGTAAGCAAAATACAGAATTACCGCTAGTAAAACTCCAGCACTGAAGATTCAATCACAAAATATATTAGGATTGGAGACTGCATTGGTCATTGCTGTTTTGTCCTTTCCATGCACATCTGCCTATTAAAAAATATTTACCATTTCTGTAATTTGACATAATTGTTTGACTAAAATTGCATTTCTTCATTATGGACTTAAGGTTCTTGCTATTTTGTCATTCTGAAAGAGATCAGCTCCACTGAAAGGCATCACAGTCGTATGCCTCTGGTAAGCAAGGAGGAGCAGGCTATTTTGAAGGCTAGTCAGCACAGCCCCTTTCCTAGGGCACAGAAGTGTTTTTCAAATTATTTTTGAGTGCTTCTAAAATTATTCCAATAAATAATCAAAACTAGACATCCCAGAACCCAGGTTTAACATGCTAAAAGAATCTTCTAATTTCTAAGTCCAGCAGGTACTTTTTTGACTCCATCTTGAGTAACATAGATTTCCAAGTAGGAAGACTGAAAAGCGGACACTGCTGCTACCAGCAAGTGCACACTGAAAAGAGAACAGAATCTGGAAAAGGGAAGAGCAGAGATCTAACAGCTGACTGCTGTGGACGACCTGCACAGAATGACCAAAAGCTTTCTAAAAGGAGCCATCTGTGTGGTCTTAGAAATGCCTGATCTTGGCATTTTTATTTCTGTCTCAGCACTCATTGTATCTAAGAAGATCCTGAACCCTTAAGTTTGACTGGATCACTGTGACTTAACTTCTTTGTTTACCCCACCTCGAAACCAAATTGGTCCTAATGCCCAGCTACTAAGCTGTGCAGACCTGAGAACTGTCTACTGCCCAAAACTGTCATTAGCTGCCACCTGGGAGCTACAAAAAATAGATCTACACCAGAACTCTTGAAAATTCAAGTGCAAAATCAAAGCATGCATATTTTTAATTTTAATGTATTCTAACTTAGGCCATCCGTTAACTAAAAATACCATTTATCACTGCTTAAATTCAGAGCTTCTACAGCCATGGGTGAGCAGAAGGACCATCTCATATGACAGTGGGCACACCTCATCCTTAGAGACATTTCAAGGAAAAGAACACAGCTACAGTTTCCTCTCTCAATGGATCTATCCCTGCACTTGAGCCAAAACACCATCATTAATGTTTCTTATTTTCCTGCAGTACTGTTCAAATAAAAAGTGGTTTGTGTGAACATTCATGTTTTGCTCAAATGCCTGCAAAGGTCAGAAAAGAACTCATAATAGAAAATAAAATGCTGCCTCCCACAGTTGTGTTTGCAGATAGTGTCAGAGCCAGTAATAATACTACCTATCACTTTGACCACAGGTGCCTTCAGACTTCCCAGACTACTCCTGTCCATTAGATCCAGCCTGCAGGCAGCCCTTGTATACAACTACAAGCCCCTCATCCTCATGTGATGTATGATCTACAAAGTGTGTAATATTTACCCAATGGATAATATATTGGAGGTACAGTAAGGTATTATTATATTACTGTATTATAATAAGGTATTACTTCAATACATACAAAAGGAAACAGAATGAACACAAACCTGGCTTGTCTTTTCTACTTGAATGCCCCCTGGCAACACTTAAAATACTTTCAAAAATTAAAAGGTGAAATTAAGTAATTAAACAACTCTGACATTTGAGAACTCAACATTGGCATTCAGCATAAGAAACATGATCCTAGCTGTAAAATGCCAGATCAACCCTCTTTGTAATGGTTAAATTCATCCCCAGTGGAGCTTCATTAAAATCAATGGATATAATTTTTAGCCTGTATACTGTTGAGTTTCACATCTGTGTCCTGTTGACACTCTGACTCACCTCCCAGCCTATACACTCTGCTTCACTGACCTCAAGGAGAGTCCTCAAGCTGTAACACATCCCTTTTAGTGATTCCTCTTAAGACTGCAATTTAAATGTTCTTTCCCTTTACAACACAAAGGACTTACTCTCTGTCGTATATATGACATGAGGAACAAAATTAGTTTTAGTAATTTATTTATATATAAATACCTTTGAATCCTGTTTTATTAAATACTAAGTAAGGGATCAATTCACTGCACTAAATTCAAACTTAGGTTGTACGTAAAAATATGTCTATTATGGTTTGTTTTAGATTTGCTTTACACTACAGGGCTTATAATTTTTATTACTTTTGTGGCATTTGCTTTGTCTCAACAGAGACAGAGAATGTTTTAAGTGTGGAGGTGGAAGAAATATCATGACTATTATGTCATAAAAGGATACCGAAGCAATTAATTGTGAATAACGTCTTAATAGCTATGCAAAAAAATGAAAATATATACTGATTTCTATGCCACAAAGTATTATCAAAAGCCAATGATTTTTACCCCAATCTAAAGCACATGTAAGGCCGTGCACCAGTAACTCCTACAAACAAGTAAGATCATCTCTGCTTTGAAGACTTCTATCACTTTTGAAGGATTAATAACAGAAGACAGTAGATTTAAACAGTATTTATAAAGGAACAGTAAGAAAACAAAGAGCAAAGTCTTCTTGTACCTAAGTGAAGTGTGACTCAATCTCTTTGGAACCAGCAGAAATACTCATGGAAATATGCAGTATGATAAACAAATCTGCATCTCCACAGCATATGTCAAAAATACCAGTTTGCTTATTGATGAGCTTCTATGCACTGAGAGAACAAATAGGTTTAGTAAATCTAAACCTAGACTGAAATGCCTCCAAAAGATCAATCCCAGAAATACTTTTGCCCTCTCACCCTACATTCTTATGGAGGTCTAACAGTATCACTTAAAAGCCACCGGCACCTCAGAGAACTCTGAAATAGCATCTGTGGTGGTTCTGCATAATATGGGAATGGTTCAAATCTCAGATAACAAGAAATCAGATTCAGTACACGCAAAATAAATGAGATACTCCAGAGCATCCATCAGACAGAAGCAGGCTGGAAGTCTTCCCCTGGCTCCTTTTCTAACTGCACAGATGGGAATGCCTGCGACCTCACCAGTGAGTGTTAGACAGGAAGCCCCAGGGTAGGAGAAGGCTAAGGGAGCAATCGAAAAGCCAAACACTGAAGCTTAAGTCCATCCTTAGTTTTACAATTACTTTCAGGGGCATAAAATAGTACATATAACAAGTACTTGGATGTAAATGGTAATTTCCAATGAGTTCAGAGATGAGACCCCAACTTCAGCATTCACATGACTACATCTAACAGTAGTTCTCTGTGTCAGTTCAATAAATGAAGAGCTTACAAAGACATTTCAAACAGAAAAACATCTGCTCTGAAAAACATCAGGAGATGGAGACTCTGCCAGTTTTCTCTTGTTCTAAGGGTTCATCACTGTCAAAATACATTCTTTATTTCAGTGCTGAACTAAGCTGACTTAGTTCTAAAACACTGCTGTTCCCTCTGGCCATCTACAAGGGAGAAAGAGCACCTGTGCTTTCTTCTCACAGAGTGAATGAGGATCAGCAGCCAAGTGTCCACTCACTCTTCACTTTGATAAGTTAAAAAAAGAGTCTGATTATACTGTGATCCCATAATAGCTACTCCATTTGCTTCAACTCTTAGTAAAAGGAACATAGCTGAAATAAATAAAGCAAAAGCAACTAAATCTTGAATTCTTTACCCTTGATGTAAATGTGAAGTGATACAGGGCAAACTGGTATGGCCTCAGCTACAGCTATTACAATTGTATGGGGAGAGAGTTTTACCCTCCAGCACATTTCATAGGAGAGAGTTTAAAACAAAGTGAATGTAGTCCTGAGATATTTATACAAAATTCCAGCATCAAAGCAAAGGTCAGCCAGAATCTTTATACCAAAATGTAATGGGAAGTCTGACACTTCAGAATGTGTCAGGACTGAAGATGAAGCCTGGGAAAGAGAAGAGGATGGATGAAATGATAAACTACTACCTTAAACCACACTTCAGGTATTAAGTACAGGCAGATTATAGACCTAACCTGACTGGGCAAACTTGCATTTCCATATTTAGGTGACAGGAGGAGTGGTAACTCTCTGGGAAAAAGGGGACGGCCCTGAAACTTCTACCATCGCAACACACAACAAACCAGACCTTACCAGAACTAACAGAAAGAGTAAATAACAATAACATTCACAGATGAAAGCCATAAAACAGGAACTTATTCAGTGCAGCACACAAGGTACTCCTCACCTAACAACACTCTGCTAATGGCTTGTGCTGCCACATGACAAATCAGGCTTTTTCAACAGCTGAACCCCATCACACACAGCTTTCAGGTACCAGGGCAACCAGCCTAGCTGCTACACTTGTCTTGGTAGCTAAGAGAACAGGCAAAAGAAAGAGCATTTTAACAAAAATACAAGAAATTACATGAAAATGTATTTTAAAAATATATTCTAAAATTATTTATTTATGACTTGATTAAATTAATTTCTCCCACATTCCTCACATAAGAGTGAGACCATTTACTACAAGGCCTACAAGTACTGCTGAGTTTCACTAATTTCTTTCTTTGAAAGGTGACACGTGCTGGAAGTACCATTTCCTTTACTGCTCTGTGTAACAAATGTCCAGTGCTGACTGGGATCCCAAGGGGCAAACCAACAGTCACTGCTAAGTGTTCCCAGTGAAGAAGCCCAAGAAACACACTACGAAGCAGATGGGTTTTGGAACAAAGGAAATTAACGTGATGTCAAAGTAGTTTAACATCAAAGACACTTTAATGGCACAGGAAGTATTACAGGCTTACAGGATCAGCATCCCAATTTATTTTGAAATATATTGCACATTTTTTCCAACATCAGAAACTCCCCTGAGATTCTCAATTACATGGGAATTCAACAGAGCATTCTCTCTTTGAAGGGTCCCTATCAGACCAAAACCTAGTTAATTTTAAAAAATGACTTCAAAAAAGATTCACTGTATTGCTTGTGCCCTGGACCTTTGAAACTTCCATTCAAACATAAGTTGCCAAGTATTCAGAAGAGCGAAACCACTTTTAAGCACTATGAAATGCAGAAAATGTACCAAATATAACAACTGCAACATTTGCTCAGATTGGCTCTAATTACAGTACTCTTACCTACTACAGCTCTGACACAACAGATGAAGTATCTGCTGACAGAAACATCATTATTATGTTGATGGTACTTATAATCAGAGTACAGTCAACATGAGGAGAACCCACACACACACTGTAGTCATCTGAGAAGTGACTGTAAAACTTGCATATTTTAAAAATTAATGCAAGATCAAATCTGAATCTTGAAAAGTTTGGCAAGAATTACAGCAGTGTACATCAAGTACTTTGCATTTAGCCTGGTTTCTAACTACATAACAAGTGGTGAGGTGTAGGGTGTAGTGGTTTTGGCTTTTTTATTCTTTTTTTAGCTTAAACCTTAAATGAGAATCACAATTAGAATACGCACAGATTTTCAGAGAAGCTTTTCTACATAAATAATCTCTCCATAACCTGTCTTGTTACATACATGTTTTTTATTGCTTCTTGACCAATAACCACTATAACAGCAGTCCTAGAAAACAAGTTATTTTGTTTATTCCCCTTTACCTTAGTTCCAAAGGTAAAACATGTCTTTTTTTTAAATTGTAAGGTACCAATTAATTGTTCTAGTGCTCAGAACTGTTGTCCAAAGAGCCCCAGTGTTCAGGCTTACAACAAGCACCAATGACCTATACTGTGGTATGAGCAGTGCTGTGTTGTGATACAGGCAGGGTGCAGTGACAGTTTATACTAACATAAGAAAAGTTTAGCATTTACGTCAACTATATTTGGAAAAGAAATATCTTTTGTAAACTAAGTGATTTTTATGTTTGCACATGCCTGTTATAATTACCTGAGTAAACATCTATTTCGATTAATATTTACTTGAACAAACAACTGCAGCTACTACTTTGCGAAATATAACATTAATTCACAAATTCTAGAGTCATTTCAAAAGCCTAAATTTTAAAAGGTCTTCCTGTGATGGAAATATTGAGACTTTTGGCACAATTCCTTGAACTTTGTACTTAAAGCCAATCCTTTTATCCACAGAAGACAATTTAGCTGTTCGAAACTAAAAAATGATGAAAGAATTACTTAGCTACTCGGACATACAGATTAAATTTACAAAATGCTTCATGTTCCTTAAAAAGGAACATGGCTACCTACTCCAACAAGATTTTTTGCTTTTTCAAAAGGCTTGAATTCTTCACTTTTCCAGTATGTACTAACTTTACAATTTTGATAGTGTCTCGCTTTACCTGAGGAAATTATTTGATAAAGTAGAACAGTATTGAACAGCAATTTATAAGCCATTGATGCCAGATTCAATTTTGAAAAAAGAGGATGGTAATTTGGAATATATTCTTAGAAATCACTGTTCCTCCATATGTATAAACATGAGCAAACTACATATGCACACATGTGTGTTGGCAGCAGGATAGTGCACATAGGCAACATTAGAATCTGGGCTTTAAAAATCATACCATTTGTTTGCACATCAAAAATGCAAATCAGCAGATAAGCTAGTTACATTCTCTGGATGGCTATTTAGCTACATCTTTGTGAGTACTCTGCACCGTATTATACTACTCTTACACTCTTAATTCTGCTGAGAAAATCTTTTACGTGGCACATATGGATCCACCCAGATGAAAAAACAATAAACTTAGAAACACCATCACTGATGTTACTAATTGCATCTACCATTTTATGTGGTTCTTGTTTCTACTCTTTCTTTCCAAACTGTTCTCATTGTTAAATGGTCAGAACACACAAAGCGACAGATTTAGTGCCTCCTTGGCAATTTATATAACTGACTGCAACTCTGTTGTTGCAGTGAATCATGATTTATTTGTCTCGCAATGCAGCACATAACCTTTTAAATGTTAGGGAAAAAAATGCCAGCGCCTCTTTAAAGTTTATATATGACTGCCCACCACCATTTCTCATGAATGGAGTTTTGAGAGACAAATGATAAAAACAAGCTGCAAATTCCACCCACCTACTCCCGGCCATTTCCTGTGTTCATCACTCACACATACTGTATTTACAGAAAAGCACCTCACTCAGGGACCAGTGCACTCTTTCACTCCTCTCATTTCCTCCTGGGCAGGAATATTTTTCTTAAATTAGCAGTAGGTATTCTCTGCTAAACACAATGGAGGATAATAGCAATCTTGCCCAGCCCTTTACTGGTGCCACGCTCAATGACACCGGGTGACATTACAGCAGACTCTGTAGGGGGTTATTTATTGGTATCTCCATTCCAGAGTTGTGACCCCAAGGCCTGTCTGTGGCCTTTTTTCGTCCTCTATTCTCCACTGCTTCTTCTGCACTTATTTCCATTACCTTTAAAAAACAGTTTAATGTAACACACACATCCTTATCATCATTCAATTGTGCCCATCTCCCTGGTAAATGAACATCCAATGACTCACTGCTGTCCACCAGTGCCTGAATTAAGCCAGTCAAAAGCCTTCAGCACCTTTAATTATGTAAGTGATAATGAGACAGAAAAGATTGTTTACTTTTAATGGAACAGCAGCAGCTCCAATTAATGCAAATAGGACCTGCTCACTGAAAAGCTATTTATCCGACACACACACAAAAAAGTATTTGAATAGTTCTGAGGACATTATAATTTAATTTTAAAAATTTAGGAGGGAGAACTTGGCCAGCAGATAAAGTTGGCTCTCCCTCAGATGGTGACTATGGCATTAGCAGTCCACACAGTAGGTTGTAACCCTCTCATACCACCTTTCATTGGCAGACTTTAAAACTGTCTGCAAAGGGGTGTTTCTCTAAACTGCCCTAGTTTACAGAAGGAAAACAGGGCTGCAGAGATTCACTCTTGCCTATGGCCTGTTCTCTGATTTCAAACAAGCCTTCCAAACCCTCGTCTGTTGCTCCATTCCCTACATGTGTGCCTAGATGCTTAATAAACAAGCAAGAACATTGCTTTTCATAGTAAATATGCCTGAAAGTTGCACAAGTTAGAAATCTAGACTTCGGTGTAATGTTCTCTGGAAATATACCCCAAAACCTGTTTTAAACATTTGAGATAGTTCTAGCATTATCCATGCCATAGACCACAACAGAAATTAATTGCAAGTGATCACAAACGAGGATCTTCAGTAAGACCATAGAATGAAACACTGATAAATATATGAAAAGTAGGATTTATAAAATATCTTTTGAACAATAAAGAACAGAGGTAACAAGGACTTAGCTATGTCAGTGCACCTCACCTTTATCAACTGGGGCAAAATTACAAGTTTTTTTCTACCAGATTGTGACATTGTTCTATAATACAAACAAATGCTAACTAAAAGGAAAAAAATTTCCCTTGGCCATCCTGAATTTTGCAGGTCAATACAAAATAAATACTGAGAATTTTGTTTCAATAATTTCTAATTGGAGTGCTTTTTGATAGTAAAACCATTAAATGGGGATTTGTTGTTACACTTGTAAGGCAGCAGCATGTTTAGAACATTTAATTAGCCAAAGACTGTAGTAAGACAGTGCACCATTCATCTTCCACTTTCGGAAAAAACTCCAAAAGCGGTAATTTAGGAAGCTACAGAAAAGTACATTTACAGACACTACATGCTTCTGAAATGTTACTGCTGTTGAATGAGACTTAATAAATAAATATGACTTTGACAGAGAGCTAGAGAAAGTATACCTGTGTCAAGAAATAAACATCTGAAATTAAGGAGAGCAACTTTCATCCAATAGTGATGAGGGGAAAAGGCAAAAACCCCCACAGTGTGTAAACAAATAAGAGCCAAAGTAAATATCTTCCCCCATCTCACAGAAGAAAAGCAGACACTTTGCTGTGTAACACGAAAAGCTTCGTTGCAGACTGTCACATTTAAGCACACAGGGTTAATGGGTCAAAGCAAGTTCTAACAAAAACATGTAATTTTACCTTGTCATGCTAACTTCAGGCACTATCCTTCTGAGTTTTGGGAACTATTATGCGGAAGGTATCAGTAGAAACAAAGAAGCTTCCCCATGTAACAGCCCACAAAAATAAGACACAAGGAATAGACCCTGTGTAACAGGTGTTTCAAAACCAGGTAATTGACATAACTACATTATTCCCAATGAAAACAATTTTAAGGATTTTGGGATCAGAAACCAATTCCTTGCCTGGGACAAACAGGAACAATGCCCCTCACATAAAATGGAATATTGCAATGCAAATACAGTAAAATCAATACTTAAGTTTTAAAGAAAAGCTCTTACCTCATAGGTTGAAAGAAACCACCTATAACTGTATTTAAATCGACACCATCACAAATTCAAATTAAATCAATCAGCTCCATTGCTTTAAGTTAAAGAGCTGTCAACTTCCCAAGGAAGTTAGGCTATCAAACTAAAAAACAAAAAAAAAATCCTCCAATTTAGCTATATTTCACTCTAGTTGGTCAAATTTGCACTTTGTATAGGCTCAGTCACTAAGAAGCCGCTTATGCCACTGTCATTTTTGCATAATATAATTTTGGCTAATCTACACAGTGTTCTCAAAACCCAGTCAGAGATAAGAATGGGTTTGCTGACCCTGTATTTATGATACGTTATATAAAAAGCAAGGCGCTATACACAAATTGGCAATCAGGTGTACTAATGCACAAGAAAAATACAACATGTAAAAAATAATCAAACCAAACACATATCATCTTCTGGCTCCTTCTACATATCCAGGATGAGTGAAAAAGTGAGTGTTTCTCAGGGGAAAGTAAATATTAGCACATATGATGACTTAAGCGTAATCATTTCAGAGGAAACACAGTTCATCATCATCATTATTAGTCAAATACATAAATGATCATCCATAATCTTACCCAGTTCTGGGGGCAGCACAGTAAGACGATTTCCCTGGATATGCAGTTCCTTAAGCTGGGTGAGCTCACCAATTTCTTTAGGCAGTGATATCAGGTCATTGTCTCTAAGACTCAGCTAAGAGCAAATATAAATTCAGTCAGAACAATTTTCAGTTCCCATAAAGCAGCCCAAAAGAGAACTCTACTCCCTCTGCCCCCACCTTTCTCCTGAATGCTCAATTCTTCCAATTTATTTACAAGTGTCGTCTGGTAAAAAAGAAACAGTTCCAGGTGTAGTGGTCTATTCCTGCAAGCATACCCTACTACTCCTCAAATTGACTGGATTCTATTCCTACAAGTGTTGCAAAAGTGAATTGATTTTCCAAGAATTTAGATAAATTACTTACTATCTGCAACTTTGTGAGCTTCCCAATATCTGGCGGCAGGATTTCAAAATCGTTGTCACTTAGATAGAGTGCACGAAGGGTGGCTGCAAATTAAATAGCAATATATAAACAGGGTGGCATATAACCCAACCATTTGAGGTCTAATCAATAAAAAGGAGTCAAGTTTGATTAATAACCCTGACTTGGTGAAAAGCCTTTGACATACCCAGGGCTCACAATAATAACAAGCAGGTCAAAGTTAGATTTACTGGCTTATTATATTGTTGGTGAGTTCAGGAAAATATCTATATTCAAAAGGACTAGCACAATTAACAATTCCTGCAATAGCAGACTCTGGCAGATTCTGGCAAACAGTCTGAATGTTCAGTATGAGAATATAGTCATTATTCTTTATTATCCCCGATTCTTATTTATTACATCAATTTGCATCCTAAACAAACACTAAAAAAAAAAAATCTGAGTTTTTCTGACAAATACACATCTATGTTAAGCTCTATACAAATCACACTGGGAAAGAGACCTGAAATGAAATACGGAAGACTCAAACTGTGTAATTTGTAATTTCCATGTGAAGCCTCAATGAAATTCACCAAAAAAAGACGACCCAGCACAACTACGTAGCTTGCTATTATTGAATGAGCATACATGACAGTTGGAAAAAGGAATTAAAATGGAGACTCACAAAGAACTGTCAGGTGCAGCAGGAGAGAAGGTGGTCAGATCAGCAAAACCTCTCCTTCCCACCAGAGGAGATCCCATTTGTCTTACGTAGTTTACTCCTCCTCTTCTCATTTCACTAAATGTGACCATTTTTAATAATGCTGACTTAAAGATGTCCCTATTCCAGGTTATAATCATAACATCCCTCAGAGAGCAGCACTCCTCTCCCCTCGCCTGTCACTTTGATGCTGAATGCACTGATCCTGAAGCCACTGCAGCACAGTACACGGAAAAGCAGAATCACTGAAATCCAGAAAGTGCCAGAATTCAAGTTGCTTAGGCAACCATAAAGCAGCCCTTTTGCACATATGCATTACAGTACCTTTCTGTCAACTCTCTGGCTATATATTTTTAACATATGCAAAGGTCAGCTTAGCTCTACCATTCTCTGCCAAGCTTTGTAACCTTAGCATATGTTTTAATGTACTGGACACCTCAACATCCACATGTTGTTAAAACTATTTTAGTAATGAACTATCAAGAATACATTTGTTTTCACACTCAACACACAACAGTTGTGTTGCAAAACAGTTTATACTCCCCTGAGGCTTGCAACCCTCCATGAAGTTTTAAGTTTTAACTGAGCATGGGATCCAAGGAAATATTACTCAGAAGAAAACTAATATACGATTACTAAGCAAGTCTCCTCATGTCCAAAGGTGTCAGGTGACTGTATATCAGTGATAAATACTACTGTGCTATGTAGAAATACTCAAGATATATTAAAAGAAAAACATAAATATTTATCAGAAAAAAATCTGTTGTAAATAAATTCCAAACGCAGAAAGCAAAGCACCATATCACAAAGATTTGTAGAGTTTTTAGAAAAGTTTCTTACTCAGATAGAAGAAGTTTCCTGGCAAGGAATTTTCATTTAAGTTGTTGTAAGTCAAGTCAAGAACTTCTAGGGCTGGTAAAGAGCCAAATCCCCTTGGCAAGGTGTTTAACCTGTTCATGCTGTAAGTAAAGAGAAAAAATAAGGAATATGACATCAGTATTCACTTCACCTAATAGGAATAATACAGGTCACAAGGGTTTTGTTTTTTTCCTTTAAAAATGCAGTTTATGCCAAGATTTCCTCCTGTTTTGAAAAGGGTTTGATGCTCCAAGATACTGAGGGAGCCTTTTGCAATGCAGATTTTTTTTTAATCTCTCCTTCCCATAAATATACTCAAAACTTAGGCACCCTCAAGGGATTCTGTTTGTTATGTCAATCAGCAGCCACACCCAAAACATAAAAGAACAATGGAGAGAGGTGTCACAGTGTCATGCTCAGCTGAAACAGTGTTCCATGGAGAAAGCTGGTCCTTGGTAGATGACTTCTGGCTAAACGACAAACGACTCTTTTGCACATCATCTTGACCATATGTCATTCTGCCATGCAGTTCTTCACCATGGTACCAAATACAAAGGGGAATACCTCAAGTGCACAGTATTTATGTTCATTGATAACTGCTGTTCAAACCTCTTCTTAAGAACAGCAAATCTGTGTCACTACAAAACTATTGATGCACACGGAGCATGAAGTAAATAGAATGTCAGTCCTGTGACTGATGAGGCTTAATCTAAATATAGCTCAATCAGTCAGCCTTAAGAGGGTTTAGGACAGCAGTTCCCACTGGCAACAGCAAGAACAACATGAGGAAATCTAACGGAAGAGATGTCTCTGATAACCTGGAGCAGACAAGGTAGAGAAAATGGTAACTTTTCTCTGATCTCAAAGATCTTGAATAGCGTGATCCAGATAATCACTAGAGCTGCTGCAACAGTGAAGGCAGGCATGTAGCTGGAGATATCTTCACAGAACCTTACGGGTTTTGTATGAACTGTTTGCCTATGGCGGTTTATCATATGAACAGAAAAAACCTTCCTACCAGCTTCTTATTCATACTGTCCCTATTGTACAAACAGCAAATATACACTTTGTGTGCATGGATCTTGCTTTGGTTGTCACCTGGGTTTGAAAGCAGAACAGAGAAGAGAGGCACCTTCAGAAAGAGCCTGCACAGGTAGCTGCTGTCAAGAACAGGCTTTTATTCTTATGTGATGACTGGAAACAAACATGACCTTTCAGATGTTGCCTTTAAACACACTCTGAATTTGATTCTCTTTTTGATGCAAAAGTGATAAAGAAGAGTCACAACTGAAGTAAAGAGGAGATGTTATGTGATGTATGAAGCCTGATCTAACACATAAAACTATAAAAGCTCAAGTCAAAGTACTGACGAAGTTGCGCAACCAAAAATAAGAAAGACTATACAACCATGCGAGCAAAGGCAAGAGAAGCACATATACCATTTCTTTCACAAATTCAGAAAATAACCTCACTTTTCTGTACCCCTTCTGCATAAGCCAGCCACAACCAAAAAAGAACCTGTAGAGATCAGCTCTCTGTAGCTAAACTCTAGATGAAATCCTTCTTCCTCCTCTTCCCCCACAAGAAGTCCCATCATGGACATACAACTTGTATTGCCGTTGTAGTAGTAGCAATTAAAATACAGAAAGGCATTCTCCTCTATTGCTACTGCAGAGTTGTCACTCTTTTAAAAACTGGTCTTTATGTCAAACAGGACTAAAGAATGCAACTTGTTTTCCACTAGTGAAAAGGGTTTTTTACCAAGTTGCCCTAATAGCCTTCTCTTCTGCAAGCAAGGAACAGAGAGGTAAAGAATGTTCTCCCTACTGACAAGAGGCAGAATGGTATCTATTCTCTGGCATGGAAAGAGAACCAGCTCAAAGTTGCTGCCCAGCACTATTCGTCCCTGCAGAAGTTCAGTGTTTGAACTTGTGCCTCACCTGCCTTCCAAATGTTATATTTTTAAGCTTTCAGTGCAGCAGTACACCTTCCCTCTTTCCACACCACTTGACCCTTCCATGACAAAACCCTCCCAAAAATACTCTCTGCTCTTATTCAAGGTTCCTTTCTCCCCTAGGGGGCTGTTCTGAAGCCCTCTAACACGTGCACTGCAGATGACAAGAGGGTTTCTGGGCTGCTTCCTGAAAAACCTACTAGGGCAGAAAAGTTTCCTCTTCACTGACTCAAAGGACACCCAAAGCAGAACCCATTTTGCAGAGATAAGATTGGGAGGTAGATCCTGTGCATGGAAGATTATGTGTACGGAGGGGATTAAGAAGGAAGAACATTTAATCTCCAAGATTTTAGGCCACAGGACACATGAAGGTGCCAGCTGTGGTTCCAGATCTGAATGTCTGTTGTTCCTAACACCAAATAGTCTTCTGCACATTTTTTTTCATTAATGCAGACTAGTATTTGAACTATATTAACAATTGTCACTGCTTTAATTCATGGGAAGTGTCCAACTTCTTCCTTCATATGCTGCAACACCTCTATATGTCATTCCAAAAATATGGCTCTAACCCCAAAATACACAGAATCCTGATTAATATTTGCTCTGAAAAGCAGGGGGTTTTTTTTCCAGGTTCAAACAGATATTAAGGAAAGCTAGAGATCTAGCGTGACCAAAAAAAAAAGACCAGGGAAGACAGATCATCATTAGAACATTTATTGGCATTCCAACAGCTCAAGATGCAATTCAATTATCAGCACTTTACAAAAGTATCTAAAGCAGAATACACAGAGCCTAGCCAAAATCATTTGGTATTTTCAAGAGTAAAAAATACTCAGTTTAAGGTGTTTAGAAGTTGGAATTCATAAAATACAAACATTCTTTCTATGAGAAGACTATAATGCTAAAGCTTACGCCTACCAGTGTGTTCCTGAATAGTTACACTTTAATATGCCCATTTAATTTTGAGAAGGTCTTGCACTTCACATTTGTTTTCTTAATAATTCAAGAAAGCCCTCAGCAACTGTAGTTATTACAAAGTATCACCAACTCTACTGGAATACAGAATCTGAACACTTAACAGAAACACTCCTGGCTCAAATTCAGTCAATACTAGCTCTCTGAACTAAATACACACCACATCTAAGACGGGCTGCTTCTTTTACTGGTTTAATATGAACTGAAATGTCTATAAACCCAAATTTCAAAATTTGGAATTAAAACCCTAAATTAAAATGGAATTTTTAAAAAAAAAATCAGAATGGGAAATAGAGCTTGATTCTTATGTAGTAACCAGAGAACTAAGAGGCAGTTGCTAGAGAAGTAAAAGTCAGTTTGTTCAAATTGTTTAGTTTGACTACAGTATTTGATGAATATGAATTGCTGTTGTCCTTAAATGGTTATACCAGAGTAAGTGTTTGATCACTTAAGTTTCTGTTTGTCCAGGACATTAGCTAAACACTCTGAAGCCCTAATTCCCAGGTTACCCTCAAAACCATTTTCAATAAGAAACTTTACTACAAAAAATTAGGAAGTTCCAGATTCAATTCAGCTGCAATGACATTTGATAGCACCTCTATTACAGCAAAGTTTTGCATTAAGATACGCACCCAAGGTTCAGGTGTTTGAGCTTCTGAAGGCTGCTTATCTGTGTAGGCAGCTCCTCAATCTGGTTGTTGAAAAAGTTGAGCACTTCTATGTTTCTCAGGTCTGCGATGTTTGCTGGCACAGCTGTGGGAAAGTTTTCACAGTGAGAGACTGCAATTACAGCAAGCTACCCAGACTACAGATGCTCTACCAGCACCTGGCGTTTGCACTGTTTGTACAGTGACTGCAGCACAGAAAGCATCTTGTTATTCCAATAAAAGCGAAGTTTATCTCCCAAAAGCCTCCTATCTGGAACCTGTTCTCATTGCTGAGAGCATTCATTTTGTACTCTTCAAAAATTATTACCAGAACTGTAAGGTATGTTGACTAACAAAGACCACTGCAGAGAGAGAGAGACAAGGACATGTGCTCTTATAGACTAACGAACAGAAGCAGGCTGTCCTCTCAATTCATATAGCACACACAGGTCTCAAAAGAGCAGAGCCTGAGGGACTTGGATCATTTCATTATTTGAGTGGAAAAAGCATTAATGATACAAGTAGTTACACTAAGACAGCAGTTGTACTAAAGGTCTTTAACAACAACATAAAATAAGTCCACGTTTTTAGCAATGGCCCATTCTTCTTACTGCTTGAACAATCTAGTATCCAAATTCTTGATCATTTAAGATATAAGACTCACAAAAAATTAAATTCAGCTCTAAAAGAACTGTTTAGCCAAGCCCATTTTCAGTTACCTCCCATGAGTGATAAACTAACTGATCAATACACATACATGGCTATAGTGGATTATCAACAGATCAATAGCTGGTTGTTATTATCTAGAAACATGAAACATAAGGTAGAAGCACAATATGAATGACTGTGCTAATGAGATTAAAAAGCTGTTCAGATTTGCATCTTTTCCCCCTTAAATTAGTGAGATTTAAGCAGCCAGCTGAGGTGTAAAGGAGGTTGGCAAGTCACCTGCACTGAAGCTTGCACCTGTGCTCAATATTCACCTTGGTTCAGTCTCAACTGACTGCATCAGGAACCCACAGAGTGCACATCTAAATAATTAGAAGGTTTTATGAGTCCATGATTTTTTTTTATTTGTTGGTATGAGGCAATCTCAGTCTTAAAATGGAGTCAATAATGTTTACAAAGCAGAACATTGCAGTATGTCACATTTACTAGATTATAAGTCTAATTACACTGTGAACAATAATGGGATCCCTAACAAAGACTCTAATTACACTACATAAATATTACTGTTGAGGGCCATATTCATTGCAGGAGGTTTTTAGCAGACTATATAAACTCATTAAGGCAAATTTGAACATTTAAAAGACCTCCCTTTGTGGTATTTTCCAACTGGTCCATGCTTATCTGTCATTCAATGATAGCAAGAATTATGTGCATTCACAAACTAAAGGATAATGCACTACCACTGTTGCTTTAAATTATTCCCTAATAGAAGTTAACTGAGGGTTTTAATTGACATAATTCAGCTGTTTCCAGCCTCAATGTTTCACCAGAACAGTAATTACCACTATTAAAATATCTTCCTTTCAGAAATTAGACTTCATAATTTGACTTTGATGAGATGCAATGGACAGACAAACCATGTTTTCTCATCTTCTCAGATATCACTTTTATGAAGACTAGTAATCAGAAGTCCTAGCAAATATATAGGTTTTAGTTTAGTTAAAACCTAAACAATAGAAGGACCAAACACTGTCTCCTGATATATCTGTTTAATTCCCACATACTGTATTTCATGTTGTGAATGACACTAAGGATACTTTATATGATTATTTTCTTCAAGATATACTAAAAGCTGCACTGGTAAGCAGGCTGAGAAAAAGGCTAAATATTTAGCAACGGATTTGAATGAAATACATTTCTGTCTTACCCTGTTAAATCAAAGGAAAAGCCCCAATCCACTACTGTACTTTTTGGTCTGGATGGGGTGCCTGGAAGTTTTCCATGAGAAGGAAAAACAGAAGAGTAAGTCAAGACCAGGCTTGTGGTAGGGAAGAGAGGATGTTTTCCTGTAATAGTTTATTTTCTGGTTCAACAATTCAGAATCATTTGTAATATAAATGAACGCTCTCTTGTATTCAGTGAAAATCAGAAGACTGAAATTAACTCCTGTTAACTCCTGTGCTGGTCTTGTGGCTAAGCTGCACAGGTTCAGTACCTTCAGGTCTAAAGATCAGTAGTGGTCCAGCAAGGCTGACTTGGCATACCATGCTCTCTGTTTTGAACTTTACACAACCCAACTACCATCCCACTACTCTGTTGCAAAACTCTTCCCAGATACATAGCAGACTGCCAAATCCCAAGACATTCATGTTCTCCTGTTCCGGCAATACTGAATTCCACTCGAGTCACCTTCCCATGATGAGCTGTGAGAGTGAACTGTCAGCATCCTGGTTCTATTCACCCACGTATTTACAGTACGATCCACAGTGTCTTAACAACTCTTCTAAGACCATCTGCTGCCCAGTGTCATTAACAACACCCCCTCAGCAAATGCTGGTAAAATTTGGCAGCCCAATGCCTTTGCTTTCTCCTGTGAAGCTTCAGTCACATCATGAAGCCCCATTCATATTAAGTTTCACTTCACAAGACCAGGAACAGCTTCCTTCCCGTTGTTCAATACTGGAAATTGCATACAGTGATTCACCATGACAGTTATAGACTTCACCTTGATTTCAAAGATTGGATGACAGTGAAAGACAGGGTCTACAGGCTGCCCACAAGGAATAAGAGGACTTTGTTCATGTTTTGGGAAATACGGATTGGCAACTTGTTATACTTCAAAGCATTTATGCTCTTTTTGCCCTGAAGTTAGTGGCAACTCTTTAGGCACTAAAACATCAAGTTCTCATCAAGTTCACTTGAGGCGAATTATTACATTTTATTCCTATACAACCAGCAGCTGCTCAAAAGTTAACGAAATTATTTCCAAAACATAGGTAAGAATGATTAAATGCTACTAATTCAATGCCTATACAACTCCACACCTAGAGTATCCTGGATCTGAGCCTTAGATGTCTTTCAACATTGTGAACCAGAAGCCAACACCAGACATGACCTTTACTGGAGGTCTGATGTTGGAGAACAGATACTGGGTTAGAAGGACCTTCTATCCAAGACAGCTCCTTACCCCGCAGAGCAACATGCTAACAACACCCAAATCAGCCACAGCAGCTTGGAAGCTCAGATGCATCAGTCTCAGATGCAACCATTTCTCATAAAGCAGGCACTCAAGAGGTTCTCATACCACTACCTAGAACTGACATCCAAATTCAGCTCCTTTTCTATACCCAACATCCGACAAAGGAGGAAAAGCACAGGAAATAGAAAAGAAGAAAACAAGGGCCATTATTTTCCCTCTAGTTCCACTCTCTAACTCTTTTGCCATCCAGACAGCTCTCAACACAATTCCCCTTCTGGTGGCAGGGCCCTTTATACAGCTGAAAATGCACAGCCTTCCAAAAGTCTTTATTTTGAAAAAAAATCACCAAGATTATTTCTGTTAAAGCATCTGTGAAGCCCTGGGAAACAACAGCAATCCTGACAACTTTAAAAGTAAACAAACTCAAGTTTGCAAAATTAAGTCTCCATTTCCTTTTATCTAGAAGATGAAATCTAGTCTGCTTTTTCATTTGTTAGTTTAGTAAAGATACTAAATGAAACATTTCTGAAGACACTCTTGGTAAAAAAGATCTACATCAAAATTTCCTTTACAACTTGAAACAAAAATATAAAACATTTTAGACAAGGAATCTCAAGACAAAAAAAACTGCAAGAGACAATAAAATACCCAACTGAGTAAGTGAAATCATTTAGTAAAAATGTTAGTCTCCATGAGAACATATGGTACATAAACTGCATTAAACATTTCAGTTCATTTAAACCTTAACACTGAATATTCAAAATAAACATTGTCCCACTGCTGCTTGGAAAATGGTATCTATAATACCTTATTATGCATCAAATTGTGCATGAGTAAGCTTACGATCTCCTCAATAAATATGATCCAAAGGTTACAGAAAACCTCCAACTGAATTCAGCGCTTTTTGAATCAGACATAAGACAAATAAGAATTTTAATTTTTTAAAGTAAGATTAATTCCCTTGGCATTCATATCCTTAGAAACTTAGAATAGCTGCAGAATCCCTGTTTTTTTCAGAATGTTTCTTTACTTAATGAAGTAATTTTGCAGTACCTAGGAACATGATGTTCAGTAGTACTCCAAACCTGTACAGGTTCTAAGGGAATATTTATCCAGAAGAGCTATTAAAATAGCACTACCTGACAGAGAAAAGATTTATAAGACTATGCCAGTTTCTCATTAAACTGTTCCACTGAAACACTGGTCAAGAGTCACACAGAGTAAAGAGAACTCAATACAGACCTTTCAGAGTCCTATCAGTCCATTGTGGATCTCAAGTAGAGTTTTTCTTGCCAAGAGCAAGAATCTACTTTTTAAGACTAAAGTAAAACCGGAGGGCTATACAATATAATAAACCCAGTTCTGCAGACTTGCTAATCCAGTTAGCGTCAACAGGAAGTTTTCATGAGTAAGGATCCCTTAGTGTAAAGGTCATAAAGACATGAAATGTTACTCACATTTCATGGGGGAGGAAGAATTTAGAATACTAAATATATAATGCATTCTGTGCATCCAATATAACTGTACTCATAGAGCTAGAGTCATGTTCAGATTAATTTGACAAGGGTTCTGTTACACTGAGAGAGAAGCAATCAGCCTCACCAAAATGAAAGAGGAATTAGCGGAGGGAGAACACAACAGTTTTCATTTTAAATATTCATAGGCATGCTGATATCATACTTGGCAGCTAACTGGAGAGAATCCTGATCCCAGCTGAAGCATACAGTACTTAATTTACACACTATGTAGTTCAAGTTTCCCCTTTTGCCCTCCCTTCACTCTTCCAAAGATGGATATTAATCTTCCTCACACTGAAAATATTAAAAACAAACTTGTCTCCTTAATCTTCAGCTCTTTCCAGAAACCACCAGGGCTTTTTTTATTACAATTATCCACCTCAGATATGCAAAGCATCTCAGATATAAAACTGTTCTTATGAACATGTTTAAATTATACTATAGCCCACTGATGTGCTACTGTGCTAACAAAGCAATTTATCAATAAACAGTTTTGATTCAGAAGCCAGAGTCTAAGGAAAAGAGCAGTGAGCACAAGAAAGACTGAGATGACACTGGGAATCAAGTGACATCTAGTGAAGAGAAAGGACAAATGTGTTCTTCTCTGAGAAGAGAGCTTAAGGTGTCAGAGTTTGGAGAGAAATACTAGAAACCAGCGGCTGAGGTTAAGAAGGGATTACTAGGTTGAAAATACATCACCTAACTGCAAAGAATTAAAACCACACCAAAATAGCTCACAAAAATCTGATGCTTGTTAGCTTTTTCTACAGCATTAAGGAATGGTGCGAGTAAGGAGATATATATATATATATAAATGCAGATATAAATATGCCATTCATTTCTGCAAATAATTCTGAAGAAAACAAAGTATTAGCCAAGGTTTTTGAATTACTGTAGTGAACCACAGCATCCTCATCTTCAATAATCACTTTGTGAGAAGTGCACAGTTCAGTCAAGACTCTTGCTGTCTTATATTTAAGTCAGGAGAAAAAGCCCCATGAGATTCACCATGCAAAAAGTAGAAGAACATGGGCTATGTACCTTATTACAGGTGAAATTATCTGTATGGGTTGATACTTCAACAGCTGATGGTTAAGAGAAGTAACTTCTTTAGGACAAAAAAACTTTAGTTGATAGGGTTGAGATTTGTATTTGGTGGAAGCCTAATAATAAATAGTATCACTAAACCTCAGAGAGTCTCTTTCAGGCGTTTAAGTTGTTTAAGCACCATCTTTTCAGTTTCATACCACTGCACAGTTGCTGGCTTTAGAAAAATCAACCCCTCTGAAGTTCATTCAGCACATTCACCTTTCCCTTTCTCAATATTCTCTTTACTTCAGTCTATTTAACATGGTTTCTGCAGTTTACAAAAGGGACTAACCAAAGATGCCCTGCACACCAGGTCTTGAACAATTACTATAGGTTGGTTACCTTTCAAGGTGAAAGTCACTTCAGCCTCTGACTCAGAAATACACATCTACCTGTGTGCGTAGCAGTGCTTACTTAAAAAATTCTGCTTTTAGTGTGTCTAAAAATTGTTAATAATTTCAGTTCGCCTTATTAGCCTGTATTTGGTGTATTTTTTACACCGCTGAAATGTTTTTAGAAACTCACACAGGACTATTTCTCACTGCAGCCTGGATCGACTGAGTCTTTCCCTTATTCAGCATCGCAGGCTGCTGGGCTGTCACTACCTAGGGGGGACACCAGCCTGTCCTCTAAACACACTCACAGAAGAGGCTGCAGTAAAAAAACTCACTGCTCAAAAGCAAAGCCAGCACATGTGTTTCTTGTTCCAGCTCTCAGAACTGGGAATGAACGAATTAAGCTGCCTCCTAGTTTGGGCTGCCCATGCCCAGTACTTAAAGCCACCTCCTGAAGTCTGTATGGTACAGAGTCCTCCCTGTGCCTCCACGTTAGCTTACCCCAGGCTTCAGGTGACTGTACATTTCATTTCCAGCTATGGGAGATACTACTTCAAGACGAGCAACCAGTTACCACATCGCCCATCATCACATCAAGATCAGGAAATTAATTCACCCCAAAGGTTATGCCACAGGGTATCAGTGGAAAAACTAAGAGGCTAGATGGTGAGTGGTCTGAAGGGAAATGCTGTGTCATTATCCACTTCAACACACCTGACTACTAAAAGAACAAAAAGAATGCATAGAAAATAGAGTACCAAACCAAGTACAGAAAACTAAATCCAGTTTCCCCTCAATCTTCCACAAAAAAATTTACAGCTATTTTAAGCCCCTGGAAAAAAACTTAACATACAAGAAATTTGTATTAAAATGTCAGAAAACATTGACACTTAAAAAAACTAGTTAATATGTTTGCAGATGTCTTTCAATAGGAGAAGAAGTTTCTGAAGAACTATGCTCAAGACAAGTGATTTGTGTCTAGTGTTGTTTTTAGTATGGTCACTTATGATGCAAAACTGACTTCACTGCCATACAGCACAAACTTTGACAATTTAATTTATGCACCAATTGGGTGGTTTCTGCATGTATCCTTATACCATTACAGCACAAAACTCTTTCACACATTATTCTGTTTCATCCCCCCAAAGCTTCTTAGAAGCAAAGTTGATATTGTATATATTTAAAACTAAAATGCTCTACCATCTGTATTTTCTCAGAACCAAAGGTTTGGGGTTTTTTTCAGGAAGAAAAAAAGCTAACAAGGTATTTAATCAAAACATTTGAGAAGAACCCAGATGTCACAAATTTAGTAAGGCATATGTATAGGGATCTCCTTTTTCCTCCTTTTGACATTCTCCTGTGTTCTGCATTCACAAAGATATTTCCCATTAGAGATCCCTGCATCAGAAATAGGAAGTAAAACCAACCCAAAATATACCAAAAAAATGAAGGGCTTACAGTTAACTTAAAGAATCTCTCCCATGCATAGTTGATAGACCACCGTCAGGTACAAGTCCTGTGCTTTGGACACAACCCTGATCTCACTGCACAGACATTACGTGCCCCATTTTGGGGTATGTCGCGTCAGCAGCATGGAATGACTCACCAGAAGGAAGGAGAGGCAGAAGCAAAGTAGAGGAGAATACATGAAGCAACAAAGAGTAAAGAGTGCACGGTCATCTAGTTCCTTCCAGAAGTCAGCAAACTTGCTATATAAATAACCTGATACCAGGCAAGCTGCAAAGTGTCAGACAATGCCAGTGGGAGACACCATAGCACATTTCAGCAGACTGGAGAAGACAAAGCAGCTAGACTGGGAAGGAATTCAGGATAGGCAGATGCAGTGATGCTGTCTCTGGCCTACCTCCAATACATCCAGGTATAGGCTACAGCCAGAAAGGTGACTCAGAAAGGAGACATCCTAATATAAAAATGAAACCAAGACATTTTAGCAGCATGCTAAAAAAGATCAAGGACACAGTCAAGAGGGTTAACAGCAACAAAGGGACAAGCTTCTGCACTGGTGACACACAGAGAGAAAAACAATTTAGGAGATGGCAGAGCAAAGAAGCAGTAAGTCGTGTGAGCAGAAAAAAAAAAGTTTTGAACTGCTCTGCTGAAAGAAGGTAAAATGTACAATGATGATAAAGGGTGACCACATGGCTGTCAAAAGAACATGATCAATGAGACACAGCTATTCTGACAGGAGCACAAAGTGAACGCCAACAAAATTCAGGTCTGGAAATGGGAACCAGCAGCAAAAAGCTAATGGATCACCTCACAAAAGGGAAAGAACTAAAGATCAGTAAAGGATTACACAAAAATCAAGGGAGAAGCAGTGGAAAGATCACAGAACAGTACAGGACAGCAGATCAGAAGCATGGTAGAGGAGGACAGAGAACATGACATCAGGTAACGCAGAAGAGGTTTGAGGAAAAAATAGTTGTTCCCGATCTCTCATCATTTAATCATTTGATAATACTGGGTAAGGAATCAGCGCATGAGAGCAAAAGGATATAGAAATCATCAGGAGTGAGGTATGAATAGCAGGAAACTTCTGAGATCATTTACAGGCAGCACAAGAATATGTGAAGCCAGTGAACACAGGATCACCTGAGGTTAAGGAGACTGAGAAGAACAGCAAAAATGAAGTTGCTGTCCACCATCACCTCCCAGGCAGGATGAATAGCTACCAGCTACCAGGAATACAAGCTTCTTCCCCGGAAAAAAACCTGCTAAATATATTTAAATAGTGACCTCTACTGGACAAACCATAGAGTACTGGTACTTCCACTGGCAGCGGGAACACTCCAGGTACGAGCAGGTAAGGACACAAAAGCTAGATTCTCTGAATGGATTTCTCTAAATGATTGCAACGTTAATTAAACACCACTGGCAGGTAAAGCAAATAATTGTTACAGTAGTTACAGGTCAAAGACTTACTGCATATTCCAGAATAACTGAAAATAAAACAGGTTGACAGCATAATAGCTGCACACATATTGATGGCAACCAGCACTCACACCTGCTGTCAATACTGAAGTAACCTGTAATATCCCAGCCTGCTTTCCAGTCACATCTTCCCCTCTGTGGCATTCTGGGTGGGATTACAGACAAACTGAGCTTCTGAAACCTCTTCAAACACACTTCCTATTCATGATGTAGTACACGGATTTTAATTGTCAGAACTTCATCAGCATACCAAGGAAGGATTTCCCATCCTATACAAGGATGTGAAATTTTGTATATGTTTCAAGTGGCTGGAGAATACCCTGAGTTAGCCTACCTATCCAAAGTCTACAAGGTTCAGTATCTCTTCATACTTTATGGCAAAACAGTACACAAAAGCTGCTCTGCTAGGGAAAAAAGTCAGGCAAGGCATAAGCCATATTTTTATGCTCTATCAAGTTTTCTTTAAAAACGGGAGTTTCTCTGCTGCTAGCTCTACTCTAATTATTGCTCATTTACAAATCTAGTGGCACAAGGGGACCAAAAGGTGAAACCTAATTTACCTGCTGACTTCAGCCTGCAAAAGTACCTTTTTTCAGTCAAAGGAAGCAATTTGTTCTAGCACAACCAATTTATAAATAAAGTAAGTAAAACAAAAAACAACCAAAACCCATGAGCCTTCAAGACATACGATCGACAAACCCCACCATCAGCTGGGAAAAAATATCCTCATCTCACTCAGATGATCTTCACACTGTCTCCCAGAGCTCTACCTCATTGTGCTTGACATGATATGGGGCAAGACCCAGAGAAAAAACAGACAAGCCTGGTGATACTCCCTTCTGTCCCTGACCTGGGATCCACAGAATCTCAGTATTCTGTAATTCCCAACCTGCTCCTCAGAACCATTATTAAAGCACAAACTCTAGCTGAAGGGCTCTGAACAAAGTAGGTCTAAGTTTGATTCCAAGAACTTTTATGACAAATCCTTTAACACACGACTGACACTGCCACCCCAGCATGACCCGTGGAGTGGCAACATGAGAGGAATCATGGCAGCTGGCCCTGCAGAACAGGCAGATCTACACCAACACCTGAAGGCCACTTTCATCCTGCAGAGGCATCAGATGAGCAAGTGGCCAAGATTGCTGCAGACTTCCAGTTATGTTCCACCTGAACTTGAGTGAAGCAGCCCTAAGCAGAAATACACAAAACAGAAGCATAAATACCCGTAAAAATTACTACTGTTGCACAGCTGACGCCGAAACAATATTTGCAGCTGACCAAATTGACCAAATGTGGTTTCTACAAAACTATATCCTGTGGCTCAGACTCCTCCAGCACAGCTACCCTAATTCCCTACAACTATTCATGTCTCCTAAATGATCCTATTGAGCTGGAGGTGAATATTACCTGCATGTCCCTCAGCTAGCATCAAGTGACATGGAACAAAACAACTTGGTCACATCTACCCAAATTGATCTACCACACTGAAGGCAGGTATCTATGGTTCAGGCACTCATTTCCACCAATTTAAGGAACATTTGTTAGGACTTCTGTTACATTTACTTTGATGGTAGCCAATGGGTTCAAAAGACACCTGGGTCAGGATCAGACAACCTATACAGGCTAAGACTATCTTGAATTTTGCTTCTCAGCTGTACGCTGGATAGCAGGCTTTAAAATGACTAAATGATGGAACAAAAATCTCCCAGTACAATGTACAGAGACACTGGCCCCTATGTCTATGTTACGCTAAGAAAAGGCACAAATATTTACTTTCTCCTTCTGCTTTCTAGTGGATTGTCAGAGACCCTAGAGAAGAATAATCCCAGCTTTGTCACTTACTCAGCAACTGGTTCAACAAGACTGCAGAATCACAGCTATTTAGCTTCCCCTAGAGTTTTGCTTCTGATTTTGAAGCACAAAAAGTTCTCACAAAGCAGCAAAGGACAGACTCAACCATTTCAGAAGTCACCTACAGCAGAAAAAGCCAGTTCAAGACTCCTCCATTAGCACAGCACCTGATAGCTCAAAAAGATTCACACTAATATGCTCCAGAAAAGCCAGTGTGGACTTGAGTACTTCTGATAATGATTGATTTAGAGATGTAAATGCAGTACAAATGGCACACTAGAAATATTAAAAAAATCCATGCCACAAAACTATTCTGAGCACTACGATGGATTTAATAGAGTAGTCCTCATACTTGCTAATGAAACTTTACTTACTTTTAATAGCTTTCTGGCAAAAATGCGAAGTATGTTTACATAAAAATATGCATATCCAGTTTTTACATTTATTTATTCTTTCAGATAGACATATTTACTCCAAACAGCAAATAAAAAAAGCTAGCAGAACACTCATTTAAATGGCAGAAAACTAGCAGAAGATGCTAATATGACCTTAGTGCAGCATGTCAAGTGTCACTGCCATCAGCTTCCTAGTCATTTTAAGAACAATCTGCTAAGACAATTAATTACACAGTTTAAAAGATTAGGTCAACAGTGTCAAATACGAGAATATGTACTTGAAATTTAGCCTTTTAAAAATGTGTGCTGTCTATTTAAGTGTCTACATCCATTTGTGAAAGAAGAGTGAGTTTCAGACTCAATGAGTTACTTCTCAGAAGAAGCACTGGTCTTGCATTGCCATGAAAGAAACCCAAACACAGAAATTAGAAAGGCTGACAGAATCCCTCGGCTGAGAGAAGACATATACTTGCAGTCTGCGGATCTGCTTTAGGGGAAAGCAGTAATTAAAGGTTGAGATTTAATGTAATGTAACACAAACTTATTGTCAGGGCAGTCCTTAAACTGGTATTTTGAAAACTAAAACTGCTTTAAGCACCAGTACATTCTGGATTTTTCTTGAATAGTTAAAGTCAACCTGAACTCATTCTTCTTGAACACTTTTTACTACTGTATCTTTCCTCCCCCAGACAGGTCTGCAGCAAAGATTCAGCTAGGACATAAGCTCCTCAGCTTTTCACTGTGGAGCTCATGCTGAAGCACATGCCTGCCCTAGGCTCAGATGTGAGACAGCCAAGTCTACCGTGAGTCCAGCCTCCATGCAGGAGCTTCAGCCCGTCTCCTATTCCTCAGAGCAAGGCAGACACCTGCTCCCTGCCCAGCCAGTTGTGTGTTCAGCTGAGATGAGCCTTGAGTTAGTTGAAGATTTTTACAGCACCAGGTGGAAGAGCTGATTCACTGACAGTCCGATAGTCTGTTAGATTCCAAAAGTCGTAGGAATTTTATATCTCAGAGAAAGAACAGTGAAGTTTACAACTAGCAATGTTTCCAACTCCTTTCATCCTTGTGCCAGGTAAGCAAGCATTCAGACAGAGATACCAGAGTAAATAATCAGCACCAGAGAGAAGCTTTGCCTGTCAGCACTAGGGTACCCAACCTTGGGTGAGCTGTCTGAACTCAAGCATTAAACAGAAGTGTGCAGAATCAAGTATCTCAAGGTGCCTGCAACCCTCCAAAGGCTGCTGAGAAAGCTGAAGTGGCTGAGTACAATTAACTGCCTAGCTTTCAGAAGCTCCAGTTCAGAGACAGCCATCTCCTTTCAGTACCTGAGTGAACACACAAAAGCCACCAGCTGGGTGGCCCCACAGCCCAGCTCCACCAGTGGCTGATAACAGATTCCAGATGGCAATATGCCCAAAGAAAATTTGCTGTTGCCTTTCTTGAAACATTCTCCCAGCTTCAAGCTATTTGTTATCTTCATGACCTTCTAAACCATGGACAGAGCTGCATGTTTAACAGTGATGCTTACAATTTTTCTTGCCTGAATTGGCCCATTAATTTACCCATCAGTCATCATTTACATGCTAGATGGCTGCAACCTGTTGGTCACATTAATAAATAAATTGAGATTCGTTTGAAAACAGCAACAGGATAAAAACAAATAGCAAGATACCAGTCTAGAGGGCACTACATAATTAAAAGCAGCACCTAACTAAAGAATAATTAATTCATACTTCTCACAGCCAGTCACACAGCACCCATAATTTGATATATTTACAACTACAAACCCTTTAAACTACACATTAGTACCCAATGAACTGCATCCACAGAAGTGCTTATGTGCTAGAATCTAGGAATACTTACGTTTTTCCTTATGCTTAATCCTCTGCAAATGCTCAGAGACTCTAGTGACATTTTTGCATTAAACTCATACAATTTGAGTAACTTGCTCGTGCAGCAAGTAGCATAGAGTTCAACAGGTTGGGTTTTATTGGCTTGTTTGTTGGGGGGGGGTGTTTGTGTTTTTTTAAACCCAGCTCAATTTGTAAAGATTTCCTTGGGTACACATTAAAGGACCTACTCAGACCTCCTGTCAACATACACCCACTTTAGTGGTTCCATTCCCCTCCGTATTTCACCTCTCCAACTGCGCTCCAAATAGGGAAGGACGGGTTCAGAGAGAAATCCACTGGCACATGCAGAGAGCAGACAAGGACAAGAACATCAACAAACCCAACACTTCTCTTTAGAAGATGCACAGTAACACGGATGAGACAAAATTCCCTGCTTGAATTTCAACAACCAAGAAGCAGGAATGTTTGTACAAGACACTGATAGATAATCCTGAATCTACAAAAACAAACAAACAAACAAACAAACCCAAACAAAAAACCCCTAAACCCCACAAAAACTTTTGCCTTGCAAAAGTCAGTCTGATACCCACCAAGTTTGCCTTGCAAAAGTCAGTCTGCCTCCACCAAGTTAAGCCTCATATTTATGTTGCTCTTGACACGGCATTCATCAACAGCTCACTTAAGGGGTTCTTTACTATAGGAAGCAAGATCCACAAGGTAATAGCTGAGGGTGGTGTGTGCAGTATGAGTAGGAGACAACTTTATTTTTGACAGAAATAGGCTGCTCGCCTTCCATGCCAGATGCTTACATTGAGCTGGCCTTGTTCATTTATGTTTGGTTGTAGATACAATGCAGTGGAGCTGCAATTTGCTTTGCTTCAGTCTAATTACTTATCCATACATTAAAATGCAAACTGCATTGTTTCCCATACAGTTAAAAATTTCAAAAGTCCTCACCTTAATGTGAGGACTTCAGAGCCATGGTAGGAAATGGATTTCTGGCTGAACTGGTAGCAAGACTGAGAATTACAGATCTTTCAGTACATTGCAGGTCTGTATTGAAAATGGCTGCTAAGTCACACCCTCAATCTCTTTATTTTTAATGAAGTACTAACTAAGAAGCACTCTTAATAGCAACATTGTACTCGATATCAAACTAGCAGTGTCTTTTCAATACTACTCAGCTGCCTGCAGTGAAGTCCAAACACAGGAATATACTTACTTGTAAGCTTGTTGTGACTCAGAACCAGCTGTGTGATGTGAGACAGAGTAACTGCAAATAAAGAGAGAAAGACGTTAATGGACATGGCAACTGGGAGCTTGTATCTATTTCAGCCCCAAAACACCAGGAAAGTTATTCTCTCCACTCCAACAACTTGATTCATGTGCACTGTCACAATAAAAAAGAGAAGCTCAAGACTAAAGGACACATCCACCTACTCCTCTGTCCTTTTACTTCACATTTCTGTTTCTGCATCAGACACAACTCGGAGAGCTTTTACTCACTGATATAGCAACCTGTTTCAGCTAACCCTTGAAAAAGCTCATTACTTAACGCAGGCAAATATCATCTGTCAGCAGAATGAAAGCAGTTACTCAAAGGCAGATCAGAAAGTTCAGTGTTAAAAAAAAGCATCACCACAGTTCCCTGTGCAATTGCAGGTTGTGGGGGAAGGAAAGGCAGGGAGGAGAAAGGAAGAAACAGTGAACCCACCCCAAATTTCTCCTAAAATTTGAGCACGCTAAGTACTGCCTGCACCACCTCACAACACAGAACAAGAGGACAGGGAAAGAAGCCCATAAAAAGCCTGTAAGAGTATTGTAAGAAAATCATCACTAAAGGGCAGATGAGCAGCAGCCTCCACAAAGGGCTCTAAGCTTTAAAAGATAAAAGGCACATCAGCATCTGAACCATAAGCAACCATTTAACGCTATTGAGTGCTTACCCATATAGATAAATACAGCATTGCAATTTACACAAAAAAATGAGAGAAGATTCTGGAGATAGTCACAAGCTTGTGAACAAATGCCTAAGTACATTTTATACATTAGTTTCTCTTGGTTTAGCTATTCTAATAACTGTGACAATCAGTAAAAGTCAACACTTCATGGGCCCTTGATATCCAAGCCTGCCTAAAAAGAACACAACCACCAGAAGGGCAGCCCTACCATTTGGCATCCTGAGATGAGAAGTGCTCTAGTCTGATGCCTTCAGTTCCAAGACAACTTAATCTAGACCATAGCCAGATCAAAACTGACATCACCAATCCCACGGAAAACTTTTTTCCCTGCATTTAACTTAGAAAAAAGTCATTCTAGTGCTCGAAGCCTTTACCTAGACTCAACAGCATCAACAAAAAAAAAATGTTTTTTAAAAGAAAAAAATAAATTCACTATTGTTTTTGATACTGTACAAAAATGCTTCCATTTCACTTTGCTTTTAAAGCAGAGAAGTTGAACTAAAGTGGCAGCAAAAGACGAACTGACATCACCTCACCTCCATACGAAAGAGTCAGCATCGTGCCACTTCTCCCTGGCAAAGGTCTGCAACACCCATGCTGAACTGTGGGTGCAGCCACTGTGAAGTTAAATTGGGCACTCAGGTACAGGTATGTTCTCTTAGAACTTTTCCACTATTTCCTTTTTTTCTTCAGGGTTGGTGATTCCTTTGGTTTATTAGAGCAGAACAAAGACTGAAGGTGCCACCATGCTTCTGTGGCCTTGACTAGCTCATTCTAGTTTTGCACAAAGCTTTGCCAGTTTCAGAAGAATCCAAAATTCAGATGATCTGTTCTTTATTTTTTTGGAGTGAGTAATGAACTTCATTACAGTAAAACCATCAATCCCCACTACACGCCTTCTAACAAAAGCAGCTAGAATGACTTGAGAAACTACATGAGGAAAGCTGAAATATAGTTCATATATCCATTAATATGATTGGACTTTTCCTCACTCTTTTCTGCCCAAGAGTAATTTCTTCTATGAAGAGCCTATGACTTCTGTGAAAGATTATTTGTTAACACTAAGTCTAGGCACATCCAAGGTATAAAATAAAACAAACTCTTTAAGGTAGCAATACAAATGTTAAGATCTCCCCCTCCTGCTGTCTCACTATGTGAAAGCACAAAACCCAGAATGACAACTCAGATAGACCAAGAGAAGCATTTATGATTTTGTTTCTGTGCTCAAGATGTAATTCAATATTTAAAAGAAAAGCATGGCAAATAATATGTAACTCCTGTGAAAAGCCAGCGTCTCCTAAGGAGACACCACTTACATGCAACTTGTTTGCACGACAGAAGTATGAAGTCACTGAACAGCACTAAGTGCTGCACAGCAGCACACATGTCAGTACCTGCTCTGGATCAGTTACAAACTGAGCTCAGAAAATGGAAGTATTCTACTAATAGAGAACAGAGACAGACCCCGATCTAATCCAAGAGAACATGGTGAACCTCTCCTGCCACAATGTCATCATGTCTATATTGGGGAAGCGTGGATGCTTACTTAAGGGCAATGCAGCATGAGGGCTGCAGACTTTGGTCTTCCAAACAGCGAACTCCTGAGGAATTTAAATAACACAATAAGTTCTGTGCATATTTAAAGGTAAGCCTTCTGACTACACCATAAAGCCATGTGTACCACTGGCCTTTAGCAACACAGGATTAGAAGCATTATTCTCACTACTCCCTCTCCTTTTTTGTCCCATCACTGTATTCTTCAACTGAGACTATTTTCAGAAAGGTTTCTTCTCTCACATCTATACAGAACAGAACAAAGTCTGCGTCAAAAATTTCAAGGCCAAAATCCCTAGAGCAAAGACGTTTTAATCTGGACTTTACTGTCCAAATTTGACTGAAGCCTAGACACCTTGTCTGAAACTCCACTATCTCAGTCAATCCTGATGCATGATAAAAAATCCCATGGCATCTTGACCAGCAACAAGAGGCTGACATCCCCCAAAGGAACAAAAAAAGGCTACACTCCAATACTGCTTTGAAAAGACCAAAGGTTTAGCTGTCTGTGCTCTGGACTACTTCCAGCAGCATTTTAAACATATCAAGACAAAGGGATTCTTCAGTCTTGAAACATCCAAAGCTACTACTAGTTCAGAGACAAATTTAGAAGCATTTTAGTAAAGAAAGCCAAGATAAGAGAGCGGTCCTTGCTCACACCTTTCACAGAGGAGAATTTGCTCACTTACATTAAACTGACCTGTACCAAACAACCAGCCCCTGGAAATAACATGTTTTTCAGTACGCTGCCACATGCCTGCTCCTGTGAAAAGGACTGTGTTGTTGAAACAGCTGACTGAGATTTACCTCATCCTATACAAAAAGTCATTCTGTAGGACAACTAAACTACCAAGTCTGACAAAGAAGACGTCTGTCTTAACTGATTAACATCTCCAAGTAACATCTAAAAGGCTAAGGGGGCCTGTGGGGCAATTTTGATTTGGAGGTACACAGTTCAGCTGAGCATAAGTAGGACTTGCTGAGGATCATACAACAGGCCAGATGAGTACCAGTCTCCCAAAAATGGAAGGGCACTGAGATTCCCATGGGAAATTGCTATAACCTCTCTGTGATGCCATTGGTCTGGACACCACCATGGTCACATTACAATCAGTAGCATACAAGCAATAAGTTACTGTGATTTTGTGAATGCACCAGATATTCACACAGAAGTCTGAGGGTCAGGATAATACCTATGGCCACAGCAATTTACTTGCACAGTAATCACAAATTCTCATTATGGTCCCAGTCCCACTATTACTTCAAAACAGAGCAAGTCAAGGAAGAATATTTAGGTTCGTCCATTTTGGCCCTAATATCAAGTCTCTTCATATACTGCTGCCACGTACTGCAAGTCAGCTTTACAGAAAATATCTGGATGACAATACTCAACCTAATTTTTAAGGAAAAAAATAAATAAAAACCTTCCCTGTCAAAAAACCCAAAAAAACTGGCAAACCAACCAAACCAAAGTAAAATAAATTAGAAAAAAACACCCCACACCCACAAAACAGGAAGACCCCAGTGACTTTGCTGAGCCAAGATAAGACATTGCCTGTCCCACTGGAGGAAGTTAATGCAGGATGAGCATTACAGTATTGTTACAAGCAGCCTGCCTCTCCATCTTCTGTGCTTTGGTTATTTTAGGAATGAACAATTTTATCAACACTAACTGTCTGATAAATAATTCTAGTCAAGTTAATTCCTACCACACAAGTATGTACTTTATGCAAAATATGAATAGCTTACAGATGGAATGATAATGAGAGCAAATTAGCACTTACGGACTAAATAGGATTGCATCCAATATTCCTTCCCTGACAACAAAGCAGATGTCACTAGTTATTTGGGCAAAATAATTCCTTCATTCGTAGCTTCTCCATATCAATCACTTAAAAGACATAAATGAGACTGATCCACACTCTAAGAACAATTCCTTAGCTGTTGATGGCTGTTCAAAGTCCTGCCAATAAACGCCCTATCCTTTGCTAGGCAAGGGAAAGCACACATCATTCCCTGCTTGCTGAACCTGCTTGATCAGCCTCCAGGATGTCTATTAATGCTCTCTACCATCACCTGTCCATAGTGGGTGCTTTATAAACATATGTCATCTATTTATTTAACAATATGAAGGAAAAAAACCCAAACCAACACAACAGAACGCTTCTACAGGGCAAGACATTTTTAATACTATTTATGCATGGAGGATGCACAACTATAGTATAGATGTGCGCACAAATGGTGTAACTGTTGTTTTAGTATACGCTGGAATAAGGAAAGTCTTTAACACTTAAAAGTGTTTCACAAGGTCTTTGCATGACAAGCTAAAGCACAGAACACTTAGCTCATGGGATATTTTTTGTCTCAAATTAAATTTCTTTTCTACAGAACATTTCTGAAAAAAAGCTCGCACATTACAGCTCTGAAAGCATCAAAAATTCAGATGCTCTGAATGTCTGTAACAGAATTCTAGTTTGTACTTTCAGTCATTAGGAGAAAACATGGAAGTACCTGGATTCAAGGAATATGCCAAAAACAGAACTCCATTTCTAATGACATTAATGAACTCATGAGTTAGAAGTGGTTCAGACACTACTTAACTTTTCTTTGTGAATCTGAATGCCACATTGTAAGTAAGCCAGTAACCACATTCTTTCTTTGCTAAATATGAAAGTGGGAAGAGATGTAAAGGTTGCCAAGCTTTCAGGTCTAAGCTAGCTTGTCAATCTCCTTCCAGATAGAAGTATTTCATCTTAAATTGACAGAAACACTGGTATTTGACACAGGCAAGTTCTGTCTGCTTTGTTTCTCCCACAGCTGCTACAGAGGGTGGAAGTCAATGCAAAAGAAATATGAGTGGCTGCCTTGGACCATAGCAAATAATTCACTAGACTGAAAAGAGAAGCCAGAGGAGAATCGTATCCAAGACAGAGCATATTCCCTTTTGCTCCTCTTTGCCCCCATATAACATCAGCTTTCTCCATCAATTACATTTTGCTGAGTTTTTTTTTCTAAATGCACATGACAAGAATAGGGCTACACCTAAGGAAAAGGATTGGCACACTGAGCAGATGTTGTATGGTACACTGCTTCCCAAACCTTGTGTCTGTATCACCCCAAGTGAATTAAAAAAAGAAAGCTTAAATACAGGCTCAATAGCCATTCTGCAGCAAGTGCTCAAATGTGCAGCGAGACAAGGCTTGGTCCTTTCCTTGAAGAGTGAGGACTATAGGGAGCAGCTTACCTTTAAGGGGTACTGGCACCTCTGGTAGGGGCATTCACAACCACTAAATAATTACATGAGACAAAATCCTGATCAGGAGCTATTGCACACAGTAACTCAGGCATACCTTCCAACTTACAATGTCCTTAAAATTCAAATAGCCAAAAATGTTCCCTCCAATCATCATCTAAATTTACCTTAACTCTCAACATCTACTAGTGGCCCTCCTTAAAGACAAAATCCTGTGCTAGAAGAGTCACTGGGCATGAACAGTGATGATTACTTTTAACAGAGATCTTTACTTCATGAAAGAAAAAAAAAAAGTAGCTGAAAAGGCAAGCTTTAACACTGACCTGGAAAGATATGCAACACACAGAGGAGGAAATGTACCAGGTTAGTCTCATCTAGCTTCCATGCCAGTTCTGAGAACCAGAGAAAACCAAAACACTCAATCTACATTAGAAAAGGCCCATCCATTTGGAGTCAGATGACAGGGTTTGAAAACAACAAGTTTAACGCTTTCTCAAACCATTACCAAAAATTCAGAAGCAATACCTATTCATTACTTTTTATATGGTGGAAGGTATTCCTTCTGCAGAAGGCGAATACCTTCATGGTTAAAAAAAACCAAACCAAACCAAAACCAAAAAACACAACTTATGTGTTCTCGGTCAGAGAACAAAATAACTGAAAAAAGCAATTAATTTAACAGAAACCAGTCATCCCCCTTCCCTAACTTTCAACTCAAACAGGAGAAGGCCCCAAATGTCCACACTAGATTAAGTCACATGATGTGCACCAAGAGTTTCTTTGGAGACACTTCTCTGATGCAGTCTAACTAGGGTACCACGAGCCTATACTTCATCTAGAGAGCTCCCTGCCAAAGACATTTCAGATGCTTTGTTAGCAGCCTGGTATCCTAGGACCACAGTGTCCCACTTTGGGGTCCCTGACCCTGACTGAACAACAAACCCCAAACAGTCTTTGTACAAGAAAAGCTTTTTTTTTTAAGGTTATCAATGTGCTTCAACATTATCTTTTTTTCCTGGTAGAAAGATCAAAGCTGGTTGATTAACAACGTGTCTAGTGTTGATAGCAGGCACCAAGTCTACTTAACAAAAGCAACACTACTCTTGCTGCCCCATATACCTGACAGGTGTTAAGTACAGTTCTGAAAATTGATCTGTAGTTAACGTGAGCTAAACACTACTTACTTTGTCTCAAGTAACTGTTCATCCAACAGAAATGCAGTGAAGCTTTCTATTTCATGTGAGTTCACATATATGGTCCTTACAACATCATCTTACCAAAGTCCCATGCACCACCCAAAACCAGGAAAAGAGTAAGTACAGAATGAAGACTTATGTACAGAACCTAGTTCTGCAAAAATGTACTTAAGACTTCATCCTTTATTGATGTGATTGAAGACACCTTGATGTGCTCCCAACTCAGCAGATAATGGTGAGCTGGTAGTGAGCCATAGCCTTCCTGGAGCTCATATCTTGTAAGAAGAGTTATGTAGGTTTGCTCCTGGCTGCTATCAAGTTTAACAAACATAGTAAACAGCTAAACCAGGATAGAGTTGGCAATTTTAAGTACATTGGTTGGTTGAGATCTTGCTTTTTTCCCTCATTACACTATTCATCCAGAGAAATTTCAGCCTGTGACACACTACAGCCAGTCACAACTTTAACTCCCTGAGTATTGGCTATAACATAACATCGTGTGCATTTTAGCAAGGCAAAGATACCTGACTTGCTCTTCATTTATGTGCTCTCCAGAACTGTGACAGTATGTTGTCACTGATATGCAGTATTTACAGTAAATTAACTACAGCAAATGCACCATACCAAGGGCAGCACCCTGTCACGGTTCAGGAAGCATGTATAATCATATAACATGCAAAGCATGATGCTGCTGTATCTGTAATACAGAATTACTCTCCTCTCCTTCAGAGACCAGCCACGCGTAGTTGCAGGCTGATGTCACCCTAACCCTTTCAAAAAGCACCGGAGATGCTGCTCGGCTGGTGGTTTTGTTTCGGCAGCAGGATGGAGAGGAGGGCAAGTCTCCCCATCAGTCAAGTGCCAGAATGGCAGCAGCGCAACAAGGAATGCTGAGCCCGGGTGCACACGGGGCTCCCCCGGACACCGCACGGCTCCTTGCGGCGCTGCCGGAGCCTGACGCGGGGCGTTTCGCTCAGCCCACCGATGTGTCCCCAAGCCCCCCATGCCCACAAGGCCACCCCCGCACGGAACAGTCTCGGGAGACCCCCCCAATGGCCGGAGCAGCGGCCGGAGCGGGGCGGGGCGGCCCGGTCCCCCGCGCCCAGGGCCGTCCCCGGCTCGCCCGGGACAAATAAGGAAGTTTCCGCGCTGTGCCCGCCCGCCGCCGCCGGTACCTACAGAGGCCGGGCACGTCCAGCATGCTGGAGATGCCGCGGTCGCACATGTCCACCTCGGGTTGGTTCTTCTCCCTGCTCTCCTCCACGATCTTCTTCAGGGACTTGGACATGGTCTGGGCGGGGCAGAAATGGACACCGTGAGCCGGGCGCCGGAGAAAACCCGCCGGGGGCTCCAACCGCGACAGCGCCCGGACGGCCCCGGCCCCGAGGGGTCCGAGGGCAGCGAACCGCCCTGCCCGGCGCCGCCGGAGGGCCCCGTCCCGTCCCACCCTGCCC
>VZRL01000790.1:2423857-2621459 GCA_013397895.1 Origma solitaria
CGCCCCGCCCCCGCGCGCAGGCGCAGCGCGGCCCCACCCACAGCGGCGCGGGGGCGCGAGCGGTCCCGGCCCGGCCTGGACGGCTTGGATTGTACCGGGGCGGCCGCAGCGCTCCGGGGCCTGGCAAAGGCTGCCGGAGACAAAACACGGTATCGCCAAAAAAACCACACCAAAAAACCCCAGTGCGTTGAATCAGCCGTTCCCTTCAGGTGCCTTCGTGGATTTTCTAGTCGGCTGTGCCTGAGAAACCAGTCACAAGGCTGGGTCCGGGTTCTGAGCCTTCGTAACTGGCCTCGACACACCACGGCTTGGCAGTTACAGCCTTACTGCCCAGAAGGTAGTTTTGCGTGTAACCTCTTTCATAGGAGTTAAGAAGCTCCTACTTACTGTCAGTTCAACAGATATGGAAGCTAAGAGGAATTAGTGACTAAATCTATAAAATTACCTGAGGCCAGGCTACGTGCTGAGAACCATAGCTTTGAATTTTGCATATGCACTCCATGGTGTTACTTAGTAGACTAAAAATGGTAACCACAGAAACCAAGGGGATGAACATTTGCCTAAGCCAGCAAATGAAAAACTTTCTGGAGGCGCAACTTCAACTTTTCCTTTTTTAGGAATGTAAGGATTTCATTCTGGGCTGCAGAACTGTAGCATGTTTATCCCTAATTGGAGTTTACTACCTTGAGCACTTCCTGACGTTAATGTCTGCTTTCAGGTCTTTTTTACAAGACACAGCTGGAAGACCTTCCTTTTAGCTGGATTTCTCAGCAGAACCCACTGTTGCTCAGATGTACAGGACAATGATGTACAGATCTTTTTTGTCTGCAGAAATACTAATCTGGATCCCAGTCCTAAGAAAATGCTCTAACTGCCACCAGTCAGTTGTCCCAACTAACATGTCATGCTAACATGTCTGCTGTTCTTTTTTCATGAAGAATGATTGCAGGCGTCATTTAGTAGCAAAGGCACAGGCAGGCTGTCTGTAATTACGGTCCTACTTCCTTATTCCAACTAACAGCACAAGATAATAAAAAAACCAGTGCCTTGGTGGCTAATGCAAAGATCACCTGGCTTCTCTCTGCCTCATTTATGCAGTGATCAAAACATTGCATGTGACCTAGATATCCACATTCTACCTCTACCATAGAAATATTTAATTACCCCCCACTTAATAAACATATTGTCATTACTCCCTTGCATCAGGACTGTAGGGGGTTTTTGCCATCTACCTAATTTCATTATCTTGTTGTTGTGTAAAGAGTTAATCTATCATTCACACCTTCCATGTGACCTCCTTTGGTTTCTGCTTGAGCAAACCTTTAGTCTGAGCATGAATCCACAACCCCAGCCAGGTCTGCGTTGGATTTGGCAAAGAGGAGTTGCTGTCAAGCCTTCCTTTTAAAGTTTCTCAATGCCTTATGGACCACTGAATGCCAATTGTCTGAGAAGGAGTGGGAAAGAAGGTACACAAGCCACAGTGTCCAAACATCGGGTCATTCCTTGATCATGAAAACTTATTTTTCAGATTGTCCCTTCAGCAGTCATGAAGCGTCATTTCCTACAGAGGGCATATGTCACTGCAGACACCCAGTCTGCAGTGACTCTCTTATCCCCCCCCACCTCTTCCCAGTACATGCAGTCGTTCCAAAACCCCTTTGGCCCCAGATATCCTTAGCTGCGTCTACACTCCCAGCTAGAGGCTGGCCAGCCTGTGCCTGGGGACCCGCCAGTAGAACCCTCCCCACATGTACAGTGCTTGAGCTCACAGTACAGGTTTTTCCTATTTAGGTCTTGCTGCGCCTTCCAGCTACTGATTTTTTGCTTATGAAACTATAAAATATCTTTGCTATCTGTCAGATCTGTTCTAAATCCATCACTTGGCTTAAATGTTGTAGAGCAGATGCCTGAATTCTTTGTAAAGGCTGGCTGTCCTTAGGATTGCCGGCTAAAGTAGATGGCTATGAGGTGGCTATGTGGCCATGGCTGTGTGACAGAGATGCAGTTTTCCCTGTGCCGGTCGGAGGAGGGAGAAGTTACCCCTGCAGTGGTGCTCCCAGCCTGCTCCATCTGAGCAGTGATGGCAGGACAGTGCCTCCCGCTGGCTCCTCTCACTGTGCTGGGCATCAGCAAGGGGATGAAGAGCTCTGATGCCTCCCTTGCTTTCGCTGTCCTAGGTACTTCTACTAACCAAGCAAATGATGGTTTACATTATTATTCTATTTTTATCCTTTTTTCCCCCTCCAAGAAAAACTATGGTAATGGGCAACATTAATGCAGAAATAGCATGTTGTCAAAATGATACACACCCCTGAAAAAACAGTTTTGTGGTGCTGGGCATTTCTACTATGAATGTATTCATCCAGATTCACTAAGTGTAATAATGGCATGTAATAATAATTTTTCTGATAATTTCCTTATAAAAGCAAACTCCTAAAATTTGGTCTCTGTTTTTATTATAATTTAATAAATAATTTAAATATTTATTTGTTAGTAATCCTGTATTGTTGCAGTTGTTTTGTATTATGAACAATATAGTCAATCCCATTAATTTTTGTTGCATTTAATTTTTATTAGGGCTGCAGAATAATTCTGCAGTTTTAGTTTGGCAGTTGACAAAAAATAATTACACCAAGTATGTTAATTCTGGTGCCTAGGACACATATCCTGTGTTGTTATGGGAAACTGAGACACCTCCTCCTTTGCTTAATGAACCAATTGAAAACTGTTTTTCAGTCAAAATTGCTTTGTAAATTTAACTAAAATTAGCTAATGTTTTAAATGAACCAGCACCATGATTTCTAGCTTTTTAGCTGTATATCTTCTGTCTCCTTTACTTCAAGTAACTATGACCCTAAGAATATCTCATTGTGGTGTTATTTCTCATTGGTAGTTTATAAAGAACAGTCCTGCCACATGGGAAGAGCAATTAAAAACATGGTTATGGACATTTTGGTGCTTATTCTTCAAATCCTAGTCTTTGAGAGCTTACCATTCATATATAACTGCCTCATAAAATTACTTTTATATAGGAATAAATATCTATAGTAACATGCAGAAGAAGATTTACATGTAAAATAAAAACATGCAGGCTCTAGGAAGTGAAAACATGCACATTCATTATCTGTGCCTTGTCATTGACAAAGGGAGGTTGGAGTCATGCAGTTATTACAATACAGACATGCAGCATTCACAACCATAACATCCTAAAATAGCAATGTGCACAAACATAAAAGCAAAGGTTTTCATGGCAGTGTTGTGAGATGGATCTATAATTCTTATTAAATACAGATTTCGTCTTTTGAATTGTACACTGCCAAAAGCACATAGAAGTTTCATGGAATAATTCTTTCCAGATTATCTGTTTAGTTCTGCGTGGTTGTGTTGGCTGCTCATTCATTTTAAAACAAGTGTTTTAAATTACTCCTTACCTTCCAAGACAGAAACATGGCTTAACAGCAGCTCTCTCTTCTAAGGACCTCCACTTTAATACTTCTGCAGTTGGTATTTTTGTTGTGGCTCCTCATATGAAATGTTAGAGGACAACAGTGGGTTCCTTTGTTCCTTTGTTTTTTAAAGAATGGGTTTGATAATTTACTCTAATTTTAGACTTTGACTATTTTTGGCTGGAGTCAGTTGGGCTAGATCAATTGAACCTTGTACCAGCAGCTTCATTCAACAGTCTTCATGAGAACAAATTCTCTGCTGGACTTTCTTTTTTCTCTAAATAAACTCATGCATTTTACTCATTTGTAAATAAAATTATGTCCAGGTATTGAGTATTTCTAACATTTAAAGATGCACCAAGCATTAGTTAGTTACTGTTAGATTTTACAAAAAGCCTTAACCTTTTTTCTTCCTCCCCTTCACAGTGCTCTTTTAGTCTTTTCTTCTGCAGAATTTCAATGATCCTGTAATATTTGATGATGTGATGGAAGGTCTTGCCAACAGCAAGTATTTATCATATCAAAAAATGTCCAAAAGCATTTAATGTGCATTAAAGTGAAACATGCTTTTTCTTTTCCTGGAATCAGTCTTTTTGAAGTATAAATTTCAGCAAACTCAACAGTTTAGCTAGAATTCCCCTCAAGGCCTTAAGGCCAAAGGTTGTGTTACCAGAATGGCTTCAAGTGCATGACAGGAGACCAGAGCATGTCTCCATCCCAGTCCCTAAGCCAGCAGGAGGCCAGCCTCAGTGCGGTGAGCCTGGGGACTGCAGTGCCCTCGGGAACTTGGTGTCCTTAAACTGTGTGACATGGCGCTGACACCAGCCTTGAAAAGCCATTCATTAAAACCATGTACCACTTTGTCAGCTTAGGGTCCATCACACCTGCGAAAAGGCCAAAGCCTAACTTGGGAACTCATTTCTGACAGGGCTGATCCACTTTTAACAGGAGCAATGAACGCACCACAGAACACTGCCTGCAGTGGCAGGGAGCTGTTTGGAGGGACATAGCCTTCCCTTTCACCTGTGGCTTCCAGCTGTGCTCTGGGTGGGTGAAATGTATAAAATGACAACAGTCTTGCCAAGCTGATTCTTGCCTAGAATCTGATGCTTCCATGTCCAGCCACCTAGCGGGAAGTGATCTTGAGGGGATTCTCTGCCAACTGCGGTTTCGGTGCACCAACTGCACCAAATCCATGGTGATTCGTAGGAAGGTCAGAGCCACAATGGACATTCATAAAGCCTGTGATGCAGCATTCCACAAGGGAGAAATACAGTCCTCCTTATCTCTTCAGGCAAACAGCTCAATCTGTTCTTGATTGTTCTTGGAGTTTCTTACACATTGCTGTCTTCAGAATTTATTCTCTGGCTTTATTGCCAGAGAGTTCAGGTGTTTCTTTGCTGCTTGCTATTCCCGGTGGGGAGTTTTAATGAACAATATGGACAAAGATTGTATCATCCTTTGATTGCAAATACAACATCAGTTTAAGTGGACTCTCAGCAAAAGTGTTTTGGACCACTAATCTGAAAATATTTCATTTGATTATATAGTGTTTTATGTCTTCCCTTATTAGAGGAACTTTCTTTTTTGCTAGCAGCTCAGTGTGGCATAGATGCCTCCCAATTTCATCAAAATAGAGATATTTCTGCTTTTCCATTTTATACTTAGGCATGTTAGCAGGAGCATCACTTCTACATAGGCTCAATTTTTCTTAGTCCTTGGACAATTATAAAATGCTGGCTTACATCTCATTCGGTTGGCTGGTCGGACTTCACAGGTTTCTCTTTTTCTAACTTACTGCCAGAGGATTTTGAGTTGTGTTTTATAGCGTGTCCTTTTTGTCTGCTTTTTTTTTGCCCCTACATTTTATTTAAACCAGAATGTCTGCTCAGCTGTTATAAAGTTTCATATTTTTGTGGAATGATGGCTTTTTTGGCATTCACTGGGAAATCTTCAAAGAGTTCCTAAATTTTGTTAAAACTGTTAAAACTTTAATATAATTTCATAATTAGTTACTGCAATAATCACATTAAGGAATTGCTTTCATTAAGAGTGACTCCTTACAATAGTTGTGAAGTGAGAGTTTGGATAAGGCCCATGTTCCTTAGCTGTGGTGCAAATTTCTCTTACCTGTCCATCACAGCTGACATTCAGGAAATGAATTGGTCATTTGTTCTGGATTGTGACAAAAAATGTTTCATGGTGAGAATCTATGTCCTCTGTATACCCTGTCAACAACATCTTTTATGTATGATGAGTGTTAGCCTGGGGAAGGGAAAAACTAATTGTAGTCAAAGGTCAATTGATATTTTTATGTCTGCCCTATTCCAAAGTTGTATCTGTTTAATAAATGCCTAGGAAGTCACCTACAAGTTGACTAGAAGGGTGACATAGTTATTAAAAGTCTCAGAAGTTTTTTATATTGTAAAATAGATTTGGAAGCTTGAAAATATAACTCAATAAGTACAACCACAAATATCTGTATATATTGAACATAGTGCTCTGATCCTGACATTACATCTTGATGTGGTTAAGTCAGAATCACATCATGTCCTTGCTGTATTAAACTCCAGTGAATGCTCAAGTACTGAGTCAGCTCGGTTCTTATACCCAATGCACAGCATTACTGAAAGTTCGTTAGCACAGTTTTCTGTGTAAGTGGTTGTAGGACAGGGACCATTTTTAGCAATTTCTGATTTTATCTCATTTGAATAAAACTTAAGCTGATGTCTTCAGAGAGGCTTGGGACAAAACCACATAACTCTATGGAATGAATTAAAAATGTCTTCATATCGTAGGCCCTTTTATCAACTTCATGTGGAAGTTTTATTCTGGGTAATTCACTTTTTATAGCGTTATTGTAAAACTTTAAAATTATGTAGAAAAATATGAAAAATATGTATCAAAAACTCCTTTTCCCAGTTGGGTAGGTAATAGTTTATTTTCAGTACAATGGGAGATCAAGGGTTTTTTTGGACAGAATTCCAAATTCATAATAGCTACATTTACTGTAACTTTTAAAAGACCTTACTTCAGCTGCAATTATCATCACTGGACTTCAGACCTCCTTTAGATTATAAAGTCTCTTCAGTATACCAAGGAATGGTAATATATTTCTCATAAATAGTGTTTTAGCTTGTCCAGCTTAAATGGAATCCTGATGGTAAAGTCACATATTCAGCATGAAATTTTATGTAGACTTGATGAGACGTAGCAGTAAATGGAGAGATGTTTGTATCCTAAAATTAAAGACAAGAAAAATTAAAAGCTTTATAGAACATCAAGATCCTTTGGAAGAGACAGAGAATTAAAACTGAGGCACAAATTGAATCACAGATTGACAGTGATCTCAAGTCTGTTGTAGGTACTGCTGCTGCATTTCTCCCTCAGGGTATTGCAAATATTTAAATCACAAACACAACTAAATACGGAGCAAACTTGTTTGATGCCTCCCACTAGATGTCACTGTACGGTCTGAGTTGGAAGGCTTATAAGGTGCCACACATGCCTTGTGCCTTCCTTTCCACTCATCTATGTGGAATTCATGCCAGAACTAGGGAAACAGTCTTGTACACAAAACAGTAAGAATTCCTTTTAAGCACTTGTGGGGTCACAGAGGGAAGGCAGTACGTACCATGCCACAGTAGGGCCCGGCAGGGGGATGGCTGGCATCTGGCCCATCATAGAGGATCAGATAGTTGCTGCTGCAATCCCCTGGGTCATCGATGCTGATGAAATCAAAGTTCACTGTGACAATTCGTCCCTGGGGCGCAGTAATGGCCCACTGGCAGTCGGTGTTGTTGTGGTAAGTTGCTGGGTAGCTGGGGCTGGCAAATGAGCCAGTGGTGCCGTACAATGTTCCACCGCATCCTGGAAGGAGACACCGTTAATTGGCCTAGGAGGCTTAGTTTCACAAGGTAACACATGGTGTAGTACATCAGTACAGTATTAGGAGTAGCACTGAAAAACCGACTGTGAGCTGGGATGACTCGTGGCTAAGAGCACTAATCAGTAAGAGACAAAACGGAGGCTCTATCTTCAGCAACCTAAGAATATGCGATGGGCATTAGACCATCACTGAATATTAAAAACTAACTCCCCCCCCTTCCAGTTCTTTGAATCAGGAACTGAAGTTTTAAGTCTGTGTCTTAGTTCAGTTCGCAGCTACTCAACTGGAGATGCATTTGCTGTGTCTGTTCTTTGGCATGAAAAGTAGTGAATCCTCATCTGATAGAAAAATATAGAGAACAACTCAGAGAAATTAGTCATATTAAGTAAATCAAAGTCTATTTAAACCAAAATTCAATCTTCAAGAGTGGGCAGAAGCAGATGATCTGGGAAAAATGCAAGTTTATAGAGTAAGGATGTGCAGGTCATGCCCCAGATTACCCTCACAGTCTCCAAGAATTTGCAGCTCCCAGAGGCATCTTTCAATTTAGTAATGTTTGTCAGATGTTTTCCATGGACTTGTGCAGGTAGTCCTTGAATCCATGTACATTTGTAGTATGCTGTGGGAAGGGACTCCACAGTTTAACTGCATACTGTGTCAAGAACTGGTTTGTTTAGTTTGTTTTGAACCTACCAGCTCCTAGCTTTATATGATGGCTGATAGTTCTTCTATGGGAAAAGTCAGTGAACAGCTGATCACTATTTATCATCCAATATCACTCAATTTTATAGACCTCCGTAGTTTCTTAACCAGATTAAAAAGTCTCAGCACACCTCATACGGAAGCCATTTTTTATGTTGAGCCTTTTGTTAATCCTGATTTTTTTAGAAGAGACCAGAACTGTGCACATTATTCAATTTGTATGTGAACTATGGATTCATACAATGGCTGTCTATTTCTTCTCTCTTCCTTTCCTAACAATTTCTATCATTATGCCAGTCTATTTGACTCTTAGTGAACTTTTGTTCTCATGAAACTATTTTACCCCTAAAATCTTGTTGTTGAGTTCTAAAAGTCAATTCAGTGCCCATATTTTTGTAAGTAAAGTTAGGATTGTCTTTTTTTTTTAACCACGTTCTTTATTGGCATATTCTTACACTGAGCTTTATCTGCTGTTCTATCACTGCATCCCTCAGAATTGTATTATTCTGTTATTATTGTGTTATTCTCCAGTGCTTCTCATCTGGCCATGAGCTTTCCTACCTCCAGTAACTCAATGTCATGAAGAAACTATTACCCAGCTGTTCACTGCCATTTCACAAGCCATTCATGAATGTATCTATGATATAGTCACTACCCAGCATTATAGATAGTTTATTTTCTTGGGGCAACTTCCCGTCCTCTTCAGGCTTAGCTGTGCGAGGCTCCTAGGGAATATCACAACTGGATTATCAGAGCAAGCTGAGTCACCACCACCATTCCGGGGGTCCCAAGGTAGATGTTCCTGATATTTTCTGACCTCTCAGTGAAAGAAGGGGGTCTTCATCTTAAGTGGACTACATCATCTGAAGTTGCTAAAGTCACTGTTAGGGAGAGGGAATTGCTTCCATTCATAAAATGAATCTTGCCCAACTGGTCTTGAGGAGCAACTACTTCTCTCTAGTGACTGAATAGGGTGGACTGCGGGTGCTAGGGAAGGTCTAAAGTGGTGATGAGGCAGGGTCCAAAAAGGGCTGAATTCCACATTGCTGCATTTTCCTTCTATGAAGCATTATTTTGTAGTTACAGCCTTACCACTTGATGATGAAGTCCAAGTAATTTCATATCCATCATGAACCCCTGAAAAATCGCTCTTGAAACGAAGGTACACAACATGGTTTTGGGGGAAGATGGGACTGGGCACAGTGTTTCCACAGAACCTGCCAAGTAGTGGTGATTGCACATGACTCCCATTTCTGACCTTCAGGGGACACAAAAAATACTGTCAACATTGAATTGCTATGCCAGTTATATACCAGCACATTACTCATGGATACAAGCACAGCACAAACTAAGCAGTGATTTGCATGCATACTATAGCTGTCATTTTAATACTGTTATTTTTCCTACCACATACTCTTGTGCAGAAGGAAAAAGAGACCATTAAATGATCTGTCTGAATTTTATAAGTAATTGCACAGAACAAGTATCATCAGAAACAGGCAGCTAAATACTATAGCGTGGCATATCTCCTGAGTGAAAAAAATTACTTGACTAGTAGCTAAAATGTCCTTATGCAATTCAAGCCCATGTTTTGCTTTTCATAAGAAATGTTACTATTCCAGATAAAAAGATTAATTCTTTACCCTGCAGACTGCTCTTTTCCCCAGTCATATTAAGACACAGATCATATTACATAGCTCAGATTTAATCTGATTTTTTCTGTACGCCAATAGTGCTGGTGCTTAGATCCATTTCTTGAGACAGTAAAGAGGATATGAAAGGAGAACTAAATAAAGATTCTGCCACAGACATCTGATTTTTATCATCTGACCAGTGAAACCTGCAAGAGTGAGGATTGTGTAGGAGTAGGATATGCTTTTGATTGACACGAAGTACTTGTGCAAGTATCTTACAGTTGTCACTGGAGCTTGTTTGTGTTTGTTTTTTTTTTAAATTGTTTTTTAGGAAAAAAATCTTTCTTATGAAAAGTATCAAGCAGATGGAATCTACTGCTATAACAAAACTACTCAGATTTATGGCTTTCTGTTCATGCATGGATGTTAATATCAAACAAAGTATTCCACATAACTCTGTTAACTGGGTAACCTAAACAAGAGTTAGGTAAAGATGAGTTAGCTGATAATGAAACTATTTATCCATTGAGTTTGGACTCTTTAACCTCTTACTATAACATCTGTTTCACGATAAAACTGTAGCAACAAATTAGTCTCTAATTCAGTCAGCTCAACGTAGACTTGATCCAAACTTATTAATATCCTTGGAATTCAGCTGATTTTTACACAGGCCCACAAAATATGTGTACTTGCATAATACCTCTAGGAAATCATGTGAACACTGGATGCTGTCTTCCAAACTGAAAGCATGGAAAAAGAGAGATATTGTGTGATTTGGGGGAGCTCGAAGAATGACAGAACAATCCATGTTATTGGGGTGATGGCCAGGCCAGCCAGGGCTCTTCAGGTAACCAAATGTCTGGTTATACTCTCTGCTGCAACCTTGAGACAGAAAACCAGAAACATGTAAGGATTTCAGATCTCTGTATTGCTTTTCACTGTATTCAATAAAAAAAGAGAATAGTAGATAGATTCTTTTTTTTTTTTTTTTGACAATTCTTCAAGCTTACCTGTAGCTTGATAGGAAAATCTGACTCCATTATTAATCATATATTCATCTGACTTGAAAGTCACAATGGCAGTGCGATCGTAAGAATAAAATTCAGGGACTGCAAAAGTTTCAGTGCCACAGAACCGATGGACTGACCCTTGGCTCTGCTGGAATATAATATGTCACAAGTTACTTAATGATATAGTTATATTTACTGAACTTAAGGTAAATAAATCTCTCACTTTCTATACCAATGATGCAATTGCATTTTAAAGCTCTCATGGAAATCACTTTAAAATGTCTCAACATTTCATTATCGGTGGAATTATTACGAGAAACAAATACAATATAATACAATATAACAGGTATTCTCATGCCAAAATGAGAAATGATGAAAGAAGCTTTAGAATAGTATAATACAAGGGACATAAACACTTGGGGTTTTTTCCTGGTGTTTTTTAAAGCACTTTTCCTGGCATGAGTATTCATTTTTATTATGGTTCTTAGATGGGGGGAAGCACAATTATTTTATTAAAATTTGCTGTGGGGCGGTATTTTCTGGGTGCTAAGTTTGGCAGCACTAATACTTGGTGCAATTGTGCAAAACTGTGTAATATTTGCCCAGGTCTAACTCCATGTGCGCATAGAGTGCTTCCATGAGATCTGTGTACCAGTTAGCACACCTTAATTGGGGCATGGTGAGGAATGCTTTGGAGGTGCCCCTCACAGAGGATCATCAATGAATATATTACCAAATAGTTTCTTCTCTCTTCCCAAAGATTGAAGGGAGCTGAATGGGAATGGGGAATGGTATTGCCTGTAAATTTCTTACTGTTGGTGAATCCTGGAGCTCTAGGTAGTTTTGAGAGCAGTCCTGGCTGGAATGGAGGTGGAAGGCCTCTACCACCACCCTGACTTGCTGTTGCGGAGGGGCATCAATGACCCAAGTGCAGAGAGTAAATGGTGGATATTCATTTGGAAAATTAGGAGATGTTGCAGTCATGGATGTAGAAGTTGCATTATAGATTCCTCCACACAGGCCTGTGTAAAACAGTAACAAATGCATCATAGAGTGAAAACTGGGGAAAAGTATTGTTTGAGCAAAACTCAAATGGAGTTGAGTTTTCGATGGTATACTTTTTTGTATTTACCTTTGAGTCTCTAGAAGAAAAACAAAAAGCAAAACACATGGTAATGGTGTCAATGTATGTCATAAAACTCAAAGAACAAAACTTCAAAGAAATGTTTGTTTCCTATTTTTTAACAATCTGTGAGTGTTTCTGTTTTGTACCCCCAGACGAGCAGTCACCTCCTAACCAGCTAAGACCAAAGAGAATTGCACTTGGGTCTAGCTACTTTTAGCTTGCGTATAGATGCTGTGCTACTGTCTGTGCCCCTTCCTGAGTCTTATGTCTAGAACAAATTTTGAGTTATTATGTAAATATGAATTCCCATGAAAGAGTCACAAAAATATGTATGTGTACATATATATGTGTACTTACGATCCACTGTGGTGTAGGTGGCACTGAAACCCTCCCTTTCCACAGAATTGTCTGTGACAAATTTCACCGTCAATGAATTACGGGTAGAAAGAAAAGGAGCTGGCACTGTAGATCCACAGAATGTACCAACTAAATTGGCATTTTCATTATCTCCATCAAAAAGCTGCAAGAAGCAAAGTATATAAGCTACTAATACTTTAGGCATGACAAACAAATAGAGAGAAATAAAGTTCTCTGACCCCTCCTGACACTACAATTTTTTTTACTTGAAAGCGCAGTACATGCTCTTGTGCTTTAACAGGATGTTCTTGATTACCATAATTATTCACTGCCATATTAACTAATTCTTTCGGACAGGATAAATCTCATTATGGAACATTCTCATCCTGTCTCAGCAAATCTATAAAAAAATTATTACATTTTAATTTGGCATTCTCATTTCTTTATTATATGTAAACTCAAAATGCTTTTCAATGAGCAGTTTGATTTTATTTATCAAAATGTAAAATGAATTCCTTGTTTCATTGAGTATCTCTAATCCTGTTCAACAGGATTTGTAACATTCCTTGCTGGAGTTTATTTAGCAGTATTCTGCTATCTGATGTTTTGCATGCTCATCTCCAAGAAAATAGCTTCCACAGGGTGAGCACTGAGCACCAGGACTTTTGATGAAAAAAAAAAAAAGAAAAATTTTATGAATTCAAGTTCTTTCAAGCAATTGTACATGATAATAAATCTGCAAGTTTACTGTAAAGTTTTACTTTACACGTTTGAGTTTTGTTTTGTTTCTATTCTGGGAAATAAATACTCATTAAATGAGCAGTCTAAGACCAGAAGTGTGTCCCTGTAACAATGTTAAAACTCTTAGTGGTTTCCAAACAGGCAGGATAACATCTGGAGTAGTAATCTAACCCAATGAAAAAGTTTAATTATATTAAACAATTTAATTTCTTCTTAACATCATTTTCTATTAACTAAGTTACCCTTATGGAGAAGATAATGGATTGAATCTCACTGCTATTTTCTTGTTAAAATGTGCAGCTGTCTTACTTTGACATAATCATATCGGCAACTCCAAGCAGATTGTGCTTCAAGCTTAAATGAAGTGAAGGTGAGGTTGATCAGTTTGTTTACAGGTGCAGTTATGATCCATACACAGTCCAGATTTTTCTGATATCTTCTGGTCACATTGGAGACTGGAGGGCCAAAGGTGGAAGCTGAAGTTGACAAGTAACCACCACAGCCATTCTGAGGTCCTGTTGAAGAAGCAGAAGATTTTTAACAGCAGTTCCTGGCATTTATTTAATCTTCAACTCTTCAATGTTAAGCCAGTAGCTTTTTATCTGTGCCACTGTATTTTACTGTCCTGTCTTGCAAGGACTGAGTGATTAAAAAGACTTTCAACACAAAGTGAGACATGAATCACAATTAGATTTCATAGAGTGAATTAAAAAAGGCTCATGTCTTCCGCTGAATACAAAACTAGTATTTACTTTGAAAATGTAGTAATAGAGGTTTTTAAAAGGGGTTGGTAGAAGACAGAGGACAGCAATGAAACAGAAGAGCAGTGGTCTGGAGGCCTTTGAATGGGATTCTTGCCAACTGCTGAGAATATTTAGTCAGTAGGGGGCACTAAGCTGGTGGCTTTGCAAATGTATAAAATCACGTCGCTTATTTTGGCAATACAACTGCATCCTGGGGGGATTGAATTTGGCAGCCTGACACCGTGACTCAGACTCATATTCACGAATCTAGCTAAAAAGGACAAGCATTTTTCTTGGTGGGAACTTACAGCCCCTCTGAAATGCAGGCTGCTTTTCATTTGGTTCCCACAGACAGGGCTAAGTCCTTGACTTACTTGATGTGAAAATTTGAACCCTATAAAGTCAGTCACATTGAAAGAAATTACCTTTAGGGAAAAGCAGTTATTTATTGCATTGAATTACAAACCAGCAAAAAACACAGACTATCTGATGGGTCTTTTTTTTTTTTTAAATAGTTTGATTTCCAGAGGTTGGACTGGGCTAGTAAATGTGATCAATTCATTTATTTCCTTCCTTCCTCAGTCTCTACGAGGTCTCCTGATCACTTACTTAACTGAGGAATTTAAATAAAATACGGCTTATACTCTTGCTTTGGGGTCTGAGGAAGCAGTTTTTGTAAACTGTGCAGAGCAGTAACTGCAAGCAGCCTGTTATCTCCTGAAGCAAATCCATTTATGAGCATTCAATAACAAATAAAGCTACAACTGTGGCTAAGCAACACAAGCAAAATTTCAGAATTTCAGCTGCATGTGTAAAATACGCCTGTCCGGTATATTCAGTGACTTAACCTTGACACGCTGATACATTTCCAGACATAAAAAACTGTGCCTTTCTTGAGCTACAGTATTACAAAAGATCATTCTAGTGAGAAATCAGCATCCAAACATCAGGATTGCATCAGTAACCCGGGGCTTGCGAGACTGTAGTGGTTAAAGCAGTGACTAAGGCTGACAGCCATCCTGGCTCTACCAACCAAAGCCGGAAAAACCCCACCCTGTAGAGCAGTTTGCTTAAACCCAAAGTCCTAATAACACGAGATTTCAGCTTTTGCTATAGTTAAAAATGAACAGAAGAGACTTATTACAAAGTGAGAAAAACAGGAATTTATATAGTCCAGTTTAGTGGGCATTTAATGAAGTCAGAAACTTGGAAAAGTGTTAGCATTCATTCCAATGCCACTGCAGAAGGCGAGAACAACAGCAGGGGAAATATGAGCAATAAATCACATTCTCACAAATAGTCTAGGAAGGTGGAAAATGTCAGACAGGAGGGTGCCTGGGCCCTAACAGTGCAGCTTCACTGTGTTTTTCTCTGTGTTCACTCTTCTGTGTGATTTATTCTGCTCCCCTGAGACAATCTTGTTGGGGCTGTTTCCTGCCAGCATTTTGGACAATATCTACTAAACATAACCTTAAGCATATAAACGTCAGTCATAGATCATAGTCTGACCATCCAACCTGGCTCTATTGAGTTTGGACTGATACATGGGTCAGACACTAACAAAGCTCCCCTTCCCCTTTTTCAAGGATAGAATTACAGCGATGCCAGTCAGACCATGGCAACATGAGTCAGGGAATTGCCACAGAGCCATGCAACAAGAAGGCTCTCAGTGCTGCAGGATCATCATTTTATTTGAATATCAAATATCTGGACCCTTGCAGTGGTGAAATTCACTGCTAACTGTGCAGCTATACAGACAGCTCTAATGACAAAAAATACAGATGTGGGTAAGCTCTGTGTGTACAGCATATGAAACGGTCTGGACAGAGATAGAATCCTCTCAGGCCAAATCCTCCTTACCAGAAAATTAATTCCAGCTGCTTAGTATAGCCAGCAATATCGTCTAAGGGGAGGTAAGTAACTGAAAGTGTGATTTACAGTTAATAAAGATGAGGTTTCACAATGCCTGGCCTGCTCAACTAGAGTAGGGTCAGATGCTTACAGGACAGTATGTTATAAATAACAGCTAGACTGGAAGCTGACCAGATATCAAGTAGCCCTGAATCAAGCCAAATAAAGAGCAGCCCTTGTTGAAAAATCCATCTATCTTGGTGCTTTTCAGTACTGATCAATGTTACATCTGATTGCAGGCACTAGAAGTTACACAATAGAGGAACTGTGTAGATGAAGGGAACACCCACACATAAATGAAGAACCAACTGCTTAACAGGAGGGAACTAAAAGAAACACTGTCTCACTGCATTTTAGCCAGGCCATGACAGATTGCTTTAAAAATCAGCACCACTTTTTGGTGGCCAGAGAGTAGCCATCCAGCCTGCAGGTGATTTTTAACAGAGAGATATTCATCACTGGCTAACACAGCTAGAAACAAATGTAGCTAAAATCTAGGCAAAATGTGAGACTGAGAAGTCTGTTAATTTGTAGGATAGACTCTTAGATATTGAAGGCTTAACTTGATTAAGATAATGAGAAATATACCTTATAGAACAATTTTTATGTCAGCAGATGGACCAGCTACATGGCTGACTGTCTTGTTTCAGTCTTCGCTTTCTTATTTAAAATAAAAATCATAAGGTCATCATAAATCAGATCACAATCTTGTTCTCATAAACAGCTTGCCAGAGAACACAAATTATCAGAACTAGGGCACACACTGTCATCCCTAATTGCTTTTGGTGGGAAGCATTAGTGAAACTGAAAGGCTCAAGGACCATTCAGAAAAGAAGGAATTGAAGGTTCCCTATGGCAAATAAAAATCATTACAGCAGAGACCAAGCACATGGTTCTCTGTTAAGAGTTATACCCTCTAGATATGGAATGAAGATGAAGATAAATCTTTGAAGCTTCCTGCCTTTGAAGTACAGCCAGGGGTAAGTTTCATTTATACAGGTATGGGTGCAATGAAAGGGTAGCCTACTGGATAGCTTGAAATCTATCAGAATCAACTAAACCACTGACATTTCAAAACACAACAAAGCAATTTTGCTGTCTTTCCCTTCTTTTACAAATGAGCACCCTAAACAGCTAATAGAAGGCTAGAAAGTTAAAGAATTGGTCTAGTTCTGCTTGACAGTAATGAAAATCCCCTCCAAGACTTCTGACTCTCTTTTGGTTTCACCTAGAAGCATCCCTGGGGACTCTAGACTTCTCTCTGATCTGAACTAAAGATTGGTATATGCAAAGATTAATTCAATTAAGACTAATTCTTCTTTCTTGATGGGTCTTATTTCCGGAGGAGTGGCTGGAGTGGCTGGACTTACTGTGGCTGCAATAATTAGCTCATGCCTTGTCTGGATTGTGGCTTCAAACAGTAAGGCTCAGAAGGACAAGGCTGGAGTGAGGAATTGTACTGTTCTGCTTTGTGTCATGGCTGATACTGAAGGTTGGTACACCTTTGCAAGCTGAACTATTCCTGTGCTTGGCAATCATTGCAGCAACACTGTGATTTTGTGTGGCTGCAGGGCCCTGTCCACAGAGCCTGCACCATTTCAGGAGACCTCTGAAAGCAAAAGGCCCTTTAGAGTCCTTAGCCCAGCCTTTATGCAGGAAAGTGTTTTGACTGGTTTGATGGCCTGGCAATGGTACTAGCAGTGACATTTAGGACTGCAAAGGCCCAGTATCTTGCTTTAGCCAGATTTCACAAATGCAGTCAGATGAAATTTGTATCCTTAAGGTTTTTTGAGCTGACACCAAATGTAACAGTCCAGACATGCTCTGTGCCAAGCCTGCAAAACTGTGATCTATGTTCTGTCCTATCCATCTCCTTGATGCTTGTCTGGGAGACCAGCGGCTGGTATGCAGTCTTGCCTAATTCCAATACTTAATAATACTGAATTAGTGTTCATATTTGGCACCACAGCTGCTTAAGCCTTTGCACATCTCTCTTGCAATGTGAATGAGAAATGTCTCCTCACCTCTTTTTTGTATGCATCAGAGGACAGATTTTCAGCTGAAGAAGTCATTGACTTTAGTCTAGCTAAGACAATTCATGCCAGCAGAGTTCACCCACAGTTTTGTGAAGTTCCATTAATCTGAATATCCCATCGGCTTTTAACCATTTAGTCACTACACAGATATGTAATTCCTGTGTCTGAAAATAAGTTTTCACCTCAATTTCTCAGATCAGACAGACATTTCCTATTTCAATATCTGCCTTCCTTCTTATTTGTCGAATCTGAGTGTTCAATCCCTTTCTATTTATTTTGCTTTGGAAGAAGAAATCCTTCACTGGAAATATTCAAGCACTGTTTGGATGCAATCCTATGCAATGTGCTCTAGGATGACCCTGCTTGAGCAGGGAGGTTGGAGCTGATGCCCACTGCGGTCCCTTCCAGCCTCATCCATTCTGTGACTCTGTGATAAATTAACTGACATTTCTGAGAGGCACTTGTAGACTATCCCTTAGCTCAACAGCTGTATTCTTTTCAAAGACACTAGAGAGATGTATTTAAACACTGCCAATGCTTTCTAAATTTAGTGAGATTTCAAACTGATGGATATTTTTATATTTGAGCCCCAAAATACATTTAGAAATGGTCTGGGAATTACGACTTATGATCATATATTCTGATCTTGTCACAGATGTTCTTATTTCCATAGACTATAATAAGATCAAGAAAAGATATTATTAGCCACAATTTTTTCACTTATTTTAATACATAAAACTAATCATAAGTTATCCATGACAATGTAATGATAGGTGTAATACTAATGAGTAATATATTTGGCAAAAATTGTGTGAACTGAAAGCCCAGTGAAATTTCTGCCAGAAGACTTGTGATTTCAGACAATTTACTTCTCAGCTAGACTCTCTGCAGCACCAGGTTCCAAGTTCAGGTTGGATACCTTGAGATACACCCCTGGAAACCAGTCCTAGTGGGGTGTGAAATCTCTGCAAGCCACTGCTGCTTTTCCGAAGGCATGAGAAAATACAACAGCACTGACATGCCACAGTCAAGGACACATTCTTCTAAGATTTTTTTTTTGTTGGAGGAAGAAAAATTTGCAGGATTCAGCTATGCTGAGCCCTCTCCACATAACAGGCCATAACTGCTATTATCAGTGCATGTGCCTGGTGCCACCTACAGCAAATATCAACATAAATTACATGAATCAGTGCAATGAACTACTTCTGGTGGTATGAGAATTTAGATATGACTCACAAAGAGCCACCTACCCCTGGCCTATGCAACACAATATCCAAACCAATATTTTAAACCTTATATTGCTCATTCAGAATTGTGAGGGCTTTTTCAGCAATTCTGAACAACCCAAAAAGAATCTGCAGCAGCTGTGCATGCTGAACACTGCTGAAAATGTGCACCTAGAAACTGAACAGAGTAAGCCACAGTTTCAGTTTGCAGGACAGAACATGAACTAGAACTAAATAAGGCAATTTTTTTTGTTGATACAATAAAGTGGCATAAAAATGTGAAAATTCTGGATCAATTTTTTTAAAAGTAAACTGCAATTTAATTAAGGGAGAGTGTAACAGTAAACCTTTTAGTGACAGGCATTTAGTGTATTCAATTCCACACAGGAAATATGTAATTCAGTACACAGCAAATAGAAAAAGAGAAAGCAGATACCTCTGGGTGATTTATCAAATAAATTACAGATCATCTTATCAAGAAGAAAAGCATGTAGATTATAATCTATTTCTATTATATGCCAACTCGATTACTTATGTAAATTACTTATTAATGCATTTTTCTGGTATATCAGGGAAGAATAATTTTTCCAGCTATTTTTCTTCTAAACTCTACTTCTTTATGATTGTTTTTCTTATGTAAAATGAACAATATTCATTCAACAGAAATGATGATTTGAATAAAAAGAATGGAGAGATCCTTGGGGGAAAAGCTGAGCAAACTGAGGACAATGTAGAGGACAGGATGTTTCAGAAATTAACATTCCAACAGCCTAATGGTTGCAAAGGTATAGGAGATATTTCTCCTGCCCTAGAGCCAACAACATGAGTCTTCTCATAGTGGCTGCCCTATTCTTCTTGCCTGTCTATATCCATCGGGTTTCTTTCATCTTGTGTTTAAATCACAATCTTTTTGTGACATTAGATTGTTGCTTTATTCTGCCTGTGCAGTGCCTTGTGCAGTGGAATTATGGCCCATGAGCTCATAAGCCCCAAAATAATGTAAACAAGGGACCACACTGGTATTAATCCAGTACACAGTGTTCATCTTTCACAACACATAAACTTGGATTTCTCCTGCATGCTCACAAAAGATAGTATAAAAAAGAGGGAGGGAAAAATGCTGGTCACAGCTTGAAGTCAAGCAGAACTTAGGGCAGTAGAGAAAAAGCAGGCAATCTTTCTCCCCTTCTCCACCCCACTGTCTCCAGTGTCCCAACTGTTGCAGTTTTACCTGCATTGTGTGAATAAAGCTCAGAAAGAGCCTTCTGACTCAACCCACTTATCCAACCACGTTCAACATTTTGCTTCTTGTCAATTCATGTGAATTCCTTAGAAAGACTCAGTGAGCAGACCTGCATTTCAAAAGACCCCTTGATCCTTCTCTGATGGTTTAGAATGTGAAGTATTTTTCATTGCTGTGACAATGGAGCTATGTACATGAGCAGAGAGCTTTCAAGGAGAAATGATTTCCTGTTAATAAGGTCACTGCTACATCTCCCTACAGGCATTGCTGACTCTTTAAAACAAGAAAAAACCCAAATCTTTATATGTCTTTTAGCTTTTGTATCATAAGCCTCAGAGGGATCACAGATTTAGGTGAGAGGGTCACCCTATTACTGAATGAGAATAGGCAGAAGCTCCATTTATCACCAAAGTGCTTTTTTGTGCTATTACAGCAGGGATGGCAGAGGCATGTGCAGGCTCTGTCCCTGCCAGCCAGGGTCAGCTGAAAAACTCAGATCTTCCCTTAGAGCTTGAGAGATAATCAGGAGATCTTCAGCCAAGTCACAAGCTCAGTACATGCAGCTCTCATTCTTTGGGGAGATATCTTAGCTTGCTTTCCTTTACAGAGACATCTCATGTAACCAGATGCCTTAAGCTGATATTGATTTCTCTCTTCTCATCGTTTTATTGATTGCCTAGAGGAGCACATGCTCACTGTGGAACAGAGGTATAATTCTCATTTTACAGACTGAAAACAAAGGCAGAAAAAAGGTCAGTGGTAACTAAGGTAAGAGGAGCCTCTCTTTCCACAAATCTAACACTTGGAGCAGGCTGGGATCTTCCAGTCAGCCCAGCTCACCAGCTCAGCCTGAGAGTATGTCCAAGTGATTCCAAAAATGAGGCTGATAAGTGCCCAAACTTAGCAGCAGAAATAGTGAAATGATAAACCCTCTGAACTACATCACAAGGGCCATATGTTCCACTGTCTCAAACACATCATCTCACAGAGTGAGTTAAGACAAAGAATGCTGCTCATGAATTGTGCACTTTTTATTGCACAGTGTATGGAGTAGCATGGGGAAAGACAAAATATTTAACAAGAAAGATGAGATGTTGCTGAATGGTCAAATTAACATTATTTCATACTTTGAGTCTCCTTTTTCTGTTTAGTGGGGGGACCTTGAATATTCTATTGGGTGCAGGATAAGTGATGCAAACAAATTGTTTAATAAAAAGGGGGAAGGTTTTCTACAGAAATGTCAGAGTTTAACTCTTTGAGTGCCTGGATAACCCTAGATTTTGGCAGTATTCCTAAAAGAAGCCTGATCAGGAAAGAGATTGGAAGAGCTCCTGAGGAAAGGAAATCGTTTAGTTTACTACAAACAGAAACAATGTACTGTTTCTGGTTGGTTCTTTCCAATACATAATCAGGGTCACTCACAACATGAAACAGAGAGCAATAATTACGTTATCCAGTTGTGTCTCCCTGGGGCAACTAGAGAATAATGTGCTCATTGTCATCCAGCAGAGAATGAGGCATCTTGTTTCTCTACAGATACCATCTTCCTTATTCAAGAGATTTATCATTATTAATTGTCATCTGATTGCATTTGTATGCTTATAAAACCACATGGGTTTTATCTTTTAACAGACATGAGGGAGCTTCTCTAAAGCACCAAGTGAAATAACAGGCTTTGAGATCTTCATGGTTTTATTCTCTTTTATTTGAAGCATAATCTCAGACCTCATAGTACAAAGATGTGTCACAGATTTTCCTGGCTCTATTTTTTAGGCAAGCCTAACTGGAAACATTTATAGGATGTGACTCATGTTTTCCTCTTATAATATGCTTTTCTACTTTTTGGCTATTCTGTACTAGCATGGGACTGCCAAGATCCTTGCTAATGGCTGTGTGGTTTAGTCCCTGTGGCTTGCTTCCCACAATGAAGAGAGAAGAGCTACCATTAAGCATCTCACCACCACGGGCTCTTCGTCACACAACACGTACCTCTGCCTAGGCATCTTTTATAACTTGCAGCTCATTGCTCCTGAGTAATTCATGCAATATCTCAACCTCTCTTTCCTTGGGAGCCTCCAGGAATGTCCCTCCAAGGCATCTAAGAGATGTCAAAGTTTATTCATAAAAGGCTTCTCCTCACTCTAGGAAATTATCAGGCATGATACTGACTTGAAGAGCTTGACTTCTGTTGTGTGGTTAAGGAGAATATCTGACAAGTTGCACAAATAAATCTACAGTCAGTGGCTAAAAAAATTGACTAAATGCCAACAGGAAGAGCAAGAGCTTGGGGAGTTCCTGATGATCTCACCCTGGAAACATGGGCCCAGACTGCAGGGGATCTATAACAACTGATACTTCAGGATTTTAAGACAGCAGCATCTGAAGCAACATTAAGTTACCTGGAATACCATTCACAAGATGGGTCTTAAGGATTCTTGTAGCAATTACTTTGAGTGAAGCAAAGGAAGAGTTAATAATAGTAATAACCATCAGGTTCTGTGGGAATATTTTTCTTGGCAAAGCCTGTAGAACCAGTTATTTTCCTTATCTGTAAATACTTTCTCAGACTATCAAATGAGAAAGTCACTGGCTAGGGGTAGGGAGGGGATTCAATGACTCAGCAGAAGACTATGTTTGTTCTGCCACAAAGGTCTTTCATTCTGATCTGTCTGAGCGCCAGCTTTGCAGAGCAGACAATTACTTCTTTCTCGATCACAGAAGACATGCAGTTAATTATACAGGGAAGTAGTTGAGATGACATGGAATCAATTTGCATGTAATAATAATTTGTTGCTTACCATCCCTAAACAATTCAGATGTTAAAAGAAGATAAAAATCTCCTTTTACACCTTGATCTTAAAAGTAGACTACTGAGTTTAAACTGTTTTTTAAAGTAATAATCAAGTTTTGCCCCTTATACTTGTGCCTATCAAAACATGAGGCATCTAGTGCCTTCTTAGTATGATCCCATTTATGTTATGGGCAGCTAACCAGAATGATCCCATAAATCAGCAGAAATCCGCACAGCGGTGCCTGGTGGGGAACCACAATCTTAACTGACCTCAACACTTTCGTTCTTTAGAAGGTGTGAGGGAAACTGAAAGGAAATGGAAATTGAGGATAGATTGAAAGAATGCATCTTTAGCACACCACCAACGTTTGACTACAGAAGAATAAGAATTCTCAGATATTGCTGTATTTGCTCCAAAAGAGAGACCTTTGCGTGCTGCTGAGCCTTCAGTCACCCAAGAAATACTTGGACCTTCAGAAAGGCAGGAAAAGGGTAACAACAAATAAAGGGGATCTGTTCAGAACCAGATTGGAATGCAGGGATCCCATAAGCCTAGTATTTACCTAAGTTCACTCAATTTTTGTGAAATCAGAAACATTCTTCTGCTTCACGCACCCCTGGAGAGGGAGATCACAGCTGCTCATCACCAAGAGAAATTACTTATCAGCATATTATGAGTCTGATAAAACACTTACCTAAGGTCTCCCTGAATGATGCTTTCCATCCCCTGTCTGCTCCATAGAAGTCAGTGCTAAACACCAGGAACAAGTTATTACTGGAGCTCTTAATATTTGGAGGCAATTCTGAGCCGCAGAATTTCCCAAGGAGAGGAGCATGGGTATCTGAGCCATCATACACTGCCACATAATCTTTGTAGCAGGAGGGAGATATTTCAAGCTGGAAGCTGTTGAATCTGTAAAATACAGTTGGAGCCTTAAGTATCACATTTTCATTTCTTTTCCTGTGTTATGTGTGTTTTAGTGCTTGAGGAAAGGTCCAAGAACTAGCAATAGCCAAAGCCATTTCAGACAAAAAATGTCTCTTCAGGAACAAACCAAGCAACTATTAACTGCATGGCAAAACTCTTCAGCCAACAAAGCTCAGAAAAATCGGGACCCTCACCCACTGGGCCTCTTGCAAGGCAAGCTGTCAGCACACCTCAGCTTTCTGTGAAGCAGTAGGTCTCCCCTGTGCCAACACATCCTGTCTCACTTTGGCAATTGCCCAGGCTGCAATTTCCTTGGGCACATAAGTGGCCTATAAAATACAGGCACAGAGTGAGGCCAGTGGGTCTTCCTCCCAGATGGGAAATGTTCTCCTAATTCACAATCAGTATATACATGACTGAAGATCAATTTTTAATTTCTCAGCGGCAAGATTTTGTGACAACAATATGCAAGACAGCATGCACTCCGAAATACACTCTTTTTGGGCACGTATTATTACTTTGGCTATAAAAAGAGTACTAGCCTTCTAAAAGAATTACTATTTTTCTTTTATAAACTTTTCAAAGGCTGACAGAATTTAACTAAAAAGCACGAGCTGCATTTTTACAATTTCTTTGTCCTCTCAGTAACCAAAGTGGGAACTTAAAGTTGTGATGATGTTTTTTTACATAACAAGTTAGAAAGAAAGATGTAAGGGAGCTTGAGCCTGATAAAAACAACTTCAGTAACCATTTCTTATTTTAGTTTAGCTTTGACCTTGGAAAAGGAAAGACACAGAAAATATTGTCAATAATTGCTATCTTTAACTGGAATCAGAGACCCCCCAATCCCTTAATGACAAACTGAACTTGGATGACATACTTCAGGGCCACTACTTTGTCATTTCCAACTGTGATGTAGTATGAGCAGTTCATGTTGTTGTGATAATCAAGAACTGAATGGGCCGGACTGCTGATAACACCATTAGATCCACTGAAAATGCCACCACAAGCTGTAGGGGAAACAGAAAAAAGGGTGGTTAGTGTCTGAATACGAGTTTGGTCCTAATTCTCATATTTCTTTCAGGATTTTATCTGTAAGGAAAGAAAAGCCCTTGGTAAATTAGGATTAGTCTTCATTGTCGTGCCTAGAGCTGTTAAATGAGCGATGTCTGTCAGGCTGTGCTCTGCAGTGCAAGATTAGTCAGCAGGAAAGCAACAGGTTGGTACTAATCCATACCCAATGGCACTGGCTCTGGGCAGGAAAAGACTGAGCCTGATTTCAAGTGTCCTGCAGTAGGTCCAGGGAGCAGCAGGATGGGGTGGGTGCCCCATGCAGCAGCATGAGTGAGAAGTGCCTGGAGTAGCTCTGCACTCGTTCTAGCTAGCCAAGAGAAATCTGGCTTATCTGTGGGCAAAGACATTCCTTCACCCAGATCCTGGCCCCGTGGAAGTCTCTAAATAACCACAACTGCACTCGTGGCCCTGTCTCTGACATTTCTGGAATAAATGTATGCAGAGCCTCATCATCTGTCAACACCCTGTCAGGGCTGGGGCATTGCTGCAGCATGTGTTCTGCACAGAAATGCACAGAGGAGTCTCCAGGTATCACTAATCCTGTTCCCCACCTCATCCTGTGCTGGGACTCACCAGCACTGCAGGGTGGCCGAGCTGGAGGACTGAGTATTTGCTTTCTGGCTGAAAAGCAAGTTAAACTCTGCAGCTGTAAACTCAAGGCACTGTTTGGCTTCTCAGGGTTTCACACCATGGATGCAAATGAGACCAGGATGTGGCTAATGTTTGTTCCCAGCTTCAGTGCTTCAGGGAACAAAAACTCTAATTTCCATTGTTAGCTTCAGCCTTTACTTTATAATCTCAACCTTAGCAAAAAAAAAAGAAAAAAGGAAAAAGAAAAAAAAAAGTTTCCCTGCATCCTGTTGATAAGCTCAGAGTCACACACAGTTTTTTGTGTTTTAAAGAAGATGCCATTGCCCAGGCCACCACCTTAACAAAGACAGTCCCATACAAGGTGCTGCTGGATGCAGAGCCCCTGACTCCTCAGGCTGGCAGCCTGGAGCACTGGCAGATAAAGGACAGGAACTGCAAGGATAAAGAATCAGCGTTATTCTATACTAGGAGGGGGGAGCCTTTTTCATTTTTTTGCAGCAAACAATGCAACTAGGGGGAAGAGGAATGTTAATTGGCAGAATCTGCTTTGTATACAACAACAAGCTAATAAGGCTGCAGTTATCCTTCTCAAATGTCAGAAGTCACAAGTCAGATAGCAGCAACTGACTTGAGTGAGTTGTGAAGGTCTTTTCCATGAGTAACTGCATATTGTCATTTCTCACTGCCAGTCCCTCTGTCTTATCTGTATCAGGCCATTCATTTCACATAACGAATTTAGCCTTATGCTTTTTTGCTGTGGCTTTGAACATGAGGAATACATTAAGGGAAATACCAAAGTCACAAACTCTTGCTCTTCTATGCAGTTAGAAAATTATGCTTTCAAACATAAAAGTGGTTTCTACCAGTTAAACCTAGAAAATATTAAAATTGGCTTTGCAAATTAAATCAGTCTTCTGGGATATTCACATTTGTGCAGATGTAAAGTCTAAACTCAGTTGGAAATTTCTTTCTTGAATTCAGGTTTCCTCTTTAAAACGTAAGAGACCTTCTGTGAATGACAAAAAAGCCTTGGTGAAAATAGTTATATTAAAAAAAAAATCTATATCCCAGGTTTTATTTACTGTAATTCCTGGCACTGCAAGAGGGTTATCAAATGGAGGCATATAGCTGTGTCCATTTAAAGATCCTGTTCTCTTTCCCATATTGAATAATGTCATTTTAGTATAACTGAGAATAAGACCATTCTCCTGTAAGTGATAAAATCTTTAAAATTAACTCAGTTAAATAAACTAGTTGTTTTTCTTTTGACAATGTAATCAACAAACAAACAAACAAAACCTGCCAAAAATGGTTGCATTTCTTTTCTATAGAAAAGGGAAAAAGTTTCAGTTCCTGATTTGGCCCAATGGAGAGTCCAGAAATGAGAACGGTGAAGTAACACATCATTCAGTGTGTTGATATACACCGAACAGTCCTATGTCCTGGTCCTGAGAACTGTTTTGGGCAAATGCAGAGGGAAAATGTACCATCTACATCTATCTAAGGTATTGCCCAAATGAGATACAGCTTTCCTACATGGAACCATTATCCAGCTGGAATATTTCAACCATCTAAAAATCAGAACAGTGTATACTCACCAATTGTTCTGTATTTGGCTTGGAATCCAAAGCCTACAATATGGGAGTCGGTGTAGAAGTTGAGGAGCATCGGTCCAAAGACACTGACTGGGGCAGGGAGCTCAGTGCCACAGAGTGTGATGAGAGGATGCATGCCTGTGCTCTTCCCACTGAAGATGCTAACCCCATCATAAAGACAAATTCTGCTCAGGAGTGCTGGGGCTGCATAGACATAGAGTGCAGAAGTGTTATCATATATGATTTACTGAGCAGCAACTATATAGACTTAATCCAGGATAAGAATTAAATTTTATGTTGCTTTCCATTCCAGGGATCTCAGGATCTCATTTGCTTGCTGAGGAAGCAAGTGTCAATTTTTAACATGCAGTAAAACTCAGGCAGAAAAAGGCAAGGAGACCTTGTATATAAGACATCAGACTTGTCTCATTCAACACTTCTATGATCTGGAAAAGGCTCCAGGCCCCTTGAATTTGTGAGAGTTCACAGCTGAGTGAATGTGATCTATGAGGACATGGGAGGACCCAACAAAAGCACGATAAAAGCAGATAAAAGCAATGCACTTTTTGTTACAGGTAACTAGCTACCTGAAATTTCTTTCCCCTAATGCAGAATTCAGCACTCATTGTAGGGAATTTCAAACCATTAAGAGTGAGATTTTTGAAAAATCAAAAAGTATCCCATACACTAGTAAGTTTCAGAGCTGACTTATTTCTCCCTGATTTTCCTCAGACATTGGAGTACCTAAACTCAGGCTCTTCAGCTTGACTCAAGGAAGAGTCAAAAGAAAATTTGATTTTCTAAAGCAATCTCCTTTAGGGGGAAAATCAGTGCAGATATCAGGCTGAGTGAAAAAAAAGCACTAAGGAATATAGAAATGGGGAACTTAGCATTCTATTATTTTTTTGACACTTCTTTTAAGCTTCTCATTTGCAGTTAGCTTTCTGGAGGAAGGAGCCATTTTCTCTGAGTCCCTGCCCTACCTTCAGGGCTTTCTAGCCACCTCACTGTTTGCAAACAGATTTGACTGAGGTGAGAGGACTCAAAAATATGAAGATAATATAAGTTTCACAGAATTAGAAAATATGCTGAGTTGGAAGGGAACCACAAGGATCATCAAGTCCAACCCCTGGCCCTGCACAGCACCATCCCTCAGTCACACGATGTGCTTGTGAGCATTGCCCAAACACTTCTTGAACTCTATCAAGCTCGGTGCTGTGACCACTGACCTGGGGAGCTGTTCCAGTGCCCAGCCATCTGGGGGAAGAACGTTTTTCTAATATCCAACCAAAATCTCCCCTGACTCAGCTTCAGGCCATTCCCTTGGGTCCTGTCACTGGGCATGACAGAGAAAAGATCATTGTCTGCCCCTCCTTATTCCCTCACAAGGAAGTTAAAACTGCAGTGAGGTCTCCCCTCAGTCTCTCCCAGGCTGAGCAGACCAAGTGACCTCAGCCGCTCCTTACACAGCTTCCCCTCAAGGCCCTTGGCCATCGTCATTACCCTACTTTGGACACTCCCTCATAGCTCAAAGCTATAATAGCTATATTTCTTATATTATAAGAATAATAGCTAAATTTCTTATATTGGTGTGACCAAAAGGTCAGTGGCTGAGTAAGATGGCCAGAGGAATGTTTCCAAAGAAGGACAAACTGCACTTTCAGAGGGGGTGAGAGACCAATTGAGCACAAGCCCCCAGCACCCTGGGAGCTCAGAGCCATGTCACCACCTCCCTGCCAACTGGGAGCCATAAGCATGGGGGGAAGCTGGTGGTACCCAGGGATATATGGTGGGAGCAAGAAGAGAGCCATGTGGGTTATGCAAGAAAGCTCAATTAATGCTGTCAGTGAAAAGCACAGCACACACCTACAGGAAAATGAGCTTCATTAGTTGTGATACTTAAAGAATAACTTGATGTTGTCTTTGTTTTTTTGTAATTTACAAGGTTAATGGAAGCTGGGGTGTCACATGTTTTTTAAGTTATCATGTTTAGTGACCTGTAAGCAATAATGGGGCAGTTACTTAAACTGCAAAGAATGAATAGGGAATTATCTAAATTTAACCGGAGAGACACTGAGCCTACTGTTGTAGCAGAGTGATTCCTGCAGACTGTCCAGTCAAAACAAGCTGCTTTCAAATGTTGCAGGAAACAAGATAACGTGTATTGAACAGGATGACAAGTAGGAGTGGAATGATAATTCTGTTTCATGAGAACGACAGAATGATCTCAGCAGTCAGAGGTATTTTAGATCCTCTCTGGAGGTTTAGTTTTAAAAATTCCTTCTGTCTCAATGAAGACAATGTATGCTAGCAGGTTTTGCAATTATGCCGATACAGAAACATGGTATGGTGCTTGTCTGACTCTAGTAAGAGTAACTAAGCGGGTAACAACCAGCCACGTCAGATAGCTGATTACACTGTTAATAAAATAATTGATTAAAAATATTCTTCATGTCCTATCCTGTTTTGGAATATTTGATAATGTGATAAAATTTTTAAAAATTGTAAATTTTAAAGTTCAAATAAAAAAATTGAGATGAGTGCAATTTCAGAATGGAAAGGATTTGAGAAATCAGCCTAGGTCATTTTCTGAAAAGACTGGAGAAAGGCATGAAGTGAAACAAATTTCTCAGCAAAGCACAGGTCCCTAATACTTATCACAAGTTGATAAGTATTAGGGACCACCATAAGATGGTTGATGTAGGATTGTGAAAAAAATTCTTAATTTCTATCTTTGAATCCTCATTGTTTGGGCCAATAGGATTTATGACTCATGAATCCTGGCAAGACTTGATTGTTTGATCTCTATCCTGTAACATCCACTTGTTTACACTTTTCTTTATTTCTCAACAACCTAAATGCATTATTTTGTAAATAATCTCCAGCTTCAGATTCTCCTCATGTCATACTTTCAGCCTCTACACATACTCAGCACATCATCAGCAACTCTTCTCTGTGGTTTATTTCCTCTAATAATATAATCTTAGCTCTTTTCTAGACCAATTTCAGTCCCTTACACGACAATGAAATAGCTTTCATGAGTCTCCAGAGATCTGTTCTTAGCCAGACATCAGACTCACATCCTCTTTGAGCTGAAATGCACTTTCCACACAGCCAGCACTGTTTTTCTTCATCAAACTTTGCCTACTAAGCTTTTGCTCATCCTTCTGGTAATACTGTATCCTCTGCTCTGATTCATCCATGAGGATTCAATGGGATATCGCCTGTTTTCTGCTCCTTATCTCCACATTAACTCTGTATAATCTCATTTGCAAGGACAGATGAAACTGCTCTCTCTCTGTTGGTGATCCCATAAGTTTCCAGTTACTATCTTTAAGATAAACTATGTCCTGTCCTTCCACATACCTATGACTCTTACCTGAGAAATACAGATTATTTCAACATGGATACTGTACCATTCATTCCTCTAGCCTTGACAATATTTCTTCCAAATACTTCTGGAGAGATCATTTATTTGGCCTGACATTATGAACATATCCCTGTTTCTTTGAATTGCTCCATGCATTTTCTTTCAAGGCCTTTTGTTATCTATCTGTGCTCTATTTATCATCCCTTGGTACCATTCAGCATTGATACATTGACCCTTGCCTTCAAAGTTCACATGATAAGAGCTTCAGATGTCCTTATGTTACATTTTGAAATATGCCTCTAGGTTGTCTCCTTTCCACTTAGCAGAAATTTCTGTCCATTCTCATAATTCTCCATAAAATCATTTGTTTGATATGATGTTTGCAGAATAAACCTTGACTAAATCTGGGCCCCTGACTATCTGATCACTAATATCAATGTCCTTTTTCCATCTCTCTGTCTATAGCCATAGATTCTGTTTCTTTTAGTATTGAGGCAGAACCTGTCTTTTTGTTTGAAATTTGTAAAACTTAAAATAATGAGGTTTCACAACAGCAGCTTCTGATATAAATGGCAATACAATTAGTAATTATTAATGTAGGAGAAGTATTACCTAGAAGCATACCCCTGTGCAATATATCAACCACCTCCATAGCACAAAATACTGTTTTGAAAGCAAGGAATTAAAAGTCTTTCTCATATATATTCTATTTCAAAATAATCTATTGCAAAACTTGTCTATTTTCTGAATTGCCTAGTAACAATTGAGAAAGCAGATAGAGCAGATTCCAAAACAAAGCTGTGACCCTATCCCAGATTGCAAAATTGCAGACACATGTTTTTTAAAGAAGGAGAAATAAACAAGTTATTAAAACATCTTTCAGGTCAATGTGGTATAAACACAAAGCAGTTGTCTTGTATCAACAGAGTATAAATACTACAGAATTCTAAAAGCAGATATTGAAGGAAGCCTACATCCATTTTCCCTATTTTCCCATTATTTGGGACTCTGACTTTATTGTGTGTTATACTCACACTTGAAAAGTGTTACAGACACTTAATAATACATTACTGTAGCTATCCCTGAGATGAATTTGTTGGGATGTTCATCTGAATAAACCTTATGGACAAAAATTGAATGTGATTAATTATTTCTGAGATAGTAAGCCCAATAAGAAAGATAAATAAGGGTTTTTACTAATTCTAATGTGTGATTTGTGTAGACTTTTGATCCAAGGAGGGACAGCAGATGGAAGACATTTATCATTGCAGAAATTGGTCTGAGATAACAAACTCACCCCTATTTGTTTGGTTCCTTATAAAACAACTGAACACAGGAATGCAAATGGTAGTATAAGAAGCAAGTGGCAGCTTATGAAACTTCCTGAAACTGGCAAATCAAGAGAGGTTTTGTGATGGTATTCAGTTTGGCTCAGGAATAAACATCCTTCACACTGCGAGGAAATCACAGAAAATAAGCCAAACTCCATTCATGGGGTTAATCTTGCCTATGTTTTCCTGCCCAGATTTCATCTTGTGTAAGCTATTGTCTACGGCTTCCTGTAATACTCAATTGATAAAGAGAGTGAGAAAGGCTTTCAGAAATAATTCACTCCACCTGCACAACACACTTGGTTTTGACTTTAAAGCACTCCTCCACCACTAGGAGATAAATCTACATGAATATCCAAATTAGAGGTATATTTTCAGGAGCTCAAAGCAAGATAAAAATTGTTCTACCTACCAAGAAGCAGACAGTTTAGATTAAATTTTGATCACAAAATCAACAAATGCAGTTTCCCCCAATTCTCTCTTGCTCTGTTAGTTGTTATATTTGTTGCTTAATGCATATTTAATACTTAGTACATGCATGCCATATTCATTTGGTTCCAGATAATGACACCATATCTCTGCTGTGGGTTAACAGCCTCTGTCATTCTTTATAATCAGAACAGGCAGCCCATCATAACTGAAAACATTTATAAGCTCGGGCAGAGATCTGTGGCTAACCCATGAAGTCATTGCATTTTATAGCAGTGTCACTGCACTATAGACAATTACCTTCTGCCTTCTAATTTTCTGGAGAAGATATCTCAACCTGTTCAAGTCAACAAGATATGCACGCCGCACAGGCTTTGTTTTAAATATTTAATTTCTTTACTTAACAACTATAGAAAACACAATTAGATTTCTTTTGAGAGGTCAAGTAATTAATAAATTATGTTAATTAGACATGTAGCTAAACTTAAAAACCCAATTCAGAACATCTGTAATAGCATGGTTAAAATTTTAAAGGCCACTCTCAGCAACAATCTAAGCAGGTGCGATGCTTCCTTGCATATGGAATAACTAGAAATGTTTCTAACACATGCTGCCAAACATTGTCTGCCTTTGCAAAAGAACTAATGGAGTTCACACTGGAAACCCTTAAGCACACGTAATAAATATATTCAGTGTGACTGCTGAATAAGTTTCAGTTTTGCAATGATAGTTTGCAAGATGGTGGTTTCAATCTTCTTTACAATTGAAACCCAGGCAAACCAGTAAGATTTTTCTTTACTGCAGGGTTGTATTTTAAGATTTTGTGAAAAATATTAGTAATCAACTACTGGAGAGTGCCATACTTCCTCTTTGCTAAACAGATGTCCATGAGCTCATATCCATAGCTCTTTCATGTGATCAAAGATTTTTGTTGATGTAACCTAAGGAAGCCTATAACAATAAAGGAACAAACTGCACTGCAAGAAATAGAATATTTTTAGTATTTACTTAGATCTATGTTTATTATTAAGTCTGAATCACTTACCTCTCTGCTTTAACCCTCTTGATAATAAAAGCTTGGATCCATTTATAAATTAACTGAATGCACAGACAGAATGCAGATTAGTGAAAGTACTCAAAGAGTTTTCAAAATTGGCACCATCTGATTCAGCTGAATGTTTAGTGTGTCTGTCTGTTGAATAATAATATCTCCTATCTGAAGAAATTATGTAATTTCTTTGGTTTACATTTTATTTTTAAAAAATTCTTAAAGCAGTGGTTTGTATTAGGCAATGAAAAAAATATTTCAGATAAAATCATAGTCAAAACAAATCTTTATCTCAGACCTAAATTAAGTCTGAACCGGAACACTTTTGAATTCAAAACAGTCTGCAAACTTAAAAAGAAAATAAAAGAATGCTATTTTCTGCCTTTATTGTAGGGTCTGAAGAAAAATTCAAATCATGCAACCCAACTCAGTACCAAATTACTCAATAATCTCTTTGTCTGGTGACTTCAAGGGAAGCAGATTAAGATGGCCTCAAAACACGATGCCACCCAAGTAGTTTGTACATACTGATTCCTCTGTGTTTTCACGGCATGTCCACCCATAAAAATTTGATCTTACCAAAATTGAGAAAGCTCTACCATTCACACCAATGTGATCAGGATACTATACTTGTTATTTCTTGGCTAAGTGCTGCCAAATTTGACCATCACAAAAGGGGCTTTTGTTCATTCGTATACACAGGGTAATCACTTTCATGCATTTCCTGTTGCTGTAGTCTTTCACCTAGTTTTGTATTTCTGTGTTCTTACATCCTTATAAAACACTTGAGTATATTTACACCTATTTAGTCAGTTAAGGAGCAGATGCACTAAAAAGCATAACATCTGGTCTAAGATCAAAAAGACCCAGATTAGCCACAGTCACTTTTATATTCCAAGAAACTGGTAAATTCCCAACTTCATTGCTGCAAAATATTCAAAAGGTGAGATCTTTCTTCATTCTTCTGGAAGACTTCAGTGACTCAAAACATAACCCTGGAAATTATATCTATAAATGTTTGTCTATAAAAGATTTTCAGAATGGACCAGCAAATTACACTATCAATGATTTTCAATGATAGAAGACTTGTATCTTTTCAAGTAAGAAATTACCCTCCATAATACATACTGAAATTATGAATAACCAGTTACCTTCCAAATGAAAAGTCTCAAATTCTAGGATCACCACTGACTGTGGTCCTAGATCTATGATATAATTGCAGTTCAGGTTGTTATCATACTGCCTAGGGTAGTTTGGAGAGACAATACGTCCTTGAGGGCTGGTGAAATTTACTCCACATCCTGCAAACAGACAAATAAAGCACAGTTATAATCCAGGTGATAATATTATTCTGGGTTAACAGTAAGAAACCCAATAATGTACACAAGGACCTCATCTCTCCTGGTGAAAAAAACAGGGAGAGTAGCATATACCATGCTGGCCAAAGTACACATACACAGAGCAGTGTTTTTGGGAAGCACAGGGCTTTCCTGCCTAGAGTGTCACACTCTTGGGTAAGACCAGGCCATAGGCCCTCAGCCCACTGACCAGAAGGACACAGCACTGCTGTTCTTGTGGCTGTGCAGCCTGCACATTTCAAAATCCCGTAGTACATACAAATGTACCTGAATTGTAGGGGCAGGTTATTGGGGCACAGCACCAGTTCAGTCTTATTTGAAAATGTCTGCATTAGTTTAAGTGGTGCCATTCTTGTTTCATGCCTGACATCCAGGAGAATCCAGTCTGCTGTAGGGCCATCTCTGGGTTGCTTTGCTATATGCAGAGGCAGGAAAGGTTTGCCACCCAGAATTTTTCAGGCACACAGAACAGTTTTTTTTCATGGACTTCCTTCTTAATGGATCTTCAGGACTTGCATGGCCCTTTTTTATCTTTTTTTAAGACAAAAGCTTAAAAGAACGCAGGGCACAGTGAAATGCTGGTATAAGATTAGGAACAGGCATATGGAGCCTGTGACTGTCTCCACTAAGAAATTGTTAGATGTTACTGACATTAGTGCAAACAATATCAAATCAAAAGTGGTTTCAATTCAGAATTCTGTATGCTACGATAGTGTTTCCCTCTAAGCACTTAATTTCTCACTGTTTTGATCTGAATCCCATGAAGGGCATGTGGTTTCCTTTGGCAGCCTCCTTCAAAAAGCCCCAAGTGACCAACAGCAGCTGAGCACTACCTCTTCTTCTTCTGGTAGGTTTGACCATCACAAAGCACATGCCATGGTTAAAGAAATGTCTTTTAAAGAAAATTAAAGCTTTAACTTCCATGCAGTTTAACTATGAATTTTTAAAAGTTAAAGCCTATTCATTCTTTTCAGCACACTGAAAAGCAAAGGTGGCTCAGAACAACTACAGAGTTAGAGCTGCATCTTTGGCAAGTAGTCCAACACTAGAATTCATTGCATTCAGTATGGAAACTCTTGGTTTCCAAATCTGAGCAGAGGCTTCAATGCCTTGTTGGACAGGGGTCTGCATTGCTACACACGGGTCAAACTAATCCCAAATGGACTAACAGAGAAGCCATCTGGTTTTAGTATTACTTACTGCTTGTGAAAGTTGCTGAGAAACCTGGCGCAGGAGCATCCTGAGACTGAAATACTGTAGTTATCACATTGCTTGGAGCAACAACAGGATCAGGAGCTGAACTTCCACATCCTGTGGCTAACAAAGCTGCTTCTTCTTCGTTATTTCCTCTCCACACCTGGCAAGGCCAGATTGGAAATGGTTTAGTGCTTTCAAAGCCTAAGTAGTTTGTGGGAATCCACCCAGAATTACATATGCAATTTTTCTTTCCATAGACTTAGGGTAGGATTCATCTCACACTGAATCTAAGAGATCTAAATTGGAGCTAATCACTACAGTCAGTGGAGGCAAAAAGGCTCCTCCAAGGAGTGAATCACAGTGAATAACTTAGGTTGCCAGGGACCTCTGAAGGGCATCTGAAGGTCATTTGCTTGAACCCCTGCTGGTAACATAGCAAACATAGACCAGGTCCAGGGGACAAGAGAAAAACATTTTATGCATATCATTACCTACTTCCATTTTGTCTCTGCTTACTTAACTCCATACAAGCTATGAATATGCATATCTGTGTATTCAAGGAATTATTACATGCAATCCTTACATTATTCAGTAAATAAAAGTCAAAGCTGGCATGCTAAGGTAATATAGAGGCATCAGACTGTGAGATCTGGATCCTTAATGCCTAGTTATTGCTCATAATTCTTTTTTAATGTTGCATTCACTTGTTCAAGGACAAGTATCAAATGAGGTAAAGAATTAATAAAATAATAAAATTAAATATATATATAATAAAAAAAAACCCCATGATTTTTTGTAAGTATTACTTCAACTGTACCAATAGCCAGTAGAAGTTCAATCAAACCATGCATCCAAAAAAGCACATGCAGGTTTAGGTAAGTATTTAAGTGAAATCCTCTTCAGGTAATTAAATATATGCTTGAGGGTCACAGTTGAAATACTGAATTTCAAGACACATATAAAATGAAACATAGGTATAAATGTTTGATATTTCTAAACATTTAAATATTTTCCTTAATCAGGCTGTTTATTGACAGAATTTAAAATGTCTGTTTAAATAATGAATTACTTATTAATAAAATTAGTTTTGTTGATGTATTTGAACAGGTTTTTTACTGTAGTTTCCACCAAAAATATATTAAATCATATCTGATGTTTAAAATAATGTATTTGAAGGAAATTGAGTGGACCTAGTACAACCACATGAAATTATGACATCTCTAAGCAGCCGTCCTAGAAAGGACAAGGTTAGCCAAGGGTTAGCCTGTAAGTGTAAGCATATGAATCACCTCATTCATGTGACCAGGTGTTTGAGGTAATAGAAGCTCAAAGGATTATTTTATACAGTCTATAGCCTGGCCAAGGTTTTGCAAAGTCACTGTTGATTTTGGATACTCTTTTTTGGCGGCTCAGTTTGGAGTAAAGAAGAAACTGATATCATTCTACAGCTTTTCAGACACCTTTTTACATCTCAAATTGAATATTCAGAAAAGGAAGTGTACATCAAAAATTTTGGATCTTCCTCTACGGGGAAAATGTCCAATTGACATAGTTTTGCTTATGTCATTCAGGGCAGTTTAGGAATTCAAAATGAAACACTTTTACTGAGTGTAAGTCTTACATTAAGACTTACATATTAGTGAAATGTATTGTAACATTACATTAATTAATTGCTGGAGCAGGTTATGAAAAGACAAATCTAATAGCTGTAGGGTTTTTTTCACAGCCTTAAAAAATGAGTGCATCTGTGATTTGTAAACTGGTAGGTATAGATCAGACGTACAGCTGCTACATGTTGTGAAATTATGTTTGCCCTTTATTTCAAGTGGGAGTTGTACTGCTGTGGAGAGAATGAGCACAAAACCTCTGAATATATGCCAAATGCCTGAGAAAAAAATGACACTGAAAAATTCAAGGCATGTCCACTCTATTCTATTGCTTGAAAACAATAGCTCTTGACAACATATGAAAGATCAGATTTCTATCTTTGTTTCTGGAGATGAAAAAAAGGAGTAGGTCAACCTGTTTAGTCTAAACACTTATAAAGAAGTTTGGTAGAATTATAGCGTAACATTCCTGGGGTTTTTATTCACTGCAGTAATTGAAAAGATATTTTCTTTACACTTTATTTTCTCATGATTTTCTGGTTCTGAAATAAAATGTGCCTTTTTCATATTTTTCATTTTTGGGGAAGCATGTAGGGTGATGGAACCCTGCTGGAGGTGGAACCTCACGAACTGATGAAAATTAAAATTATATACAGGCCAGTTCACAAAGCACACAGAAAATGGACTGTATGACACAAGGACTTTAGTTTATATTTCCCAAGTTTTGTTCCTTGACAGTCCAAACCATAACAAATGCAAAACAGGATTCTGAAATCATGACTTCCTAAAGCACTGCTCTGCTGTGCTGACCTAACCTCAACAATTATTTTACCTTCACATAACTGCTCTGACAGCTTCCACTGCTATCTGGAATCTGGAAGTTACTGTGGAAGTTCATCTCCAAGTGTTTGCTTTCATGCGTAATGATGGTCCATGTGCATCTGCTGTTGATGGGAAAGTTTTGAGGCCAGTGAGGGGACTTGATTGTACCATTATCTGAATGAATGATTCCACCACAGCCTAGAAAAAAATAGCAACAGATGGGAGAAATGATCACATATTTTTGGGTGGTGTCAGCTTTGAATGGTTGGTTGCTTCTGTAAGTGCAAGAGTGAGAAAGGAAAGCCCTGATACCCATTGAAATTTCTTTTACCCCTCTTGATTTGCCTTCCCCCACCCCTGCAGCAGGGGAGTAGTTACACTCTAGAGGTGTCTCCTTGTACTTCACTTTATTTTCTTCACAAGCTCGTTCTGCTTGCCACTTCATAGCCTTTTGCAAGGCCCATCTAAATACTCCTGGCAATTTGAAGTGAATATTACTTTGAAAGGCTGCAGGGGTCAGGAATAGATCTGAGACTGTGCAGGTTTCTCCCCATACCCCACAGCACGCACATTGTGACAGACAGCCATTCAGAAAAGCACTCTAGGGGGAAAAAAAAGTCCACTGTTATATCCTTTTTTCTTCTTACTCTGCAACATGCAAATATTGCAGTTCCACATGTGAATCTACTCAAACTACATCCGTTTACCCAGGGCAAAATGGTGACTTCCCCTGCCCAGGCAGCCCTGTGGATCTCAGTGGAATTATGGGGAGGGCTGAAAAACATGCCTTTAAAAATTGCTAACAGATTCATTTATAAAGGGGAATAGCTGCTCATGGCTCTGTGGCAGCTCATGTTTTTATACATAATAAGTTTAGTTAATTTGAAACATACTTGCGAATACCATGCCAAGAATAATTTACTAAGGCTATGCGTACAGCACAAGCAACCCCTTATTATTTCAGATACCACGTAGTAAAAGGATGAATAAAGAGCAAAAAAAAGGGTTTGTAACAGCCTACATCTTTCCTCTTAATTGAAAAAATATATAATAGCTTCCAAAGGAAGATTTCATTTTTTATTCTTTTGTGTTAGAAATGGCAGCTGTGTTTAGAAGGATGTGAAGCCAAGTTTTGGTCTCACATACAGAATGTAAACCCGGAGATCCTCAGTGAACAAATGAGAAGAAAGCTGAAGAAAATGAACTAGGTATATATAGAAAACTTCTTTCACAGAGAGAATACTGCCTGTGCACATGGCACATGTAGGCTGGTGTCTACTACACCATTGAAGAGCGGGCTTCGTTCCACATGAAATCTCAGGGACAACAGAAAACACTGTCAAAAACCTGCTAAAGTGACAGTGGATGTTCATACAGACACAGACTATTGATATGTTTAAGAAGACACTCCATCAACTAACTGTGTGAATACAGCTACATCACTAGTGGACAAAAAGCTGATCAGGAGCAGCCAGAATTTTTCCAGCTGGAGGTGACAGTAGGAAGCATATGCCAGCTCTGTACTAAAGTAGGAAGGTACAGTGATTTCTGCCCTGCCACCATCTGCCACATCTATACTTGCCTTTACTCCTTTAGCGTCTTCCTGAAGTACACTGAACAAATGGTGAACTACCTTTTTTTTTTTTTTTGTAAGCCATAGTGGTAAATATTTCAAGAGAAGGAAGGTAGCTTTGAGAAATGCATCTATACCACCTTCAAAAGTGTACCAACATCTCCATCACAGTGCAAGAGTTTTAGGCTGTTGTCACATGTGCTCTATGAGAAGTTCTGTTTGTCTCTCTGTTTTGGAACTCATTTCTTCCTAGTTTTAAGTGTTAAATCAAACTCTGGAACAATAATTATTCATGAAATGAAATGTCTCATAGTCCTTGACAATGGATACCACTGCCAGGAGGGTAATGGTGGTGATGTCACTTTACAGTCATCAAGAAACTGCCAGTAGGAGGCTTAAAAAGTATAAAATTGATCCAAATTTGAATTAATTGTGTGAGATCAAACAGCATTGGATTAATACTTGATTTTTTTAGTACTGGCTTCTATCAGAGATCCCAAAAATGCTGGCATGCATTTCTTTTGTTCTTTAATGCAAACTTACCTAAAGATTCTGCAGTCCATGTTGCATAAAAGCCACCTCCTTGCATTGAGTGATCAGAGTTAAAGATGACAACTAGCTTGTTGGAACCAGACCGAATAGTCCCAGGTGAGTTTGTTCCACAATACTTTCCTATGACAGGAGACCCTGGAGAGCCACCATTCAGGATAGTAACAGAATCCCACTTACAAAGTGAATGGTTTTCGACGTGGAAGGCTGTAAAAGTAAGCTGCAACACACAAAGGCGACATTCAGGTGCTAAAACTAGTCACTCCAGAGGAGGGTTTAGAGCAATTCCAGTCAGATCCTGAAGCCATCGTGGCACAATGATTTCTGGCTACACTCAGAAATCTGACCATCACTTCATGATGCTTTCCTGCAAGTATTGATTGGAATCTTGCCACTATAAGTAACAGCAGCTACTTAGCTTGAAGACAGAAGTGGAAGAGGAATGCATAGGTTCAAAACTGGCACTGTTGTGACTTAACCGTATTTTGAAACTAAGTATGTGCTTCCAAGCAGTGTTCAATACATACAGGTGTTGAACCACTTTTCTGCACTCAGAGTTTTTGCTCATGAAATGTAAGTAGCTATGCAAGCAGAAGGCCTTGGATTTTTTTTTTCTTCCTACTATTTTGAATCAATATACTAACAGTTCCTAAAAATAATGTTAGCTTCCACCAAAACAGAAACAGTTCTGTGGTTTGTTCCTGTGGGCCTGGATACATTGCATAAACAGACTGGGCTGGACAGGCAGTGTCTGACACTGTCTCCCTCCCACACTGATGCCATTTGTCCTTGGAGTGATATGCTCACAGGTGGGATTTCCAGTTCAAACATTTAGATTGCTGATCCAGTAGAATCCTGGATTTGTTGATGCTGAAACACCAATGTACACTAGTTATTGCCTGGCCCTGTTTCCAACAGTTTTGGGTTTTTAAATTCATTTCAGGAGCAGAATCTTTGTAGAAAAGTTTAGCAAATACACAGCATTTATTTCTGTACCTTTTGTGTGTCTTCATTTCCAAAAGAACCTGGCTAAGACTAAATACAAATTTAGCTGTAATGGTTTAAATTCAGAACTTTGCCAGCAACTGAAACTGGCAGCTTATCCTGGAAAAAATTAGTCTGCCTTCATTGAGCATGCTGCTACTTAGTCCTTTCAAAACAGAAATCTGCTTTCATCTGATTAAAATTAGTTCTGCTTTAAACTAGTTTGTGGATTAAATAGAAACCTTGTGTTCTACTAAAATAATCTTGTATTCCCTGAAATAAGTACATAGGCAGTCGTCAGAATATCATGTAGCAGAATAATTAGGACTATGGGTTTGCATTTCTAAGAAATATTTTTGCAGTTGCAAGCAAGGAAAACATGATAGGGAAATTAGTGAAAGGCATAACATATGAAAATCTGCAATGTGTTTTCCCAAAATTGCTTTTTAGATATTTTTCTGACCCGAACCATAAGTGTCACTGATTGGATCTGTGCTTGAAAGAAGCAGTCAAGTAATTCAATGAATTAAGTTTTGCACTGCTTGGTCATAAAGGTGCTTAAATTGGTCTGTCAGGAGATTGACTCAAGAAAGTAGCACCTCAGGCAGACTTCTAATACTTACTGGGAAATAAGAGCAACATTTCATTGTAATTTGTACCAAAAATCATATTATGTTCCAGACTAACCAGTAAGACGCAAAACTTTCTAGTGGCTTGAAACTTCCCTGCAGAGAAGAAAAACTTTCAGCCTCATGTTTATTCTCATGATAGTGAGAATATCCATGAACATCTAATAAAATGAGTTATTTCAGTTTTGGAAACATAGAAAGTCATTGTTTAAAGGAGAAGTCAGTGCTTTGTTTTGAGGTCAAATTATACTAGGATCCTTCCGCTTTTCAGGAAGAACAATTTCGTTTTGTTGTGTTATCTTCATTCCTTCTTTTAGGTAAAGTCAGTGGGAAGATATTTCATTCCTCCACATTTATGATTTTCCAAAGTGTTTTAAACCTGTTTCCCAAAACTCAGAAGGTACTTCTCACGCTGTCAGCTGTGCACACAATTGTGATATTATGTTACTCACAGTGATGGTTTCACCTTCAGGGGCTTCCAACACCCAGGAGCAGCGATTCAGACTGCTGTAAGGCTCTGGGTAGTTAGGGCTCGAGATAACTCCCCTTTCACCTGACTGTATACCACCACAGGCTGAAGAAAAAGAAAGCAACATTTCAGTACATTTTTGGAACTAAACACTATAATCAAATGAATGGAAGATTATTCAGCCTGTAATAGAACTGAAATATATTTAAGTTGTACTGATAGAAATAAAGATGAACAATTTATCTGTGAAAATCCAAGTTTTAAAATCTTTGTCATTGAATAGTGAGTAAAAAGATGCAATGACCTTGAAACTTTGCATTTATTCTGATTCTTAATATAACTCTGCAAAAACTTCGCCAGCTGACACTAACAGCTGCCTCTTCCACCTTATCTTCCATTTACTTATCTTACTCTTAAGCAAACCAGTGCCATTCTTGGACCAACGCAATGAAGTAAAAAAGTTTGTGATGTGTCTAGAAAAGCCCCAAGGCTAAATTCAGCTGTGGCAGGAAGAGTACTTGTTCTGGCACATAAATGGCAAAGTGGTGCAATTTGCACTGATATGGCTTGAAGTGGATTTCAAAATGGGTGCAAAGGTTCAAGCAGCAGAATGCATTTCAGCTCTGCTAGCACTCCAGAGACCTATTTGAAGTAAGTCAAACTTGGCTGGTATTACCTGTTGTGTCCCTATTCCCAAGAGCAACCAGCTGTTCTGAGTGTTGCACAGCATTGCAAAAGCCCAAATGCAGTTTGGGGAGTGGCAACAGTGAGGCAGAAATCTGAGAGTTCAGCTGCTTGCTTTAGAAGGATATAAATAGTGGCAAGCACGGTGTAACTTTTGAGGACCTCTTTGGGAGCTGATCCCATCATGAGTATTCTCCATATCACCAAACAAATAGCAGCATTCCCCAGGAGTGCCTCAGTCAGCCAAGGCAGCAATCTGTCAAGCCATTTACCTTCAAACGTGTAATGGGCCAAGAATCCTTTGTCTTCTGTGTCTCCATCACTTACAAAGTGTACCCAGACCTGGGGGGCAGCTATGACTAGTGGCACAGATGGTGCAGCCTGACCACAAAGTCTGGCTATTAGCTCTCCATCAGCATCCCCTAAATAAAGAAAAAAATTTAACACAACACTTTCTGAGTCCTAAAAGAGCCACAATAAATAAATTAGTGCAAACATGCAATTCATTGTGTCTTGACAAGAAAATGGGAAAGAGTACATATCACACTAAGTAACTGGTTATTTGTTATGGATATAAGCGGAGTGTTGCAGTTCATTATTGGGATCTAAATCTTGGCAACAAGAAAGATCTCTCCAAAGCTATAGTAATGATCCTTTTAATACCCTGGACTCTTTTTCTCCCCTTCCTGCCATCCTGCAAACTTTCATTTTGTATGGCACATCAGACATGCAAAACCCTCACTGTTCTGCCCCAAAACTACAGACTTTTTGGGGCAGAACAGTGGAAAGAGATGGCCTAAGGACTGTTATCACATAGACACTTTTGAAACTTTGGTTTTGTGACATCCTCATTAAAGTCAACAAGGATTTTGAGTTTTCTACTCTATAGGGGTGTGCACCATCAATGAACAAGCTGTCATCACTGTATTAATAGTGGGCATCTCCTTCCCAGGGAGCTCAAAGTACTGTTCTCTATATGGCAAAAAACCCCACTAGCAATTGCTGAAATCCTTGAAGCCTAAAAGGAAAGCATAACACAGGCCACTGTACTTGAGTGACACTGAATGTTTGCTCATATTGGTGAGCTCCTATCCATCACATTGGTAAAAGCATCAGTTTCTGTTTATTACTGATAATTTTCAGGAGAAAGAAAGAAAGTGTAATAGCATTCCTCATGAAATCCAGTCAATGCCATTCCTAAGTTCACCTCTTTAATAATAGCAGGATGCTGGTCTATTAGTCTCCAAAAGCAACTCCGAGCTCTGCACAGTGGCAGGCTGTTCTTATGAAGAAGGCAATAGAGCAAGAGGGACAAATTTTGGGTGCTCTTTAAAGCCTTTTCATAGTAATTCCAAGTCACAGATTGGTTGAATAACTTTATGTTTCTGTCATATGCAGTGACACAGCCACCATTTCAAGTGCCATGAAGCACAAGGATGAAAAGGGACATATAGTAAAATTCTATCATACAAATTACACAGAGAAATGCTACAAACTGTCTTGATAACATGCACTAAAAATTATATTGAGCTGTACAAGCAGAAGACATTAATGACAACCGTCCTTCAGGAAAAATCAGTAATAACTACTTTTAGCATTAGTATGTGAAATACATGTTTTCTTTTTGTACATTTTACAAGGTGATTGACTAGGTGACAGATGTCACCCAGGTTACTCAGTCTCTACAGTGGGAAAAGTGATACCAATCACTGCTTTCATGAATGGCCAGCTATCTAGACTGTTGATAAACAGAAAAAGAAAACAGAAATATTGTGTTGTAGTATTTCATTCAAACTGAAGGGAACAGTCTAAAAGATACAATCAAGAGTCTTCCACAAAAGCCAAAAGCTAGGAGTATATTTCACTGTAACAATATGCTCAGCTGTATGGCCTACATGCATGTGTATGACAATTTAATAACTGAATACCTTACCCTAAGAATTTTGAAATATTTATTTTATCTATTTAGCTTAAATATTTCTCATTGAATACATACAGTCAAATCTGCTTTTAAAAATTTTTACTTGAGAACCATGAAGTGTGTTATAGAGGTATCACAAAATAATTTTGCACATCTCAGCCTCATTTGGGGTCTCTCGGGTAATTTACAATTGAATTGGACCTTTCCCTGACTATGCATCTGCTGTGTCAAGAGTTTTAAACAGCACCTGCTTGCATTTAGTGGTATTCTGCATTTTTGCATCTCAGTGCTCATTAAATGTTACTTGTCAGCATACACAGATGAATGAGGGCATTCTGCTTTTGACACCTGACTTGCTGTGAAATTGGAATTCCATTAGTAGTGCTGAAAGGAACGCTACTATTTAGATGACAAAACCGTGTAGAACAAAGCAAGACTACACCTTTTCCCCTCTTCTTTGATTGTAATGCCTGGAGGCCTGAGGTTCACAATAAAGTGAGAGCAGTTGGAATGGATGAGTAACAAAGCAGATAAATTTTATTATTTCTTTCTCTGAGTTTTCTTTCTATTATTTCCCAGCTCCAGTGCATACATGGGAGAAAATTGCTAGGCTACAGAGCTATGCAGGCTCTGGCTCTACATAGGACAAACTGATGCTATACAACCAAAAACTCTTGCTCAAATGAGTGCAAATAAGGATGTGACAGATTCCTGCTCTCAACCTTTTCATATGTTTCAGAAAGCATTTCCTGGTAAATTAAATTCTGCTCTCTCTGGGACTCACAGGTACTGCCTTCCCATGAAGAAGACAGCTGCAGCTTTCATACTACACTTGGCATTAGCTGAGCGACTTTCATACGACATTTCCAGTTGCTTGCTCTTGCGGATAGCTAAAGATGCTCAAATATGCAGAGATATTACTAGTGTATTAATCCTGTGATTTCTGTTTCCTTTTGGATGCTTTAGTCTGTGTTTTGTGATGCCGCCTCACAGGAAATATGGATTTCTTTTTGGAGAAACATCTTATAGAATACAAAAGTGGGTATGAAGCGGGTGTGCAGTCCAGAGGCTATGAATAATTAAAACATTCTTTACTGCATTCCTGCTGCTCCTGAAGATATTTCAGGACCAAGGAGAGAATAGGCAGTGGACCAAATAAATTGTTTTGATGGTTGCAAATCCATCTGTCATGGAAGATGAAGTGAAATTCATATTGTCCCTTGTAAAGAGAGAGTCAGGTGAGTATTGCAAACAGCAAAACTATTTATCCCCCCAACATATCTATCCAGTTTTCCATTTTCTCCCCTGAAAGAATAGGTGACAAAATCCTTGCATCCATTACTCTGATAGTGAAATCACACTCCTGATCATGGATGCAACATGGAAGGCATGACGTGAACACTCTCAAATGTACAGATTCTACAACAGCGATTCCCTGCAAATATATACGAATGAGATTTGGGACACAGTTGCACAACCAGGATCGTGATAGGCTTTTTATATTCTCCTGCTGAACATACAAACCTGTTCGTAGTTCTAGATAGTCATACTGGCAGTTCTGGTGATGTTCCAAGTGGAAATCCTCAAAAGATATATAAATGGATGAATTATAGTGAGAGGGATTTTCAATGATCCATTCACAGTTCAGGTTACTTGTGTAATTTTGGATGCCATCATAACCAGGAGAAGAGAAATTCCCCCCTGTATATGCCATCAGGGTTCCACCACAAACTGTAGAAGCAAAACATAGTCTATTTAAAAGTAGCAATCATTCTTGTATGAGGAGAAATCGTTACCCTGTTTGTTCAAATATGCTCATACCAGAAAGCACATGTACTGATTAGATCAAAGCCTTTTCCATGTTCTTACTGGTTTATAATTTGCTACTGTGTACAAGAGAATTCTTGCCTGGTACCCTGGAATTTTTTGGGAGGTCTTTAAAAACTCACATGTAAAGCAAAGAGCAGCTATGAACAGTATCAAATAAAATATTTCAGCAGCACTATCGGTACAACATGCATTATTTAATATTTTGATAAAATCTCACTGTAGCTTCAGTTCATATTGCTCAGCCCTACTCATTACCTAATTCTAGACTCAAGAGCAAATTTTTGTGGAAGATGCTCTCAAGAGCAGTGCACCCATGCCACAGTAGGGTGCTTCGGATGGGAACTGGAAAATAAGTTCAAAAGACTCAAGGCTGTAGTAGTAAGGCTCTGCCAGCTGCCTCCTCTCTGGAGGCTGATCTTGCAAAAGTAGGTTAGCTGCACTCTTTCACAAGCTCCAGTAAATTAATTACCCCCCTGAGTAATAAGGGAGCACTTGAATTATTCAATTTGTCTGTGGCACTATACTTTTTGGAACTTTTCCTGGAATAAGGCCACTTCAGACCATCTCTTACTCAAGACTAAGTACAAAACAATAAATTAGTAGGGAGAGCAGGGACCGTGAGCCATACAGAGGCACATGAAGTCCATTACTCACAGAGATTCTCTTTTTTTTTTCAAGTCCTTTCAGTTAATTAAAGATACATATTTATTCCCATCCAGAGATGTAAGAGAAAAAAGGTATCAGAGTTTGTTATCCGTCTAGGTAATTTTTTTTTATATGTGCCACTACTGTAGCCATGAAATGACTCACCAAAGATCAGTCACTTAAGTCAAAAACATACACTACCTGCATCTTCACTAGAGGTATATGAGACACTGAAGCCTCTGGCTGCACGGGACATATCTGTCACCAAAATGACTTTCATTGTGTTTCCAGTGGACTTCACCTCAGTGCCTGGATTTACCTCTCCACACAGCTTGGCCAGCCTGGGAGAGTTTTGCCCAAGGCCATTGTAAACCTGTGGAGTCAAAATAAACTCTTATGACATCAATATAGAGTCTTATGAGAATCTCCTGTATCATTTAACAGTGTTTATCATCTTTAATACAAAGTTCACTGATGTCCCTCACAGGGGATTAGTTCTCAGATCTACTCAAAACCTTGAAATAAACTTTGATTGCCTTGAGTGGATGAGGCCCTGAAGTAAACACTAAAAATAACTTGTTTATTTTGGTGAAATACAAACATATTCTCTTTCTCTCTCTCACTCTCTCTCTCTCTCTCTTTCTCTGTCTCCTTTTCTAAACAGAAATTGAAATTGTTTTATTGGGAAGAATACTGTGTTTTAGCTCTGAATACAAATATGTTCAATCACTTAATAATGCCAGCTACTGGCATTCATTTAATTTCAAATCATCACCTTTGTATTCTTGTTAAAGCCAACATCGGCTTTATCAAAATCTCCTCCAACATATTGAGTGCTGGTGGGCATTTTTGATTACTTCAAACATTTCACTTTTTGATGATCCAGAGGTATTTTGCTCTGTTTCTTTCATGCACCCTTTAGCCTAGGAGTTAATTTCCTTCTTTCTACGCTGCAGTGCAAGCAAGGCAGAAATCATGTTTCCCACTGAGAATTTGAATATATTAGAGTGTTGAAGGCATAAAAGCTGGCAGGAAAAATCTTCCTTTAAGAGATCATTAACTGATAAAAAGCCAGCTCTCAAAGGTTTGTCTAAAGCATCTGTGAAGAAAAACAAGGGGAACATCATCTACAAATCTCAAGGGATAGACAGCTACTTCAGCCCCCATGCTTGTGCATGGATTGACTTCTGATCATTCTACAGCTAATTCCTGTGTTTGCCCTGCTTATCTGAATGAGTGGGAAACTAAAATTTATCTCCCATTTTTGCAATTTCATAGAGGAATCATATTTTTGAGGCATTTGTACATCTGAACAGGTCCCTGTGTGCCAAGCTTGATTTTCTTTCACTAAATGACCAGAAATCAAAAATAAACATGATAAAATAACGAACATCCATCTTTTTGGAGAGAGAGGGTGACAGAGAAGTAGAGTTTCCTGGGGTTTCCCCACCTTTAGTTCAGAGTAGCCATTTGTTGCAATCTCCAGCTTTTTCTTTCTCTCTTTTTTTTTTTTTTTTTTAATTGACAGCTATAAGGAAGAACAGCAGTAGATACCTCCAAAGTCAATAAAACCTGAAACTGACTAATGGATTTTGTTTCCACAGAAAAGGGGCATTGCAAGCTTTCAAGAACCCCAGAACTTTTTTCATAGTCGATAAAAGCACAACTCCAATGAATCCTTCAAGCCTTCTACTTTGCCTGGGCCACAATTTCAAAATTTCCATACTCTAAAACAAGCAGATGAGTTTAGATGCTCTACAGAGATAACTTTCTCTCATTTAACTGCTTTCCCCAGATTAAATTATGATTTGTCTTAAAACCATATATAGACCTATAAGTGACTTTTCAGTTTTATTATGTCCATTATTTCTCCATAGAGGGATTAGGAAGAGCAATTTCTGACTCTACACCCAATACTCACAGCCACATAATCTGATGAGCAGCTCCAATGCTCTTCAATTTCCATGTCATTAAAGGTTAGGGTCACACGTCGGCCTTCTTCCACTGTGATCCTCCATTCACACACTCGGTTATGTAGATATAGGTTGGGATAGTTGGGTGAAGTAAATGTTCCAACAGGTGCAGTAAGATCCCCACCACATTCTGAAATATACAGATATTGGGACACTTCTCAGATTCAAGCATTGCTTATAGAATTATAGCCAAAAAATCAATGCTACCAGAAAAAGAGATCCTGAGAGGTTGATTTGATCAGCCTACCCTGTCCAGGTGCTTGTCTAAACAGCCAAGTTCCTGCCAGTCTTTATCACACATAAAAGCGGTTGAGTATTAACTGACCATAGCAACCCCTTTTAGTGTAATTGTTAACTTTCCCTTCTCTGAAGGGCTCATCCCAGGCTTCAGAAGCCTGGGTGACCCACAGGCTTTTATGTCCTGTGATACAAACCTCTCATTGTGGCAAGACTGAGACATTTGTGACTTTCAGAGGACTGGGCAGGGCTACACAGAACAAGCAGGGTCTTAGAGTGGCTAATGATGGAGGATGTATTTCTCCTCTTCTGGTTAACAGAGGTAGAGAAAAAGCTTTTAGGTATTTTAAGCAACAATTTTCAGTACAGTTATTTTGTGCTTTTCCTATCTTTGTTATGAATATTAAACTGTGCTGTGAGGAAAGAATATTGAAGGTCTTGGATATAAAGGGCACTTTTTCTGAAACTTATGACAGAATTTTACTAGCTTGCCCTCAGTTTCCTTTTAAAACAGAGAGATATAGTTTAATGGAGTGTAGTGGAAACCCCTTTTCTTACATTCACAGTTCTGCACAAGAGTCTGATCTGTACATCCACCTGCATTAAATTTTTGGTAATAGAGTTTGTCTTCTAAGTTTGCTTAACAGGATCCTAGAGGTGGAATAACATTCTTTTGGAGTTTGTTTCCCCGTCTGCCGTTTTATTGCAGAAGCAAGCATGAAGAAAGCTTCCAGCTGAACTTTTAAGTGAGCTGGAAGGAGTTAAGAAGGGTCGACAGGAGATCTTTCAAGATGACTATTGCAAATAATTTCTAAAAAAGTAGTCATATTTTGGTAGGACAAGCATTGCATGGACATTGAAGAAGGTGAAAGAGAAGTGTGAAGCAGGAAGAGGTCTATGTCCTCAGTCCTGATTAGAGCAGCTCTTTAAAGTCATTGTGCTCAGGAAAAGAGGCAATGGACACAAACTGAAACCCATGAAATTTCACCTGAACATAGGAAAACACTTTTCACAGTGAGAGTCATTGAATACCAGAATAAGTTGATCTTGCTTATCAAGAGTGATGTGGGAAGGGTATGTTAGGACATCCCTGGACTGATGAAGAAAAAAGGTGCGGAGTGTGCTTCACTGTGCACAGATGGCAACATCCGTTATAGCAGGAGCTTGCTTGCTCAACCAAGCTTCAGCTCAGCTAAGTAGTTGCCAGAGAGCTCTATTTGTACATCCACCCAAGCTTAAATTTAAGAGCAAATAAACACCACTCCAAGAACAAGTGATCTACAATGTATGCTGTATTAATGCAATTATGGTCTGTGGTATAAAGTGCTTCCTAAGAGTATATTTCAACCTTACAAATCCAACCTTCAGTACTGGAATCAAAGCGCAGTCTGAATCCTCTGGCATTGACTGATCCATCAGTGACAAACTTGACATAAGCAAAACTGTCAGAGGTGTCCACAGCATCAGGCAGAGTATTACCACAGTACCTGCCCAACAAATTTCCTGCAAAAATCACATAAAGACAATTTTATATAAATATATTATTTCTATTTCTATTTCTATTTCTATTTCTATTTCTGTTTATATTTATATTTATATTTATATTTATATTTATATTTATGGATAACTTGCCAATTTAACTGGACAGGCAGCAGTAAACAAGTAGAATCAAGTTATTGCTGGCAAATAGAAGGGTTTTGATTGCCTTACTTTGCATCAGCAATCAAGGCAGACAAAAGCAAGTACAGCACATCGAAAAGGCTCACTTTGCACCCAAAGGGAAATGCTTTCAGGAACCTCTGGTGAGGTTTCATAGTAGTACTAGGGAGGGGAAGACAAACACTGAAATAATTCTCAGACCAGAAGCGTTGTATTCTCGGATCTCCACGAAGTCATTTGTGCACTCAGAAGAGTTTTGAATATCTAGGCCTTCTAGTCTGATGGTAAGATAGTGGCCCCTGGGACCCTGCAGAAACCATTCACACAGCAGGTTGTCTTGGTAATGAAGGTCAGGATACCCCACACTTTCAATGATACCAGTTTGTCCTATCACTGTCCCACCACAGGGAGCTGCAAAAGGAAGAATATTGTTTGGTTGACTGAAGGATCTTAGAGAGATGATCTTTCTCCTAAGCAAGACTTCAAGGTAAGGCACAGCTGACTTGTTCTCTAACTGTGGTAATAAAGCAGGAATTGACTTCCAATTAAAAATTTTCCATGTTTTCAAACTAATTCAATTACTGCTGGTTGCTGGTTAGTTTTGGTTTTTTCACACCCACACACACCCACACATACCCACACACACCCACACACCCCTGCCATTGCAAGCATCTGTTCCTTTCTCTCATATCTCTTATAATTCAGATAGACTCAGTTTTCAATCTAATCTCTACCTATGTCCATATTTACCAGAAAAACTTGCAAAGCTGTATCAGATAAATTTAAAAAATCAGCAAAATTCTGTGTTAAACAATATAGTTCACTACTTTCCCTTTGAGAAATTAACAGTTCTAGACTTTCTTATATGAGTGATACTAACGTAAGGGCTGCTATTCTTTGAAGATTATTAACATTATCAAACCAAAAAAGTAGCATATTTCTGAATGTGATCAAGGACTAGTTTTTCTTGAATTTTAAAATTTTGCTAGTGCTTTCTAATCCTGTTTTTGCAGCTTGAGAGCAAGTAACTTTAAAGTATTTCTTTTCCCAGATAACAAATAATGGTTCTCATTGCTCATTACTTTTCCAGTCCATTATTTTGCTGCCCCTATTTGTCTAGCAGCCTTGTTATTACAGATTGATTTACATTTACATAGAGAAGCTTCTATTTTGTTCTTCTACTGCCAGTTCTCATCTGATCTTTGCATTCCCCTTCAGAACCCTGCTCCTGAAAGTGACACTAAGTTTGCATGCTGATAATCAAACCATGTTACATGACTTTATCTACACTGACCTTTTTTCTACTGCTCTTTTGATAACCAACTTTGACAAGAGGTTATCCAGCAGTTTTTTCCACTGTTGCTGATCTATGAGCTCTTTCCTATCAATATTTCCCTAATTTTCACCTCTTGCTAGGTGCAGAACATGCTGATATTCTGACGCCTTAGCTCTAACACTAACTGAAAGATGCATGTACCTGTCAACCAACCCCAGAGGTCTGATTCAAGCCCTACTACAAAAGTCTAACACTTGACACCAAAATCTTTAAAATCAGAGAAACTGATAAATGCAAGCATTACCAATGGAATATTTAGCATTGAATCCCACGCGTGTGGCACCGCTGTCAGTCCTGAACCTCAGGTACATGACAGCTCCTGAGGATCTCTGTGAGCCTGGCATCAAACCTCCACACAGTTTGGCAATGACGGGGGCACTGGAGTCGGCGCCACTGCGCAGCTCTAGGTAACTGGAAGTGCAGCTGGAAGAGGAGAGAATTTTAATTTCAATGTACGGCAGTAGTGGTTCAAAATAATTTCAGTACGTGCACGAAGCCATGAAGCTGTAGTGAAGTAGATCGGTTTCCACGCAGGGTGACCAGGACAGGATCAACAAGTTCATAATCCATTACAGTTATGTAATCATTGAATCAAAAGAAGTGCTAGAAACATTGAGAAAGATTCATCTAAAACTCAGACTATGATCAGATCGGATCTGACAGGAGCAAATTCTGGGTAGGGATATGAACAGCACTGGCAAAGCAGTTGTGACCATCTCTAATTTTTTTTTGGCAGGATTCAGTTTCAGCAGGTGCTCCCTCTTAAGTCTCAGTGGTTAGTGTTGAATTAAGGGACAAGAAGAAGACACATTAAAAGAATAAAAATTCAAATCTAAGCTCTAATTAGGTGGGCATACAAAGACCCAAAATATCTTAACTATGACGTTTGCCTTCCATATGGTGCAGTGTCCTGGAAGCCAAAAAAGGACACCTTTGGGATTCTCCATCCTTCACTATTTTTTCTGGTTGTGGTTTCACAGGTGATGCTCACCTTTGCCTTACAGTGGTCCAGCCACTATCAATGAAGTTACATCAGCTGGAAAATAGTCTTGTTTTATGCTTCAGGCAGGGTGTGCAAAATGTGTAGACCCATTGCAAACCAGCAGCCAGGCAATGAAGGAGGAAGGCAAAGTGTCATGGTAGCAATCCATTGCCTTTAAAAGCACCTGAAAGTCCAAATGACTGAAAACCTGAATATGAAAGGACTATACTGCACAGATTTTACAGAAAGCACCTTTCTACCGTGGACATTTCCACTTTTTGTTTCATATTAGTTTCTGTTATGCATTGCAAAGTCCTAGGAATGTAAACCAGTGGCCTGATAGCATCAGTGATCTCTCAAAAATTTCTTAACCACATTTGATTTTAAATCTGGAAGTGTTCTCTGAGAGGAATTAGAGAAAGTAATAGAGAAAGACAAATCAGAATGAAGTCTCTGAAGAAACATAGGCAAAATAATGTGGATGTATACTTTGGTGAAGGTTCAATGTAAAACTGATCTTCAAATTGCAGCTCTATTGCATGTCCATTGGGAGCAGTTATGGTCCAGACACAGTCAGCATGCGGAGGGTAATTGCTTGGATAGTTGGGGGAAGACGTATATCCAGTGGGGTTGAAATCATTGATATAAATGCTCCCTCCACAGGCTGGGAAAAAAAAGATTGCAAATAAAAAACAACATGAAAAGGAAATGGGTGAGGCATCAAAAATATGACTTATCACGATATTCCAACAGAGTTTCCTTTTGATGTAATATAGTTACATCAAAAAACAAGGGCATTTTAATGCTTACTGCAGGAAAACATTTTAATGCAGTAGAATCCTATATTCTTGTCCTTCTGCTTACCTAGCCCTCCTCATTTCCAAATGTTCAGGGCCCTGATTTAATCTGCTATTAGTTCTTCCTTGGATTGCTTCTAAAACAAGCAGAAAACATATTTCTGCTTCTGTTCCTATATTTTTTCCTGTGCTTCTGTTCCATATTTCTGCTCCTATCCCAATTCCCAAGAGCTAGAAATTCCACAAGTCAGACCCATCAGTATCTCTGTGAACCATTCCCAGCTTCTACTTTCCAAGAACTAAAACATCTATTTGAGATAATAATGGATGTGTGAGGAATGCCAGTCAGAGTAAACATGAGGATTTGCTCAGGTCCTTTATCTGACAAAAATACCTTTATTTTAACCAGAACCTTTCTATCCAAAACCCCCTCTATGTTCTAGCAATACTGGTTTAACACAGGGTTTTACTCAAGTTCCATAAATTGAGTGGTAGAAATGGTATTGTACATATTCACCTATTCCCCTCATGAATCCTCTAACGCTAAGAACTCTGTGGGGTGGCAGGGAAAATGGGCAGAAATTAAGCACTTAAAAAATTTGAGCTGATTGACAGGTTGCCGTAGTTGTTTAGATCCACTGTTAGCAGGAGGTCTCCAAGTGTGCCAAAAGTGGTGTGTGTTATGAACACAGTGGGATAACTGCAAATGCCAAGTTCATGATTTACTCCTGCGACCTGGGTCTCCATTTTGTTCATTCTTTCAAAAAGGTTAGCTTTGGCAATTGATGTTATTTTCTCAGCTAGGACTAAAACTTGTAAGAAATGTTGCCACCTTTCTAGACACTCTACCCTGAAAAATTCCTAACTTCATTTAGCACTTGCACTGGGTATTATATATTCAAAATAATGTTCTTGTTTCCAATGGTTTTTCACTTCCTGTATGAATTTTTAACATCTCTCCCTAAGTATAGATGCTACTTCCCTACTAAAGGGTCTCCCTTTGTTGTTTTTTTTCTTTAATATTTCCAGGTTCTGTGACTTGAACCTGACTCTCTTTGAAAAGGAGAAATCTGAGTGTCAGATTAGAAGTCATGCACTACAGGACATTTTCGCAGACAACTGATTTTACCAGGGTTGGGACTTATAACAAAAAATATCCTTTAAGAGGACAAACTCCAAGTTATATATATATATGAGTTGCAGAATTTAAGTTTATTACCTAGACTTACCTAAACTCTTAGCCTCATATTTCAGTTTGAATCCTTGACCCTCATTCCTGCTGTCAGAAGTGAAGTGGACAAATAGCTGATTGTCTGTGGTGTACATGGTAGAGATGGGGCTGCTTCCACAAAACCGTCCATTCCCTCTTCCAGATGCCAAAGGTGGGGCAGCATCATCTAACCCATTCTTCAGCTAAAACAGAAATCGTTAATGTTACTCAAGAAAACAGCCCTGGAATGAAAATTTTGAGCACACACCATCTTAATGACTCCAGCCACAGGGGAAATGAATAACTTAGTGATTAGTTAATGCACATTAATAAAAAAGAGAGTGAGATAGAGTGAAATATCATCCTTGGTATTTCTCTTTGGTGTTTCCACCCTGTGACATCCTGAGCTGCTTTACTGACACTGAAATCTGTAAGATTCAGTAGCTTAAACAGCTTTGAGGATTTCGTGACCCAGTCAATAACCTCACCTCAACATAATCTCCAAGGTTGCAAGAAGTATCCTCACTCTTAACCTGGAAAGGCTCCTCAAAATGAACAGCAATGACAAATCCAGTGGTTACCACTACATGCCAGGAACAATTCAGATTAGGAGAATAGTCTTGAGGGTAGTTGGGGGATGTTATCACACCCCTGCTTGTGTGCAAATAGCCTCCACAACCTGGAAAAAAAAAGTTAAATGTTGATGCAAAGAGAAAAATATTAGTGTCAAATATTCAGCTCTCCATTTAGAGAGAAACCCTGTCTCATAAAGGATATGATGGGTAAAAACAAATGTTGAAATGAGTGTGTGAAGAGCAGAGGGGCATATAGCAATGCACATGGTGAATGATCTCCCCACACACAAACTAATGGATTGCAAGATGACACACACCGAAATTCCTGACAGCGAGACTCAGTTCTCAGACTTAGCAGATGAATAAGCAGGCAGCTATGTCAAGGACCTCTCATGGTATGAGCTTATCATTACACTGCCTGAGGACATTTCTTCTAGCCATGCACCAAAACACTGCCATCTACTCCAGCTGCCAGTCAGAAAAATTTCCCCTGACTGTCACTGCTGCCCTAACACCTTCCTTGGTGCCTCAGCCCATTCAGGAACTTGTTATCATGTCTGAGTGCATGTGGGAGGACTATTGCTGGGAATTGTTGACATTCCTGCTAGAATTTATACCACTTTCTGTACTTGTCTCTTTCTGCTTTGAGTCATTTATTTCCTTCTATTAGCTGAGCATTCTTTCATCCTTCAGCTGAGCTGTTATAAACTTGGGCATACACTTTTCTTCCTTCTGAAAAGTGGCTGGTCTGGTTGAATCATGCTTTGTTGCATTATATTGCTAGGAAAATAGCAAATTTAACCTTCTTAAAATTGTGGCATCAGACATTTATTAACACATATTCATGAGATGTGAATAATTAGACGTGTGTGTAATTAATTAGATTGTAAACTGCTGTTGACAATGCCAGAGTCTTTTACCCCATTGCTAGCAGCAAGGCAGACATTTCTCTAAGGGAGAAGAGAAACAAGACTTACTTTTGTGGTAGGAGGCATTAAACCCAGCTCCAGTGACACTTGCATCTGACATGAAGTGGATGAACATTGCATCTCCAGTTGATCTTATTGGCCCAGGAGGTTCTCGTCCACACAGAGTAGCCAGTACTGGGGAAAGACTGTTGTCTCCTGAGATAAAAAGAACACATAAGTGTTAAAACTAAATCAGTCCACATCTGCCTGTTTGTTGGAGTGGCTCACACTTTCAGGGAGGTGCTTTCCAAGACCTTTAACCCCTTACAGATTTAGAAATATTTTTATAGACCACCAAATATTTTGCTAGATTTTCCTAATTTTATTTTAACTAGCAGAACGTCTCAGAAGTGTACTGTTTTAGGGCATGTTCCCCTTGCTGCCTAGATTCCTTAAGCTCAGTGGATTCGAGGTATTTGGACCTTGGATCTCTACTGCATCCTGTCAGGATAGGGCAAGATTGGCTTCTCACCATCTTTGATAATAAGTTTGTCATAGTTGCATGAACTGTGAGATTCTATGTCTAGTGCCAGGATATTGAATTCCACAGTGGATCCAGGAGCTCTGATAACCCACATACAGTCTGCAAGATTTCTGTAATTCATTGGCCAGTCTGGTGAGAAGAGGAATGAAGGTGTTTCTTCAGTTGTTACAGCCCCTCCACATGCACCTGTCATGAAGACAAAAAAAGAAAGCAACCTCTTTTTAAATTGAACACTCCCCTCATGTAATGTAAGATGACAGTCCTATAATTAAGCACAATGAGAGTACAGTGATGATATGTGTAATTACAGTAATTCAGGAGTTCTTCAAATTCAGTTTGGATTGGGAGTATAAAACTTGAAAATCCTCATTTGTAAGGATGTTCCTGTGCCACCTGGTTCAGCAATGATGTGACCTATTTTACCATGAGGAATATCTAGCAAAAGATCTAAGAGCATCTACCACAGTTTAACATAAGTTATTGTGCTGGTTTCATATCACAATGGCCAATGATTTAGAATGGTTTTTCAAGAGGGATAATTTTCCATTAAAGCAGATGAAATGTTTAGATTTAATGAAATACCTCGGTAAAGAAAAATGATCCTCTAGGAACATGTTTATTTTTAGAACACTGTAAATTAGTGTATCTAAGAATCCGTAGAAATTGTTTTTAAAAGCTAATAAAATGCTTCATTAAAATGTCACTAAAAGTTTTCCCTCATTAATAGCTAGAGCTTTCTCTAGTGGGGAATTTGGTTTGGAGTTAGGTAATGTTGAGTGTATCACTGGCTGTATCACTTGTAACTGTGCAAGCCACAGAAAACCCACCTCTAGCAATGCTCTGTGTAACAGCAGAAGCATCCACTGCATACCACTCCAAAAGAAAGCCTTTTCTAGTCACAGACGAATCTGACTGGAACTGGATTGTCATGGAACTGCCAGAGGATGCAAAAGAAGCAGGGTCTGCACCACAGTATGTTGCAATGAGACGAGAATGAACAGTGGGCCCATCATACACCTGCAGAGAGAAGAATGGTGCTGTTCCTCACACAGCCAGATTTCCATTTGCCCCATACTCAGCAAATTTCCAAGGAGAAAATTACCCTCTTTAAATGAGTGAGGGATCTTTCAGGAAATCCAAGTTAGAGAGAAACTTCTCTTATTAAAAGGGAACAAAATCTCCATTTCCAATATGTTAAATGTGAAGCTTTCACAGAGAAAGGATCTGAATGGAAGCCATCAAATTCAGCTCATTCCCCTTCCCAGGGCTGCTTTTTGGGGATATAAACTGGCATTCCACATTAAAAAGTCCACAGGTACAATTTTTTTCCTTGATGGGGAAAAAACCACCCCATGATATGCAGGGAAAAGAAAAGAAACTGCTTTCTTTTTTTCCTTTCTTCCTGCCCCTTCCCCGCCCCCCCGCCCCACTGAGGAACATATATATTTTGAATTCTTTCAGATAAACATGCAGAAATATTATTTTCATTGTATGTATTTATGAGCCAAAATCTTGGCTAGTTACAAGATGCTTATCCTTTGCCACCTTTCAAACCTATCTTGTTCTTGTCATCTACCACCCAGTAAAAATGTCCAGTAGAGAAGGCTAAGAAATACTAAATAAACATTAACATCACATTAATGATCTAATTCTTGAGTTAGGTTAAAGGTCAGGCTGATTTACACTCACTAAACATCTAGCTGGTTTAAGAAACTGATTTTGCTTTCAGAGGGACAAAGAAAGGCAGGCTGAATTAGGAGAAAAATATGCTGTTAATATATGACATGAGATGAAAGAAAAGGTTGTAATTCCTTTTTGAACTAATATTACATTTGAATATCAGTAAATTCATGATGAACTGAAAATATTGAACTAGTATTAACTTTGTCAAATTTTAAAAAAGGACAATCAATGAATTAACTGCTTAAAAACGAAAGAAAGCAAGAAGACATTTGCCCTATTTACATGGTTATGTTTAACTAAGTTCAGAAAGAAGTTGTTGCCTCTGTTGCTCCATTTTGTTTATTATTGTGAGTGCTCTATTGAAAATGCCCCTGCCTATTGCAGGGGGTTTTGGACTAGATGACCTGCAAAAGGTCCCTTCCAACTCCAAACTATTCCATGGTGCTGTTTTTTAACCTGGCTAGACTGTATTACAGGGGAGTACAGAAAAACAATCAAACTAGAAGAAAGAGGCACCTTTCTACTGCCAGCAGCAAAATTACTGATACAGAGAGCAAAGAGGGTGCAAGTAAAGGATTGTTCCTTGTAGGATTTTAAAGTAACTTTATCTTCAGAAGCACTGAGATGTTAATGTCACTGTTGTCCTTATCTGAACCAGCACGGGGCAAATTTCAGTCTCCTATCTGACCTGAAATTCTTGGATATTAATATTCAGGATTTTACCATTGTGGACTTACTTTTAGTGAATTTCAAACTTACAAATTGGAAATATCTGTTAGGGAGCCAAAGAATATGTAACTCTTCCATTACTATAACTAATAATTATTGAAAAGACAACATAGCAAAAACAATAAGCCACACCAGATCTTCAGAAATGCTTCCCACTACTCTTGTAGGTTCCTCTATTCATCCATTTTACAAAAGTTGATTGAAATAAAATAACTTCTTAGAATGAAATCACCTTTAGATTGTCATACTGGCACGTCTGATGATTTTCGATATCCATCTGCAGGATTTGGCCATGGATAACTTGTGAAGCATTAACGCTTATTCGCCACTGGTAATCAGAGTTGTGAGGGTAGCTTCTGGGCCACTGTGGTGAGGCTATTTGTCCTCGGTCTCCCACAATGTCATTTCCATACACTGAAAAACAAGAAAGAGACAACTAATGCCTCTAATTCATGTAGAGGAAAAGAAACACTGGGGCCCATCTGACTCAATTTACTTAGGACTAGACAGTGCTGTAAGGCTGTAAGACATGTCTCAGGCAGTCCTAAGACACATATCTAATTATTTTCTTGTTTTGAGGGATGGAGTACTCCCTTTTCTGAAGGAAAATATCCATTTGAGCCATTTGTCTACATGTAAGAGAGGAGGGAAGACAGCACTTCTAAACTCCTCCCTGACTCTGACTACTTTATGTCCATTCCTACCCAAAAGCATTAAATATTTTTTTCTTAAATGCCTTTACGTGTTCTGATGAAAAATGGTGCTGACTTCATTGACGTCTGAACTATTGATAATTCATTTTGAAAATGAGTAGTTAAAAACTCAAAATAAGGAAAATTATTAGAAGTTTAGCTTTCGTAATCAGAATGGCTGTGGATGTTTAGCTTCAGCAGTCTGCTCATGCAGTAAGTCAGACTAATGTTGGCAATGGTCCCTTGAAATTTTGGATCAATAACTTGGCATAATTTCCTTTTTTCTAATTCTACTCCCTGGTTGATGGCACCTAGATACAAACCGGAAGATGGACACAGTCATACTCTAAAAGCAAAATGGAAAGTTTGGAAAGAAATGCTTTTTTCTTAATTTGTCAATTGCCTAACAAATACGATATACTTACAAAATTATTTAATATCATGACACACATACGAGTTCTATTGTGGCATGTTTTAGAGAATCCCTTTACATTCAGCAGATACTTTACAAAATATTTTTTAAGTGAATTTACAGCCTTTTTGACATCAGCAAATATTTCTAATAGGCTTTTCAAGGCCAAACAATCTCTTTTTAAGAATCATTTCAGAAGTACTATGAAAGAACAATAGTTTTTAACCAAATTACATCTACTTACAGTGTGAAAAGGTGGCTCTGAAGCCCACATCCGTGCCTGAACTGTCTGAGACAAATTTGACCCACAGGATGTGTCCAATAGTCGATGTATAATTTGAAGGCAAGGAGTTCCCACAGAATCGTCCTGCCAGCGTGCCTGTATCATTCCCTTCACGAATCTCCAGGTAATCTTTGGTGCAGCCACTACTGTTTTCCAGCTGAAATGCTCTGTTTCAATAGCAGTAGAAGAGCATTAGCATGCATATGACTGGCACATGCTTCAGTGTGCCCTGCCAGGCCACTAATCCCACTGTAGCTGGTATCCTACTGTAAGAATTTAAAAAGGGCAGTGACAAAACTCTCATCACCTACCATGGTCACCAGTGCAGGGCTCTCTCTTTCCAGCCCATTATTTTATAACAGAGCTTCAGTGAGCAGAGTTACACATTTTAAAGAGTTCTCAAAACCTTGTAAAAGTTCTTGGTTCTCCAAGTACAACCATGAAACACAGAAAGTGTTGATATATAATCCAGATTGTTAATGTAAATCCAGTGAGTGTTGCATACAGAGAATATTTTAGCCCCTTCATATGTGTATTATTTCTGCACACTCTGTGGTGAGAAAACAATTTGATTAAGTTGTTTTGCTGAATAAGTTGCAGTTAACACTTCAGAGCTCAGAAATCCCTTAGCAGTTTCTCCAGATTTATAAAATATTACTGTTTCTCTGGCTTCTCTGAGTTTCACATATCTGGGTGTGCAAAATAATAAGGATTGTTATTAACTTTCCTAAACTACTTTTTACCATAGAAAAGGAATGGGATACAGTAATCAAATTATAAATTCTTAATCATTGCACCAAGGTGAATGCTAAATATATTCTAAAATTCATTATCTGCTATTCTAAGTGAAACGCTTTTATTCAATCCAACATGCTTTTCAGAATATAAAGGATGAATATAAAGCAAAGATTCCAGTGATTGTGTCTTACAACCAATGCCTCAAATATTTGTGCTTTCTGATTTTCTGGTAACAGCTTCTCCCTTTCAGACTTGAGTATAGCCATATGTGTTCAGCATACCATGCTGTGAAATGGTTCCAACCACTCATCTGGATATAGTTCAGAACAATTTAAAGTTAATGCTCACGTTGCAAGACAGACATTTCAGTTCAGACTGAGCTGAAGAAAATGAATGCCTCATGCCAACAAAACTTTATGACCCCCTAATATTGAATGAAATAAAACAAATAGTGCTTTCTAACACAATTACTCCATGCTTTCCAGTATTTTCAGCTTTCCTTTCAGCTCTGTGTAACTGAAGAAAAAGAATTTACATGTATTCAGTGTCACTTTATGTAAATGAGTGTATGTTTTGCTGAAGGTTTCTGCTTCACACTTGAATTTTGGTTTGTTTCTGAAAAGTTATTGGTTATTTTGTAGCATTTTGAAACATGTTTTCAGGCTGCTGGAAAACATTTTGGAATATGTTTTCAGGCTGTAGTACTTTTTCTCTGCTTCAGTGAGTAGAGGAGGAATAGAATGTCCTTTTTATTGCATTAGTGAATCATCACATGCCTAACAAGTTGTGCCTTGTGCAGTCAGTGTGTTACCAGAAGAATTTTCCTCTTGTGCTGATTAACTGCAAATGCAGGTTTCAGAGTTAGTTTTCTTTTCCTGCTCCTTTTTGGTGAGCTTTGCTAAAGGTCAGTGCTCCATTTCTTGGCAGCAGCCACTGTTTGATGCCCGGAAACAGAGAAGCTCAGAAATCTAACTGATGGGTAAAGAACGACCTAATGGCCCTGGTAAAGAACTCCACGTTAATCTCCACATGACTTTCCTGTCAGAAGTGTTCAAAGGAGAGTTAGTTTGCTGAAGGGAAAACACAAAATTCCATCACATAGTCTGATTCCTGTTGTACCTCCTCTGCTTTAACTGTTGGAGAAATTTTGAAGAGCTTAATATCAATTTCAGAATCTCAGAATAGAATCATAGAATGTTTTGAGTTGGAAGGGACCTTAAAGATGAAGTAGTTCCAAACCCTTTGCCATGGATTGGGTCACCTTCCAGTAGACCAGATTGCCCAGAGCCCCATCCAATCTGGCCTTGAACACTGCCAGGTTTGGGGCATCCACAGCTTCTCTGGGCAACCTGTTCCAGTGCCTCACCACCCTCACAGTAAAGAACTCCTTCCTTAACATCTAATCTAAACCTGCCCTTTTTCTGTTTGAAGCTACTGCCCCTTGTCTTGTCACTACAGTTCCTGATGAAGAGTCTCTCTCCAGCTTCCTTGTAGGTCCCTTTCAGACACTGGAAGGTTTCACAGCCTTCTCTTCTCCAGGCTGAACAGCCCAAACTTTCTCAGTGTGTCTTCATAAGGGAGGTACTCCAGTCCCATTTTCAACTTTGTGGCTTCCAGGTCTTTCTTACATTGAGGGCAACACAATCAGATGCAGTGTTCTGGGTGGGGTGTCACGAGAGCAGAGCAGAGGGGCAGAATCCTCCCTTGACCTGCTGGCCACACTCCTTTGATTGTAGCCCACGATTCCTTTGGCTGTCTGGGCTGTGTGTGCACATTGCTGGCTCATGGTCAGTTTTTCATCAACCATCACCCCCACGTCTTTCTCTGTAGGGCTGCTCTCAACCACTTCTCGGCCCAGCCTGTGGGCGTATCTGGGATTGCCCCGACCCAGTATAGGACCTGGCACTTGACTTTGTTGAATTTCATGAGGTTTGCATCAGCCCACCTCTCAAGTGGGCCAAGGTCCCTCTGGAGGCATAACCCTACAATCTGTGGAGTATCTAGGCCCTTTATATTAACCAGCTAAATAATAACTACTAAAATTAATCTTTACATTGTAGGAACTTCCTTTGAAAAGAAAAGGCAGAGTGATACTAAATTTCCTCTACTTGTTTATAAATGAGTGAGAACTGGTTTCTCCAGTGCCCCATGCTGCTTAAATAATAAACCACCTATTTATACAATGCTGTATATGCCTTAATATAAGCAATGACTAAGACAGGGAAACACTGATTACAAGCTGCCACTAACCCCTGCTGTGTTCTCTTTCCAAGTTACTCTAAAAATATGTTTCAGCTTTATCATTCAGTAATTACATTTCCTAACAAACACAGAGCATCCTTCCTTCAGGTCTGTTAAATGCTGAATAATAACCCATGGCAATGCATTTACATGAAGGACAGCTGCAGCCGGTTGCCAGGGGAGCTGAGGATTGTCCAGACACACTCGCTGTTGAGCGGATATGGCTCAGGATAGCCAGGGCTGTTGAAAGCTCCTCTGTCCATGTGGAAAGTACCCCCGCAGGCTGCAACAAGAAAGAGATAGCAGAGGCTTGGAAAGGATGGCATTAAAAAAAAACAACAAAAAAGCTTGAGAGAGCCAGAGCATTTGCTAATCAAGAAAGCATTTTTCCTTGTCTCTTTGTTCTTTAGCTTGTTGATATACTTGCTGAGACCTTGGCCAAAAGGAGGAAGGGCAACTGCAGGGGTTAACAGAATCAAATGGCAGAGAGAAAAGGATATAAAGGACCTGTTCTTTTCTTAAAAGTCAGAGGCATAAAGAACTAGTACCTGTTGTATGGACTTACATGATGACGATGTAGCATAAGTGGCATGGAAGCCCCTGGCAGTAACGTTGCTGTTGGAAATGAAGTTCACCACCAAGGCATTACCAAAAGAAGTGATAGGATGTGGTATGGTAGTGCCACAGTAACGGCCTGAAAGAGAGCAAGCCAGAGAGGGAAAAAAAGGAGTGTTCACGTAATTACTAGTCCTAATTTAACATTTGGTGTTAACGCCTGACAACAAGCAGGAGTAACATTTGTGGCTTACAATTGCAGTCGTCAATTCAATGTACATAAAAATTAAATACTCCATTTCATTTGCACAAAACTCAACTCTGGCAGTAATTTTTTTAACAGAAAAAGGGCCTCCTGCACTCCAGATGCACTCGTTACCAGCTATTCTGCCACTGAGTTCCTTCAATGATACCGAAAAAATGAGGAATTACAGCCTAATTGGAAATAAACCCAACCAAACCTATTAAATATATCTGACAGCAGTTTCCATTTCACTCGATTAGTTTCTGATGAAAAAAAACAATGAAAAATAACAGACCAGTTCTCTTGTAATGGACTGTAACATGGGGATTAGGAATATGAATCATGATCTAGCAAAAAGGCATCTGACAGTAAAAAGAAAGATGGCAGCCAGTATCATAGAATCGTGAAAAACTTTGGGTTGGAAGGAATGCTTAGAGGTCTAGTCCAATTCCCCTGCAATGAGCAGGGACATCTTCAACTAGATCAGATTGCTCAGAACCTCATCCAGCCTGACCTTGACTGTTTCCAGGGCATCTACCAACTCTCCAGGGAACTTGTTGCAGTGTTTCACCACCCTCATTGTAAAATATTTCTTCCTTATATCTAGTTTAAATCTACCTTCTTTTAGTTTAAAACTATGACACTTTGCTTAATAACAATAGGCCCCTCTAAAATGTTTTTCCCTATTTTTCTTAGACAACCTCTTTAAGAACTGAGCAGTCCGTTTGCCAAATGAAAGCCAAGGACAGGAGACAAAACAATGAATTCTGCTCTTAGTTACATCATTTAAATTGACTGCAGGCCCACTCCCAACAAAGGAGCATATACAAAAGTAGAGTAAGGGAGAGCATAATAAGACACAGATATTCTGATTTTTCCAGAAGGAATTTGAAGCAACCCTGCAGATGTGAGGAGAGTTGGGACCACCCTTTGGTCAGTGCTCTGAATTTTGCTGCTCCAGGCTGCTCCTGGCACTTGAAGTGGGTGGTTCTGTCCAGAGATGTCAGATGAAAGCTATAGAAAACTAAGGAAAGAGTAGAAAAATCAGGCTTTCCAGAGCTTGAGGAAAAACCATTTTCTGCTCCCAGAAATTTGCTGCTTTCTTACTTGTGTTTAGCATGGGCTGTGTTTATTTACTGCACCTCTGAGTTATGTTATGTTTTTGTATAGTTAACTGGGAATTCAGTTTAAACTGAATTGCTTGGTTCACAATATTGTTCAGCTGAGGAGGAAGGAAAAGGCAGCTGGAGTGAATACCAGACTGCAGGTTTGTAGGAGCACAGTCAGAACTCCTACAGTCAGAGCACAGGGAGGACTCTGCCATTCACACTGGAGACTTATCCTTCATTCTCAGTTTCCTCTGGCCAGAGAGGCCAAGGAGATTCTGTTATCAAAGAAAATCTATGAAGCAGGAGGTCATGCTCAGAAAACCTTCTCCTGCTTACCTTGGGTGTAGTTCCATATATGAAATACACAAGGGAAAGGTACAATACCTTGAAGAGGAGCCTCATAGTTATTTCCATCCAAAATCTCCACAAAATCTGTTGTACAGTTTTGTCTCTTGTTTTCAATATCAAAGTCAGTGAATGAAAGTGTGATGTGGTTAACTGGCAACAGGAAACAATAAAAACTTTGAAAGAAATTTCACAGAGAAATAATTACATGCAGACAAATGTTCTCTTTTTCCCCTGAAGTCAATCAGTCTCCATAAAGCATAATATCTGAAGTATTTTTTTCCATTATATGTTGAATGAATTTGATGGAAGTGCATTAACCTTTACTGCAAAGGTCCTGGTAAATCTCTTCACATTTCAGTACTTTCTAGTACAATCAACATGAGAAAGACAGGATTTAACACATTCACATGAATCTAAGTTTCTTTGTATCTGGACAGCTTCATTATATACTGAAAACATTAGCAAATACAACATGGAAAATCTACAGACATTCAGAAACAAAACTTACTTCTACACACCCATGACCTGCTGTCCCTTTGCAATCTATACCATAGATCTGGACAAATGTGAACTGCTGCTGCCCTGCTCCAGGGTGAGAAAGAGCCACATCTTTCATCATATTGCAACATTCCATATTCATCAATTGGACTGGTCAAAGGATCATTAACTACCCTCAGCTATTCTTGTACAGAATTGGATTTTCCACACTCTTGGACTGCAGGCTATACCCTGAAAAAGAGGATTTCTGATTCAGGGTATTTTTGACTCCCGTACTGTTCTTGCTTGTCTGATCTAAACAAAGGTGAAGTCACAGCTGGCAGAAGAGAAGCTGTCCTTGACACTAGTCTGGGACATGAGTTGCTACTGGCCTTAGAGCTCCTACACAGTTTGAGTGGGCCAGAAAGAATCTCATGATTTAGATGACAACTAAGTTTCCTCCCACATTGACCAAGCTGAATTTGACCAATATTTTGCTTCTCACCAGGTCCCACTTAATTGGCTGGCGTGAGCTGGAATGACAGACATGGAGCTGGCGCTGCATTCAGCAGGGTGCCGCTGACTGGCATTCAGCTGCACACGCATGTTCCACGCTCCTTTGTGTCCTGTCTGCTCAATCAATTACAGCTATCAATGCAGGTCCGCAGGATACACAGCAAAAAGGAAAAACACAGTGGGTGGCCAGAGCAGGAGACTTGTTGGCCATCTCAGTAAAAGCAGAGCAGGAACTCTGCTGGGGCCTACCTGGCTAAATCTATGGGATATGGGTTTGCAATGCCATGTATGTATGCTATCTATATATGAAATGCTGTGTAATGGCATAAAGAAGCCACGTGTAGCTCTAACATGTGGTGTTGGGTGGTCCTGATGGTAAGTGGAGGAAGTCCCTGCTTCTTATACAGTATTTTTATGGTCTCTCATACTCATGTAATTCAGGAGAAAGAAGTAATGCATGATTTTTCAATATGAATCCAGGAAAATTTTTTTTAAAAAAATAAACCCTGTATAGGTGAGGAACAGCTTTCATGATGTTCTTTTCATGGTCACCTTACTTGTATAAGAAACTATGCTAAAAAAAAGTATTGCTTATCTCCTGATTTGTGTTTTGGTGTTTTCTTGGCAAATTGATATTTGTTTAATAAATTACTAAAATAAACTTATAAATGGGATTGAAACGTTCTATGATTTTACCAACAATGGCTAAATATAAGATGTACAACTGAAGTAGAATAGTTGCTATTTAAAATTAGGATAAAAGAACACTATTATAGGATTTAATACACACAATTTTCTTTAGGGAACTTATACACTGTAAAGGTAATAGTGGGTATTAATTGTAGTACCAATATCTGATGGAAAATATTTTGTGTTTTATGATCAATCACAAATATGTGTAAAATTATGAATAGCTGAGAGTGTATCTATGCACATAAGACCAGTTTATTTATATATTTTTGTCTGTATTTGAAATTGAAATTTCCATGTACCTTTTCTCATTGTTCAATCTACTTTTTTTATGGTAACAGCATAGATTTTATGTACCACAACTCTGTCGTGAAAACTCTAGACCAAAATAAGTTCAGCTAAATACAAGTGCTTTAATTATATGTAAACCATTAGATTTTCTCACTAATTAATCCAATTTCACATAGTATTCAATACCTCATTTATAATTGTGATACTTGGGTCACAGTAAACTGGCTAAGATGACAAAGTTGTACATTGTTTTCCTCACTAGGCACTAAATCTTTTACAGTGAAATCTGACTTGTGACAGATTGGGAGAGTCACACTTTCCAACTACCAGGACGCAGAACTTCCTAAAGAAATAAAGGAGGAATTTTGCATTGTTATTACAGAAAAGAAGATGAGGATGTTAGTCATCCCAGCTAACTATAAAAGATGTTTTTACTTACATGGTTCCTGAGCCTGAATAATCCAGCTGCAGTTCTGATTGTTTGGGTATTTGGCAGGATATAGTGGAGAGGAAATTGCTCCCCCAACTGAGTCCGACTCTATGAAGCTTCCACATGCTTTTGAATGAAACACATATAGATACATATGTAAATATTTATATATACCAAACACCTTTCCTAGATTCTGTAGTGAAAATGAATGCATAAAGTGTAGCATGGTACATCAGCATGAAACAATGATAAAATTCTCAATAGTACTTTATCAGAAGAAGAGATTTAAGGATTAGTTCCCAGCACTGGGTGCACTTTCTTCATCTGGATCCACAAGCCATGCTGCAGCTGGCTGACCATCTGAGAGAAGCCATAGTGACTTTAGACCTGGTAGCTTTCATCTCCTCATAGCCCAGAAGAGAAATCTTGGGGCCAAAATAACTTGGTTCCAGTGTAGTGCAATACACCCATTTCTCTGATCATTTGTTGCAACTAGCAAGAAAGAAATCACAAGTAACTCTCCACAGCCTTCCAGCACCCAGGGGTGGCATCACATTGCATTGACAGGATCCTCTTGTGAGCTGTGTCAGCACACCTGCAGTTGTGTGAGGTGTTGCACATATGCAAGAGCTTGGCTAACTGCAAAACTTTGGCTGACAGTGCTGAGTGCTGCCTCATCTCTAAGCTCAGTGGCTGCTCATAGATGCCCCAGGTCAGAGTTTAACACACACCTGCTTTAAACTGCAGGGTGAGAAGGTGTGTACCGAAAAGTAAGATTCATTTATTGCACCATGCTGCCTAAAATACTGAACAAAAAAATGGGGCTTAACTGAGTTTTCTCAAGAAGAGGGAAGCTGGGTTGCTACTATCCTAGGCAGGGAGCACTCACTCAGCAGACAGGGTTTGTGCAGTACTGAATCCAGTAGATGTGTTCTGAGAAAGCTGAACAAATTACACTCTCACAGCTGTTAGCCAGAAATGCCTAATTAGGTATCTAACTAGTACCTTTGTAACTGGGGTTTCTGAGATCTTTGTTGATACAAAATCCTCCTTTTCTTTATGATTTTTCACAATATTTTCAAAGAAATAAACATTTCTGGGAAAAGTACTAATTTATAGTGAAAAGAATCCTGAGAGGGAAATGAGAGAAACTGATTTTCTATGCAAAAATTAAATGTCTATATCTTGGGGAAGAAACTGTATCCCAAATTATTGAGAAAAAGTGAAAGCAAATCACCAGTTATCAAATAGCATGTAATTTCATGAAAATTCTGCCCAGTTGGTGTCATTTTTCATTAAAAAGAAAACCATGTAAAATACCAATTAGTCCTCCACAAATTGGATAGTTGATGTTTGGCAGGGTGTGCAGACCTGAATCCATGGACTTCATCAACAGCACCACACAGAATTCTTTTATAGCTTTTCAGATTCATGCGCATGGATGGACATATAAAATGTTATTTTGTCACTAGGTCTGTGGAAACTGCCAGTTGCACATTTTTCTCAGGACAGTTATGGACAGCTAACCCTCTAGGGAGGAAAAATAAGAGGTAGCTGATGTGTACTAGATGACTTGCTATAAAAGGTATGATTTTTTTTTTCCCAGTTGAAGAATCTAAGTTGATCCTCAGACTTTTAATGCTTTAATCTATGATTTGGAAAAATTCATTTCTGGTGATGATATACATTGGTGTTCTGCATGTGTAGTAATAACACTTCCCATTATCAGCTGTGCTAAAAGACTGTGTGTGATTAGATAAATACAAATTAATGCAAATGACAAAATTACCCTCAGTGAAACGAGCACTGAAGCCCCTGTGCTGGATGGTTGTATCAGAGTGCAATCGGATGTACATCAGATTCTTGGAGGATGTGATAGGAGGAGGATTCTGTGCTCCACAGAGTCTTCTAAGAAGTGGTGCTTCATTGTTAGGACCATCAAATACCTGTTACAAAAAGATCAAATGAAGTATTTTGTTTCAATGGGAGTATTGAAAAGACTTTTATTTCATTCCCTCTCTTATGTTTCATATATTTTGATTCTGATATAGTCCTGCTATGGGCAGTGCAAATAAACTGTGCATTGCTTACCTTAAGTGGCAATTTCGAAAAAATGTGTGTAATTCAGGTTGAAGCTACTGTGACCCTTGTAACAGAGACGTCTCAAGTGAACATCTCTTTTCATTTGTATTGGGTATTGAAGCAACTCTCCCTCAACAGTCCAGATTTCCCCATACATTTGTTGTGTTCTTTTAATGGCTAACATGAATTTCCATGCAGCTTTCATTCAATTAAACCCTACATCTTGCCTCAGTAAAGATTTCTAAACTGGCTCTGACATGCAACTGATGCACCAGTGAGAGCTATGACTCTGGATAAAAGGTCACTAGGATTATGTTTTTTAGATATATGTACCCAGCATCAAGAATCAGAGTCCATATACCTAGGTTTTACAGTAGCTTTAGAGTGACGAATTACATGCATACACATGAAGTGCTATTTAAGTATTTAAGCAGTGGGTAAAGGGTAAAGACTCAAAAAAAAAAAAAAANGAAAGTAAAGACAGGTTTACAAAACTTCACTTTTAATTTTACCACAAATGCCTTCCTTCTCTTTTCTCCCCCACTACAGCTGATAATTTTGTTTCCTTCTGTTTCACAATCAGGAAGACAAGGACAGAGAAGTTAGAAGCAACGAGTTCATAGCTTAAGCAACATCAACATTTTGACAAGTGAAACCACAGAGAGACAAAAATGGCCACAGTCTCAGTCTCCCATTAATCCTTCCTTGCAGTCCAGCAGAAGTGATTTGTTGCTGCTGTGTTTGGAGCCATGGGACAGTCTCAGAAGTGCCTGGTTTCAGAAGTGGGGAGTGCTGGAGCTCCCAGCACAGCTGCATGATCCACAGAGGAAGAGCCTTTGGGCTATTGGGCAGCAATGGCAGTTGAATTCAGTTCCTGTTTCAGCATTTACATCCTGCCCTCCTATAAGCACATAATTTAATATAATTTATCACTCAGCTGGAGAAAAATATGGATTAAAATATGGATAGGAGTACTCGAAGATGGAGCCAGGATGCTAAAAGCTATATAAAAGCTATCAGATTAGAAGATGTACTTTTTATTGAGATTGTCTTCTTTTACTTCAAAATGCTTCACAACGTATAAAGTCTGTGCAAAGCAGCACCCATGAATTAGAATTTTTTAACTAGACTTTGTAACACAATGCAGTGTTTCTGCTCCCCGTACTCAAAGACCTTTGAGCACACTAGTGAAGAAAAAATAAAACCAGCAGCTGAGAGAAAGATGACCTGTCTCAAATAAACCTCAGAGCTGAGAAACAAGGGACAAAACTCCTGCTTAATCCCCTGACATACCCTACATAGTCAATGCTGTGCTCATGAATTAAACATTTCCCTGTGATTCTGTGAACACTAGCTAGCTGTGTGGGATCTTGTGATTGAGTATTAGGCCTGCAACGCCTGTTAAAATGAGTACCTGGTAAAGACACCCAAAACCATCCATCCATTCAACCTTTTCTTCTCTCTTGGCAGCCTGCCATAATCAGCCCTCTAACACACAGTGTGCAGTGTTTATTCTTCCTCTGCACATATATTCTGTATATAAATCAGACTGCCTGGAGTTAAAAACCACAAACCATGGAATGTGGGGGGAAAGAAAAGTAACTACTAACAAAATCACCCTTAGGAATTAAGGCAGTGTCTTTCCCTTGACAGTAGTGAGAGGATTTTATCTGAATGTTAGAACTAAGAGCATAGAGAGGGGGCCTGAATACAGTCTTCATAAAATGCTGGATTTGATGGATCTGCGTGTGTCTGCCCAGCTGTGGATATGAGCAGGAGAATTTCAGGCTTGAAGTTAGATGAGAAACCACAATATTCACACACTAGTTCAGGAAAGAGTTGTGCCTCTGCAGTTTCTTAAAGCTATTTTAAAAACATCTGAGAAATGCATTTTTGTGGCTGCATGAGTAAGGAAAACCGATGAATCTGCTTACTTAAAAGCCAAGTTTTCAGTTACACTGCATAGCAGCAATTCCCTTTTCACAGTGAACATAACTGAGTGACTCATTGCCTTCTTCTTCAAATGTGTCCTGAATTTTGCACAAACATACGACAAAAAGATGTCAATTTTTGTCTTCTGAGCCAAAAAAACTCCACATATTTCTAACTGTCCTCTCTTGAAAGATCCTCTTTGCCGGCACCTGGAACAAATGAAGTCGTATCCTCCTCCCTAGCTCCCAGGAGGTTACATTTATACATTCCCTTGTACTACTTGGTATACTGCAACAGGAAAGAAAAATAACATTTACTTAATCAAACTCACAGGACAGAACAAACTATTTCTCCCTCCCCTTTTCAGGACCTTGTGCTACAAGCATTGTCTTCTGAGCCACATCCTCCTCGAGTCTCCAAATACTCGAAACTCTTGCTGACCTGTGCTCCTGGCATACCATCATTTTCATTACTGGTTTAACACAGTCAAAAAATACAGCAACTAGTGCATTCACAATTTCTTTCCCCCATTTTCCTTCAAAGAAACAAATTTGTTGTGAGACACACTTTAGATAAAAGTACACAGAGAGGAAATAAAAATTTACTCATGTATGCTGACAGTGAGAACAAAAACTCTTCTCAAAGATCTTATGCTTTCTGCATAGTATAACTGAGTTAGACTTGAGATTAGGGAAAGGCTGTACACCCTCATGCAGCAGAGGAAGAGATGCCCATCTGTTCTGAGAACAAATAAGAAGCAAAACCGACGCACAGAAACAGAGGACTCCACTAAATTTAGGCAGCTAAACAAATGAAAAATGTGCTCTCTGTGCACTTCCTCCATTGGCTCTAGAGGGAGCTCAGGGCAGTTATCCCATGATTTACCATCACAAGCTCAGAATACATTTGGCTAAACTAAGATCTGTGCTTAGATTCACTGTAAAATCACTGAGCAAAATTGAAAAATGCACTGGGCTGTATAGAGCTGCAGCACAGCCAAGAAGCAGCAGGCACAAATATTTTCCCTCCTCCCACTTTGCTCACATAACACATGTGCAATGGAAAATCTTAGAGGTAAAAAATACATTGTCATGTGTTCCCCATAGAAAGGAATTTATAGTAGAAATATTTGGAATGAAAAATCTTGAGTCATAATACAGGGAAAAATGAGCGTATCTGGAAGGGGGAGGATAAAAAAAAGACTGTTGGTTCACTCAAGGGTGGAGGGAAGCCCCAAGAGAACTCACAGAGCAAACAAAATCCATACAGATAAGTAAAAATTCAAGAAACAGAAAATGGTGGAACCACTGTCCTACTCATCCATAGCAATTGTCCTATATTAGGGAGAGAAAAACAACCCACCTGCTTCCTTAGCTGCCTGTATTTTCCATTTACACAGCTTTTGGAATGCAATTCCTAAACCATTCACAGACATGTACTTATACTTCTCCAGCCACTCCCTGTCCCCTCACTCTGTTCTCCTGTGTGTGAGGCATATGGAACAACGTGAACGCAAATCACATCTAGGTGTTGGTAACAAGTGATTCTCCTATTATTGGCATATCAGGAGTGAAAGAAACCCCATTTACTCCTTTCTTGCCCTGCTGGTTCCCCTGCATGAGCACTGAAAAACTCTACCTCATACACCGAAGCCTCAGAGCCCTTCATTATCTCTTGGCTTCAAACCAGCATTCCCCCTCATCAATTTTCAAACCACACTCCACTTGGTGGGCAGTGATTGATGGCTGCATTAAATTTGAGTCTCCAGTTGTGTTTGCACAGCTGGGGCTGATGGGTAACTTCCTTCTTCACCACACCCCCAAAAAACCAAAATGCAGAAGCAAACAACAGATACGCCTAATAACTTTGGAGGACAAGGGGTGTCACTGCACATGGTCTGCAAACTCCGAAAATGCAAAGAGCTTTGGCACAGCCATCTCCTCAGCCCACTGAGGGACTGATTCTTTTCAATGACTAAAAGCTCAGTGCCCTATCCAGCCTACAAAGGTAATGGGAGACTTGTACCTGTAGCTGCAAGGAGCTCATGGAGCCAAGTACTCCACAAAGTGTTTAGATATGGGCACAGACTCCATTGGCATCATGTCTTAAAGAGACACTTGTATATCAGACCTTTTTGAGAATTTTGCCCTTAATTTGTAAATGGTCTTTTTGCATTAATACAAGTACTACCATCTCAGATGGCCTGTGTTTCTGTCAGGCACTTTGACTTTCTACTCCTGTGTGATAGCACAGAAGATTTGAAAGTTCCTTTTCAATGATCATCTGATGCAGTTAATAATTTAAATATAAAGACATAACCATATTTCCTTATGCCTCATAACCAGGGGGAAAAAAAAAAGGAACAGTCATTGTACAAAGATGCTTTGTGGCCAAATGAAATCTTCAGTTCTGCTCAGCAAAATGGGGACACATTTCCTTTTCTTCTGGTTCAGTACAAAAAAGCTTTACGAGGCAATGTTGTTAAAACTGATGCTGTTTACAAAAGAGTCTCAGTTCCTGCCAAATTGAGTTCTCTGTGAATGACAGTTTATCAAGGAGAGGAAAGCTGGATTTTGGGCTACAGCCACTGTGCTTTATCTGACTAGTACTGATCACACATGCCTTTGTACTGGGTGAAGTGCAATCTGACATCGAGGGTCAGGATTTCATGTCCCTGCTCCCAAAAGGCCAAGTGGAGAATTGGAGAGTTTTTCTTGTGCACTGATTGAGCAGCAATTTGAATTTCTGTGACATCAACAGAAGTTCACAAACCAACAGCAATGTGAAGCTTTAAAGAGAGCAGTGGGTCTAATGAAGCAATTAAACAGACAGCTGAGGAGCACCTGAATACACAGTGCATGCATAAAGAAAATCAGCCACCAACAATTCCCTCTGGATGCAGACTCCCCCTCTCCCAGGTTTGTAGCAGAGTGTGGGCAATCTGTTATATGTGTCAGTAGTTCATCCCATGGCTTGGAGCAAGCTGTAGTAAACTGCACTGTAAGTGGGAAAGGGTGTCATCGTAACAGTCGTCTATGTATCAGGTTATTTTGCAAGCATTTCACCAGACTCATTAGGGAAACTTTTAAAATGTCTTTTGTTACTTACTTCAACATTGTCATAGTTACATGAATCGTGATTTTCAATGTCAAAATCCGTGAAATTCAATAGGACTCTGTGGCTGCGGTCAGCTCGGATAAGCCAAGAACAATCTGTGTTGTTATTATAAGGTTGAGGATAATTTGGAGAATGGATTTCCCCACTCGTAGCTTGGAAAATACCACCGCAGCCTGAAAAAGACACAATCAGTTTTAATCACAAGCTCTTCTCTTTTATGCTTAGTGAGAATCCACCTCTATTTTTAAACTAAGAACACCTCCTTCTTTATATTTCCTACATTAATCTTTTCTAAGATGAGTGCTACAGTTGTTGAAGTGTCCTGGCTGCAACAAAAAGCAATGGAAATTCCTATTAGGAAAACATAACATTATTATTATAATTGAATATGCCACAACAATGCTGTAAGTAATGTTGTACCAAGCTGGTAGTAGATGTTGAAAAGGCTGAAGCATTAGGGCTGGTATTCCTCGATCCTAGATACTGTAAAAGCAATCCAAAATACTGCCCATATGAATGACACAGACCTGGCATACTGAGAAAGAAATGACTAGGCCTAGCTGAGCATAAGGTGAGAAAACTACTTCCATAACAAGGCAGCTGGGAGCTCCTTGTTGCTCATGAGCAGCGCAGCAACTACAAACCTCAAATTTCTACTTCTCTACCCATGAAGTTGAGGGTTTCCTGAGGACTCCACCCTTAGATACTTCTGGTCAGAACAGCTCTTGTGCTAATGAATATCTAAATAGCCTGGAATGATGAATCCTGTGTGGGAAGTACCAGGGCTTTCAACAGAACTAACACAAACAAACAGACTTTTATATCTTTAAAAGGGATGGAGGAGGGAGAATGAAAGACATTGGGATTGCTGTAGATGGAGGCAGCCTGCTGGAAGGATAAAACAGTATACTGTTATTGCATTCTGGTGAGTGGGTATTTTAGAGGCTAGAGGGGGGGTTGGACTACAACAGGCAAGACGTTGTAGAGGGATGAGAAAGCTTCAGGGGGCCTAAGTAGGAAAAATAAGCCGCCAGAACTCAGAAGGGGATTAATTCTAAGGACTATTGTAGACTTCTTTTATTGCAAAAAATATCTTGTGCCTTTCTCATAAAACTTGTGAGAGAGAAGTATAAAACTTGACAAATTAATGGATCAGTGTGCTTAATCAAGCAAAACTGCAAGAATTAAAATTTGCCTCTTGTCGCTGCTTTTCATTGCAATTATTTTCCAATAATTGGCCTTTTTATAAGAACTCCCATGTAGAGACGTGGTTGAGTCTTTTAAGCATGTCTCTTCTTTTACTGATTACCAGTAAGGCTATGAACAAATAATCACATTGGGGGTGGATGAACCTTATAGAGTTCAAGTACTTACTAATCACTCCAAATATTTTTGGAGTCCGCTAAGTTCTTCAAGTTAAGCCATGTTCTCAGATATTTTTCACATTACCATTTAAAACCAAAAGCATCATTCAGTGAATAAAGCACTCTGTATGAGTAAGTGGGTGGCAAGAACTGGTAGCATGCAAAACTCCTTTACTGATTTCAGGAATGTCTTGATTAATTATGAAGAGAAGAAACCCCCCCAAAAATACATTAATAGGTCTAGATTTCAGCTAATTAGACAATTTTTAACTCTGTGTGTTTTTCAGCATCTCTTAGTATTACCAAATTCAGTACCACTCAAATTCTCTTTCAGCTTTCAGTCCCATGCTGTTTAACTACTTTAAATGCTTGCATGGCTGATCCTCAACTCTCAGACTTCCTGAATTTCTCATGGTATTAACCAGTATACTCACCACCAGGATTTTCTTGCCAGGTGGCATTAAAACCTTTCCCTGTCACTGCTGCATCTGTCTCGAAACGGACAATGGCTGAATTGCCAGTGGTGGAGACTCGCAGTGGGTTCTGTGCTGATCTTGAAACACACAGCCGGGCTAGCCTAGGAGCGAGGAAATCCGGGCCACCATAGACCTAGAAATGCAAGAAATATTGTCAAAGTTCTCCAAAGAGAGTGTCTGCCACACAGAGTACGTGAGAACTGTTTAGTTTTTAGGAGGAAAAAATGAACATCTATATATAAACATAACATTTTAAAATGCAAAGCAGCTAATAGAGTTATTTTCTCTGCAAGTTTTCTTGCTACCTGAACCACCTGAACAAGTTTAAAATTCTAGATGATTTCAGAACAGCCTCACATTAAATAGCATTTTCTGTTTGGGGACTTGGCCACATTCTCCTTCCCTTTTCCTCCAGAATTAGCACCTTGTTTCTCTGGGCATAAAAACCCAGATTTTTTTTGTGTGCTTGTACAAACAAACTGCTTCTTTTTGCAGGAAACTGTGCTGATGTTTTGCATCATTGATATTTAGAGACATAGTTAAAATGATTTTTATATTGGGGCAAGATTTCATCATTCCTTCTGATAAAACAAAAAACCATTGCAATTTTCTTGACTTCAAGGGCAGCATAAACTCCCAAACTACTGGATTTGGGTCAAATAAACAACATTTTAATAATATTCTTTGGAAGCTAGGATATATAGCATACATATTTGCCACAAAAGATGGGTTTTGGCTTCTAAGAGTAATTATTTCCTACTCAGAACACTGTGCCTCTGGCAGTCATAAACCAGAGAAACACCACTCTCTTAAGCATCACAGCAGTGCTGTGTACTTACAATGCATTTTTAAATCAAGTGAAGTGAATCAGGTGGCAGTGCTGAAGCCTTGTTAACCCTCTTTCTTGTTTTCCAGAAAGGATGTAGGATTTCAGTTTGAACCCATTTACAACTGGTGGAACTGGCTCACCTTCCCTAGTCTTCCCTCCCAAAGCTGAAGAAAACACACAGGGGGCAAATGCTCAGTGTAATTTCCAAATGACATGTGATTTTGCTGCCTAGAGCCCTCAATGATTGAATTTTCTTGGCTTCTTGCATGCTAATGAAATGGCACCCGATACTAACAGTCTACCACCTTCCATTAGTATGTCCCTGGTTGGACAGCAGCTGCAAAAGTCACCTTGACAGTAACCTTGGATGTGAAAACAAAACACCAAATAAAGAATGTGTTGCTGTCTTTCAGCAACTGAACTAATAATAGAACGATTCTCATTCTATAAGCATCTATTGTGTATAAATCCTAAAACTAAACTAGAGAACAGCGAGTTCTAATAACAAAAAAAAATCAACAACCCAAAACAATAAAAAAAAATGAGCAAACAAAAAACCCCCAAAAAACCTAAAACAGAGAATAGGAATATAAGGCAACAAATCCCATCATAATTCTCCAGCCAGTAGCACTTCAAGACCACTCCAATATTTTATTAGTTTGATAAACATCAAGAAAGTCAAAAGAAGCAATCCATGAATCTCTCTCAGAAAATGACAGTACTGTTAGAAATGGCTTTCTGTGTGTCCCTTTTCCTCTGATCACTTTTAGATGAGGGGAAACTCAATATTTTAATAAGCTCTGTCAGATACTTTTTAACCCCAGGAGAAGTCTGGGCTCTGTCCAAGCTAAATAACTGAGCAAGTCTAACAAAGAGCTGAGCTAGTCCCCCCACCTCCAGGGCTAAGTGTACTGCATTGTTACATAATTTGATTAATTGTGTGCTCACTAACTGCTCACAGGGTCTGACAGTGCTCTGATGTTAGAGATATAAGAGAAAAAATTTAGTTTTTAACTGGAAAAAAAATTCAGTGACTCCAGGTTAATGTGAGACCTCAGGAACTGAGGCTTGCATCCCCAGAAGAAATAAGGAATTAATTTTTCTATAAACATCACAGTCTGTTAGATGTTCAAAAGAGAGTATTTTGCTTTGGCGGCTGATAACACAGGCTTAATAGCTTAAACATTTTTATTTTGACCAAGACAGCACTTTTTTGCATTCTGCAGGGAGGCTGCATGACTTGAATGGATAATGGTTCCTCTGTCCAATCGATCGTCTCAAGGCATTCAAAAGAAGTCAGTATGGATGAAATCACAGCTCAGATTCAGAATCTGTAATGAAGCTGTCACGGTCTGGAGAAGAAGCCTGTTTATCTGCTGGAAGCTCAGTGTCTTCAGAAAAATCTTACTGCTTGGCTGCTTGTGAGGCCCAGTGACAGCTGCATTTGTCAGAAGTCTGTTCAAAATGTGAAATTTAAAATGTGTTTGTGGTATATTCCCTAATTCAGAGCCACAGCAGGAGATCTCACAGGAACACATGCTCTTAATCATCTAAACCAGCCTAGGGAAGCGATGTGGCAGGGGAAACAGCAGGAGTTTCTAACATGCATCTAATAAGACTCATGGACCAGCCTCTCACATCGTCCCTGGTGCTCCCTGGGGCCGTCTGCACACCATGGGCAAGGGAACTAAACCCAGCTCTGACATAAATCCTGTCGATTTCTGCAGCATTACCTCAGAAATTAACGTGGCCCAAGCTGAACACTTTGAATTGATCTGTTGGGAAAGCATTAAGGATGGAGAAGAAATATTGATGGAAATCTGAAGTTTGTGGGCCTCCTTTACGTTGTTAACTGTTCAGCAATGGCCTTGTGCACAGTTTCAAAATAAAAAGCAGTCAGAGGTATACTCTTTATAGCAAGGGGTGTATTTTCTTTTCTCCTTTAAGCCAGTTCAGTTAATCAGATGCTTTCATAAGGGCTGGAACAAAAACAAGTTTGAGTGTTTCCATGACAAAAAACAATAAAATATTATATTTGGCTACAAAGAGAAAAACCAATAGTTACCACATGAAAAAAAAAGAGGGAAAAGAGAATGGATGGAAAGAATGAATACAAGGGTGTGGTTCATAGTAATAGGATGTCTGAACTGAAAAAAATAAAAATATAAACTTCTAGTCTGACCAGAGTACCTGATCCAGAGATAACGTGGTATTGGATGGCATAGCAGGGCTGCAGGATACTGCCATAAAGCCCATGGTTTTAATCTGTTCTTATCATTTGCTTCTGCCCCGTTAGCTCCATTTATTGTTAACAGTCAGCATTCCAGAGTTATGAGCAACAGAAAGCTGTTTTTATGCGGTTGGTCACCCCCATGACACAGATTTTCTGGGAATAACACTGATCCTCTTCAAATATAACTTCCAGCAAAGAGACAGTCTGGCTTTGACAGAGACTTAAGATCTATGGTAATACCTGATGTTTCTTTATATTTAAATGAGAAGACCAGACTATCTAATAGACTTGGAATTACAATAGATTGACAGTTTTCCTTCCTTTTCAGCTCAGAGCTACACCTTGTTGAGGCAGAATATATTTATAGTTTATAAAAATCTGGCCCATGCTAAGGAGAAAATGTAATAATTTTTGTGTCATAATTTATTCCAAGCAGACATGGTGATTTTTCTCTACAAATGTATTTTCAATAGAAGCCATTTAAAAATTATTTCAAGTCTTTCATTGTATCCAAAATTATGTCTTCTATTTCCATGAAACATTTATAGAAAACATCTTTAAGAACCATTTAAATTTGCTTCTGGATGTTTATAAAAGGAATGGAATTTGATGCGGAAGAAAAAAAGACGGACAGCAACAGTGTCATAAAAGAAACAGGGAGAAAGATTAAAGGAGAATGTGTCAAATATTTGAGCCATGGGGATAACTTGAGGATTTCACATTAAAAAAAAAAAAAATCAATGCAACTATTATTGCACAGTTTTAGTGAAACATATGGCAGGTCCTGGGCTACTGACAGGGAAAGGACAGCTTGTTTAAGAGGCATTGTCAAAGGGAAGGGAAGGGAAACGCTGCCTTTTACAAGAACAGGTATGCTTCAGACAAATGTGCAAGAGTGAAATATTCAAGAAATGGTGGTATAAAAATAAAGTTAGCAGCAAAGGTGCTGCAATGGGAAATATTTCTCAGAATTTTCCTAAATTCTCTGCCAGGTCAAAGGGATGAGGGTGTTCTTAAGCAAAAACTAAATGCATCCAGGAGAGCAAGTCTTGTGATTATTGGGAAATATTTATTACAAGACCGCTTATTTCAGATAGCAGACTTAATGGGACATGGAGGGATAGCAGAGTGCAGAGCTACTTTAGCACTGATTTTGATTTCCTGTTAAAACTGGAAAGTTGTTTTACATGAAAGAAAGCAGGAAGCTGTAGAACTCACTACTCAGAGATAAGGAAAAAGTGAAATCAGGGGAATAACCATGAGAAAAATCAGACTTCAAATCCCAAAGAATACCTAGACAGGATACTTTTGGAAAGATAATGTGGAAATTGAAGACATTTGGAACCTGAGAGATCACTGAAACACACTGTATCAAAAGCAGAGACCTCTCTTTTTTAACACTCTGTGAACTTAAGTGTATGTGTGGTTTTCAGGTTGGGCATATGTAGACAATTACAGGAAAGATGGCAAGATAAAGCAGCTTCTGAAAATGGCTAACAATGTCCTTTTTTTCCCCACCAAATCTGAGTCATCAGTTGTTCAGTGCAGACTATGTCAATCATGCTATGAATGAATTTTGTAACAAAGGCAAGAAAATATGTATGTTGCAAGGTACATAAAGCTCAACCGAATACCTGCAGTTTGGCAGGGGAAGCTCTATGCTGCCAGGCAGGACCTTTGATTTTGCACTAAGACATGAACCAATCTCCCTCAGTAAGCTGATTCATGTTAGCTTATCTGCCAGCAGATCAGAGACAGGTGTTGGGAACTGGATGAACCAAGGTCAGGTGACAAGTAACTCAGAGCATGCCAATTCTGAAGGCAGGAACGTAGGGGACTTCAAACAGCAAGGTGAGCATCTGTGCAGATGAATCAGTATGGTTGGAAAGAAGCAAAACATAGCAACTAAGGAAATGGCAAAGAAAAGAAACCCAAAACCTAAGGTGAATGCCTTGCTCAGGAACACAGAGCAGCAAACCACAGGATCCTTCTAAACAGTGTCTTTAAGAAGTTGGTGTCCAACAATCCACTCAGCTGGTTTTAGGCCAGCTACCTTCCCAGTCAAAACGTTCTCAAACAAATGGTTGCCAGCCATCTGTACTCTTGCTGGATCATGATAGCTCCTGGGCAACCTTCTGCAGATGTAGGCATTGTCTTTGGACTATTCAAGAAATGGTCATCCACTGCAGACTTAGAGGCTGTTTAATGGATTCATTCCTCTGTGCAACAGAGGCATAACTGAAGTTTACAGACAGATTAACTTAATCTGTAATTCTAGTAATTCTGGGCACAAAGAACAATGAAGGTGCAATACAACAGACTTCATCAGTACCCAAACCAGCCAGTACAGGTCACCCACTTAGGGTCTCTGGTGCCAGCAATGTGACACACGGGCATACTTGCCAATGCCACTGATGGAGAATTCACGGAACAACTTCCTTAAACCCAGATCCTGTAGAAGTCCCAAAGCCAACAGGACACTCAAAGCACAGTGTCCATTTGGTTAAGACTTCTACTGCATTGATAAGCTAGAGGAGCCTTCTTTAGAGCTAGAAAGCTGGAGTAAAGCTACATCTCTTCTGCTCATATAAATTTTTATCTATCTATCTATCTGGCAACTGTATATTTAGGACTAGCTTTAGGATGTCAGATAAGTTTCCAAGGATAATGCTCATTAGTGTGCATTAAGTAACAGAGTCTGGAGAAATCAAAGCTACTAATGTGGGAATGGGCAGCAGTGCATAGGTGTGGGCGCTGGACAGAAAGTTGTCTAACTGTATGCTGTATCACATCACCCAGGAGAGGAGTGCAGCAGCGTGGTACAAGTTCTCTTAATCAATCTTTTGGATTCATTACAAAAATATTAAAATGTCACCCTTGTATTAATATCTACAAAAAGTCCCAACGAATGTACCTGCATTAATGATCTCAAACTAATGTGAGAGAAATCTAGAAAGTCTACAATTCTAAACAAGTTCTTCCTGAAATTATTTCCTATCCCTTCTTCCTGTACTCTAAGTCTATTCAATTCTGTTAGCTGAGATTGGTCACCTAGCTGCTTACCAACTTGAGCAAAAAGATGTCATATATTACAGAGCCATCCAGCCTCATGGGTATCTTAAAGGTCAGTACATCCTTAGAGGGGTCCCTTTTCTCCTTTTTCCACCATCCTAAAATGACTGGGACAGTGCCTCTTCTTTTATTCTTTTTTCTAAGTGCAAAGATTCTTCATAATTTTCATCACTCAGGGTTATAAATCTCCCCACATCCTTAGAAGACCCTACACAACATCGCACCTGAGTTATCCTCACAGTGATCCATCATCTTTCTTTCCGTCAGGAAATTATCTTCATGGTACAGCATCCTACACAGAGTTACTTGGAAAAGGTGGGCTTTTTAAGACAGAGTTTTTCAAAGCAGTTTTGTCTCTTGTTAGGAAGTGTACAGTGCCTAGCATCATAATTGATTAGGGTATACAGCCATCAAAGACATAAATGCAAAAAATAATAAGAACATTGTGGCTTCTTTGACAATACCTGTTGAACATAACTGTAACCACAGCAGAAAGGGGAAATTGCAGTAGAATTGCTTGTTCTGCATCTGCAGTTCTTGGGATTATCTGTTCCAGACAGAAATGGATGTAACTTGTGTATTTTAGAGGAGTAAATCTAATGCTCTTACCTCCAAAACATCATAGCTACAGTTTGGGTGATATTCAATGTCGAATTCCTGAATGGTGAGTTGAATGCTGCTGCCAGGCGCTGTGTGGATGTACCAGATGCACTCCCTATTGCTTGGGTATCTGCTGGGGTAGCCAGGGCTGTGAAATGAACCGGAAGGGCCAGAGAGTTCTGCTCCACAACCTGACAACAGAGCAAAGCAGCCTGTCAGCAAGGAGCTCTGGAAAAACTCACTGACAGCTCTGTGATAAGGACAGGCAGTAGCACCCATTTCAAAGACAATCTGGACGCTGGGTTGGAGGGTCTTCTCTATCACAGGGAACCTGAGAAGGGAATGACAGGCTGGAGCTCTTTGCACTGCCTGTGCAGGAAGTACTTCACCTCCTGTTCTTGTACATTTTGTACCAAACCTCAGCATCTGCTTTGACTGCTGAACTGACTGAGACACAGCAGAAAAGTGACATTTTTCATACTGGCTTCTAACTTTGTCAGTTCTAGAAAGCTGAATCAGATCCATCCCCAGCTCTTACTGGCTTCAAATAATACACCATCTAAGTTATCATGGGGAGCGCTTTCTATTGTAAAAATGCCATTTCCCACTGCTTTAGAAATCCTAAAATTAAAGACAATGCAATTTGCCTCAGCCAACTGTGCATGATTACAAGCTGCCAAGTCACAGTGGACAAACCAGCTTTCTGACACTTGGTGGGTTTAATGTACTTTTTAAAATTCAATTGTAACTGTGCAATTGTAAGACAAGCCATGTTTGAAAAGTTATGTATTTTCTTTTCAGATAAGAAAGTATTGTCCTAACACCACTCCCCAGCCCCTGGGGTGACTAAGTTCTTACATAAGTATGAGCTAGATTGGAAAAAAAAAAATGTAGCAAAACAATGGATCAAATGCAGGCCCTGGTTTAACAGCACAAAGCAGCTCAACATTTGAGACTAGTTTTATCATTGCTTTATGGAGATGTGGTAAGTGGAGCACTAGCTTCACTTTATTGAATCCCTGGGAAGACGCTATCCCTGACTCAGTCTCCAAGCCCAAGCATAAGCAGGGTGGGAAGCCACAGCAGCCCTCCCAGTATCAGGGCAGATTTAGATCAGCTACATTCAAAGTGAAACCTTACCTTTAGAGAAGCCAGTATGGTGGCCATGTATCTGTCATATGCAGAAAGCAAAAGAAATCTGTGTTTGTTCTGATTTTATGTGTGTGCTGCTCTGCCTTCCAGCAGCATTTTTTTTTGCTCTCTATTTCACAAGCCCCCCAAGTGTTTAATTTAGGCACTAATCTTTTGCTTACACAGAGTTTATAGGGTCACTCTAGCTTTGTAAGTAATGCCCACACTCCATCAATCTCTTTGGCTTCATCTCCAGAAGGAAGGTTCTGTCATATAGCAAAAAATACCAAAAAAACTTAATAACAGCATCTAACAAACCAAGAGCTCTATATTCCCAGAGGCAAACACTGCGGTATGTCAGAAGTGATAAATAGCATCTGTATCAGAGCCTTCATTTATAGGAGATATTTTAAAACATAAACCAAATAAACTACCTCTTCAACCTGCTCAACTAATCCACACAGATGTGTAAAACTCATCTAATCTCTATTAAGTCTAAGAATAATTTTCAATTTGAACAAGGTATCTTTGGCCATTCCTCTGCTTAACACCTTTTTTTCAGGAAGCTGTAGATCAAGATCTTCAATTAAGTGCAAATATTTTCTTTAACACCTTTTGTGCCAAACTTGTGCTGCTAAGTCCCAGAAGCATTTACTATCATCTCCACCATGGGGTCCTTCAGCTTCACACAGAAGACCTGACTTTGGCTTCCTCGTAGTCAGCTATAAGACTTCTAGGACTGCAAAATACAAATTATGAGGACAAAGAGCAGCAAGCCTGAAAGGGAGCATAACAACCTATTTTAAGTTAAAAAAGGAGACATCTAAATAGAGATGTGAGGCCAAGCCAGTTATATAACACTGATCTCTGTCAGTCCATCACACGGTACTCACTGGAAAAGCACCCTTTAAACATAAGAATTCCCACTAATCCAGGTAAATCTTTACATAGCTGACACTGACTCACAGATGAATTGGCACAGGCTTAGCTCTTCTCCCTTTTCCCCACCTTGCTGCACACGATGTAGCCAGAGGTGGCTTGCCCTGCAGCCACAAAGCCACATTGTCAAGCTACTGGGTGTCTCAACCTAGGCGCTTTTAAGTGTACTTCAAACCAGTCTTGCCTTTGGTCCCTATGGAGAAAAAGGCACTTCCTTGCCCGAGGCTTCCAGCACGGGTAAATGTTAAACCCCTGAAATTGTGATATCCATGAACATTTCATCAGTGAGGCGGAGAGGAAGAAAGCTTCAGTGTGGACCACTGCCCCTTTTTAGTCCCAGTGCCACTAGAAGATGGCCTGGTTTTCCTCTAAGGAAACCAGGTCGCAGGGGTTTTACAACTAGAGAAAAAAAGGTGTCGTCATCGGGGAAGCCTTACAGTGGAATTTGCAGACTTGCTTTCCCCTCAGCAGCCAGAATTACACAGCCACAAAGGAGAGACCTCAGGAGGAATAAGCCGCTTGGCCAGCTTGGGAAACAGAAAGATTTCTCAACAAACAGACTTGATGGCTCGGCTCCTGAGGGGGTGGGAACAGGGAGCAGGGGAGTTTCAGCAGGCGAGAACAAAGTCAAATGCTATTTATCTCAGCCTCAAGAAAACTGGGAACATTTTAAAACTTAACAGGCAGTTATGACTCAGCTTCTCCTACTAAGAGTTTCCTGATAGCCACAAAAGACATGGTTTTTATTTAACTCAAAATGGCTCAGAGGGGTGGAAAGCTCGTGTGCTCTTCTTTGAGGCACAGACCTTTCTTCCATGCAGCCCTTGCAGGTAGCATTCAAATTACGCACATTCCCTCTCCAGAGAGGTTTATATTTCCTCTGAGCTCAATCAACATTCTCTGGAAGCACATGAGTAAGAAGGTCAAACTGTTTTTAATATCCCATTTCTTTTCGTCCAACTAAAAATGTTCCCAGTAAAGGCTTTTTTTTTTTGTTTTTTTTTTTCTTTTATGCAGTGATTCTTCATAAGTGCTTCAGTAAAATGGAGGTAAAGGTTAGGTCTCTGAGATTCAATTCTTATAAGTTGTTTGCAAACATCAGAATTACTTGAGTTTATGCCTATGCTCTCACTGACTAATAGCTGAAAAAAGAACTCACTGATCTTTGCAAATATGTGAAATTCACACCTGAATTTTTTTGATTGACCAGCATATGCCACTAGAAACCTCCACATCTCAGAGCAGAAGCACTATCTTTCAACTCTCTGGCCAACTGCCCGGAAGTCTATACATGATTCTGCTCTTTATAAGGCTGAGGCAAGAATCAGTTCTGTTGTGCTTTTCTAAAAATATAGATGTTAGTTGATTTTTTAAAAAATATTTACATAAATACTTAAGAGATTAAAAACAATGTTCCAAATTTAAATTCACTTGCTGTATTAGAGCACCAAAATGAAAAAACTCAAATGATAGAATAACTTTTTGAAATGCTTACGAAACCTTGATTACAAAGTTACGTGAATAGTTAATTACATGAACACAAACCTTCTCCCAATGTTTGTATTTGTCTGCAAACACCAAATAAGAGTTTGAATCTATTCAAATAAATGGAATTTGTGCTCTTTATAGCAACAAAGTAAAAAAATTTGGTCTTTAGGGACAAATAAAAATGCAGAAGCAGAACCTATAAATTGCGGCATTACTTCAGCTCTCACTGAAATAATATGAATAATACCAAGCCATTCTGCTCCTAGTGAAACATCTTAAAAAGTTTTTCTCAGCACAGAGATGTATGGTCTTTCTGCATGCTATGAAATGCAGACAGCTGCACTGTGGAAAAGTTTCTTGCAGCTGAACTGCATACAGCATATGACCAGCTTGTGCTGACCTCCTTGCAGTAATTTTGGGCATTTCAGCCCTGCAGTTAAACAGAGAAAAAAAATAAGAAAGAGGGGATACTCTTTTAGTAGTGTAAAGGTCATGGAATTCCCTTGAAAAATACTGAAAACTACTACCTACTGTGGTGTTAGTTGCTAGGAAATCAGACAACAAACAGAAAACTAAGGAAACATATATTTGGTGGTTTTGCTTTCCTCTGACTAAAATCTACGTGTTCATTGAAGATTGTGCAAGGGATGATTTACAGATCTTTCCATATTACTGCCTGTCTGGTTAGCAGATGGTGTTCATTAACCAAAGCAGAATCCCTATTCTGATAAATAATTATAGCTGAACAGAAATGTTGTAATCTGTGGAAACCTCTATTATTTGCAAAGCTTTCAGATTTATTCATGGGTATGTTTTAGCCACATGCTAGAAAAATCCCATCCATAAAGGTTAAAGTGAACTGGCACTGTTCCTGTAAAATCAAAGCTAGGGAAATGAAAGGAATACAGAGTTTTCCAGTTGTGGTACTCATGGTGAAACATTTCAGTCAACATGAACTGACTCTAACTGCAATGAGCATGTACTAAACATTTGTCTATAAATATTTGCGCAGTAATACTTGCAAGAAGTATAATTTTATTTGATTCTGAAAACTTTTGCTTTATGGATAGGTTTGGTTATAGAATACTGTCTAATGGATGAAGTAGAATAATTGATGTGATAAAGGTTAATGCAAGATAATAAAATTCAAGTGAGTACTGTTTTGGGTTTTTTCTGCTTTCTAATTCATTAATATCAGACCCTCTTCATCCTTAGACTTAATGTGACAGAAAGACACTGAAAAGGAATAGTCATTTTTGGAAATGGAACAAATGGCAATTTGTCAAAGGTTACACAAGAAATCAACAACAGAGCTATGATTCAGGCTTATAAAATCTGGATCTCAGCTCCCTTGTTGACCTGCAGTGTGATATTCTCTGCAGTAATCCTAATGGATGCCTGACAAATGTTTGCAGTGAATGGCTTCTGCATCTTCATCTAACCTCTGTTTCTGTAGTGCTTCACTGAAGAACTAACAAACTATTTAACATTTGACCTGACACATAGACTGACAATGTGAAACAGAAAGCAGAATAGTGGATGCAAGTTTGGACTATGCTGAGAAGAGACAATTAAATTTATAAGCTCTGTTGACAATCAAACAGCCAAATGAGTGAGCTTGGAATGAAATGCAGATGCATATATAAAGCAGTGAGCTCCTACATGCACATTGCTTAATAAGGTAAGTGACGGGTCTAGCAAATATGTGTCTTCTCAGATATGACAGTTGTCGCTGGTGTAATTTTGCACTGAGAGACCTTTGCCCGCTTGGCCTCTTGAATTTTTTTTAAGGAAAGCAATTCAATTGGTATTCTATCTTCACAATATCCAGACTGTCACCACGAGTTTGTTCTTTCTCAAAGGGCCAATATATATATTTGCCTGTATTAAGCTTCCTAAAACAGAGTCAAAGTAGAATAAACACCTTGCAGATTCAAGCTTTCCACTGGTAAATAAAGCTTTTGAGGCCTTGACTGCAGAAGAAAACATTACAGATTTAGCCAAATCAACTTTAAATCCATCCTCATCAATGAAAGCCCCCTAGATGAACAGTGTTATTTCAGAACTGCAATAATTTTTAATTGAATTCTTCACACTACAGCTTTCTACCCAAATTAAAATTATATAGGACACTTTTAAGCATGAATAACAGCATTTTCACAAGAACAGTTACTAATTCTGTCTTTGTGAAAACCTCCTAAAAGAAACTACTCTTTAGAGTGGGTTTCCTCAGCAGCTGGAAAGATCAGATGCAAATGTTTTAAATCAAAACAGTTTTGTTTCATGTGTGGCAGGAGGGGCTACTCAAATCAGCTATCAATGAGGTAAGCTTTTGTCTTTTTCTGACCACCTCACAATTGTGAAAAAGCTGCTGGGGAGAGTGTCTGAAGCAAACTGTATCAGGCACATAGCAAATACAAATGCTGCTCCCTTTACCATCAAAACATGTGAATGTCCTTGATATATATCTCATAGATGCTTCACAACTGCCAGTTAAGGAGCATATGGACAGCCTGAGAAATAGCTCACAGCAGCTTGAACTCTAGAGCACACATTTGTCACTTGAGCAGAAATAAAAGCTCTTCTCTCAGCAATATATGTAGCTCTGTTATCTTCTTGTCAGGTGAGATGTTGCCAGATCTGGGTGTAGATTCCCGCAAGGATTTGCCCTCAGGGAGGAAGGGACCCAAATGATTCACTCTGAAATACCCAACTCAAAGGCTGCATCTTCTGATCAGTTTCCCTAGACAAGGGGACTTTCTCCAGTGAATTTTTTTATGTACTTGAAAGATTTTCAGAAGGGAGAGGTAAATATAGCACCCCGACCACAAGGACATATCTAATTTTATCCACTCTAGGGCAACCAGACAATGCAACCACCAAGAGTAAGAGGAATAGCCGTATTTGTGCATTACACCAATTGAGAAAAAAAAAAGGAAATTCTTGCAATGAAGAAAAAGATGACAAATGTGGTCAGTTCTGGAGGAATTTGCACTCACATTGCAATCTGTCAGAAGTCACAGCTGTGACATTCTGAGCCAGCAATGACATTCCCTAAAAGCCAGGCCTATGTGACCCCACAGATCCTGGTCTGCGACTTAGACACAGCCCCACATTAGCAGTCTGGGCCCTGTGCAGCATTGGGGTGGAGTTTAGTGTCATGGAATTAACAGAAGGGCAGTGCAGTCTGACAGAGAAGTGAATGTCAGTGCAGAAAAGGAGTGCAAGGGGTGGGAAAGGAGGGAAAGCAGGAGAGTGTTTACCATGCAGGGAGATTCTGCAAAGCTTTGAGAGCTTTAGAAAAGCAAGTTAACCCAGCACCATGGCTACTGTATGGAACTGATGTCATCTGGCTGTGCATAAAAGCCTCCACTTCTTCTCCTTTTGTGCAGCTCCACAATGACGTCACCCCAAAGCACAAGAAGGTACCTTTGTGCTTCAGCCCTTCCCCTCTGGCTCCTGCTACACATCCCACTCCTCACCCAGAAAAGCTTTTTCATTCACCCCGCTGAATGCACGGCACCGCTGTGGAGCCGGCAGAGCCCTCTGGGAGCCCGCAAGCGCCAGCAGTCTGTGGTAGGCGCACGGAGCTCCCATTCAGAGCATGTACAGCCCGCCTTACACCTCAGCAACCCACAGTGGGGCCTCTGCTGCACACTTCAGCTGCTTCACAGTGCTGTCAAACCTGAATGCTGCAGACTGATTAGACAGACAGGGCAACTGGGGAGATTTAATTATTTTCAAGGTTGGAACCCCTTTGATGGGATGTACAACAGCACACGATTTAACCTTGTTACAGTCCACAGCTGCTGTGAAATAAGCAGAATGAAAACGATTGCATTTGTAGCCTTACTTATGAATAAACTGCAAACATAGTTTGCAGTTGTACAATCATTAACAGATTTGTTTATAGCTGGCGTGCAAGCTTGCATAATTAATAAGGCCTGTGACAGTTTTCATAACATGCAAGAGCAAGAGAACAAACACCCAAAGCACATCCTGACCAATGTTATTTCACACTGAGAAAAGGGGCTGGGCAGCTGGAAGTGGGCACTACCCAAGAAAACAAGTACCACTAAATTAAACTAGAGAGGAGCCTGCACAGGAAACAAAAGTCTATAGAAATGGGCAAAATTGAGGGCTGAATGTTCCCATTAGAAAGCCCAAGTCACTCACAGTTACCCATAAGAGCATCTATCTCCTGGTTCAGCACAGAAATTCTGGATATGCCCCTCATCCCTGTGCCTACTGCTGGAAATGAAAGCATATTTCACTAACAGCTCTCAGTCTCCAGTCAGCAGATCTTTTGACACTGTACACATGCAGAAACATACACTGGGAAAGTGTGTGAAGAATTACAAGGAAATGCAGTGGGTTTAGAGCTATAACGGGTTATTTCTATTTAGATGACATAGAGTGGCTTAAGCTGGGACTCCATTACACATACAGGGAAAGAAACCTGCCTTCCCAGAGAAAACCTGGCTAACTTACCATTAACGTGCCATAGCATCTGGAACCCACTTCTAGCATTCAGTCCATCAGAATAAAATTCCACATGAAGGCTGGTCCCTGTAGTGCTCCCTGCCAGTGGAAGAGACTGTCCACAGAAAGTGCCTACCAGGTTGGATTGTGCATCAGGCCCATCATAGAGCTGAAATGAAATAAAAAAATATGCCAGTGAGTAAAAAGAAGCTCCCCAGTTAAGCAGCTCCCCAATTCTTAATGTTTTGTACAGGATTTTAAAAAAATAACAAAACTGTGACTTCTCCCACTGGCCACCCTTGCACAGCAATATGAGACTGGGCAGTGTGGAAAGATTTGGGTAAAATGATGAGTAAATGTAACACCAATATGTCTTTAAACCTGGCTGCACACTGTGTGTAGTAGGAATGTTTTGCTGTTTCTGCTTTGGTGTGTATTGGGGGTTGCTGGGGAAGAAGATAAAGGGCAAGTGGCAATGAACTGAAATAGAAAGAAAAAGAGGATGTCATGGGTCTGATTTGCCATGCATCTAATGTCTTCACTGCCTCCAAACCCCTTGGTGATGACTCTGTTTACATCTTCATCTCTTTAAGACTGCACTCAGGTGATACAAGGACTGACTGGGCTTCTGATGGAGAAACCAAGCAGTCAGCATCACAAGAGCCTCCCAGAGTAGTGAGGACAAACTGAAAATCAGAAGTAAATCTTCAAAAACACAAGGAAATTTCATATGTGTTTATTAATGGTTTCATAATCTTATGCTAGAGTCTTGCTTTGGAGGAAAACTGGACTGAGCCATGCATCTGAAATTTGATTTCCTTGTCATATTCTATGTATTTTGACAATTAGTGTGTTGTCAGATGTAGCCAGCCTGAAAATCTTTCTGTTCCCCAAATACAGATGAGAAATCCTACATCCCACTCTTAAAAGATTGCCACTCTTAAAAAAAATCCAAAATCAACCAAACAATCAAATCAGGAAATGCTTCTGTATTTAAATGTTTAAACGATGTCTGAAGGTAGTCATATACTCACAATTAAATGAAAATACATAATACATGTTTTGATGGGGTGACAGTAGATGCTTAGAGCTTTTAAACTTCTTTACATTTGTTGTCTCCAAACAGGTTTAAATGGTATTTGAAATTCTAGTTTTGCAACTTCTTTCAAATCCAGCAAATCACAATGAACATACCTCTGTGTTCGCACAAAATATCCTATGCCCCAGTGTCATTTTTCAGGCGTGAGGAATGTAATTTTTGCAAAGCTAGTAAAAATTAGACATTTTAGTTTTATTGCCTTTGATTTACAATATCAGATTGCTGGTTATTTTAAAGTTAGGACTTGCTTTATTATTTCTACCTTGGTTACTATGATTCTTAAAGTTTAGAAAAACAGCAATCCTCGTGCTTTATTATCACTTTGAGACAGTTCATCTGGTCTTCTCTCACAAAGCGTATCTTCCTAACATAACCCAGCAAATTTCTGGCACAGAAACCATGTCTGAACATTCTCATTGTGCATTTTTGGCATGCTTCCTTTCAGAATTTCAACAAAAACTTTTCTGTGTTCTGAAGCCATCACCATAAAGTTCTCTCCATACAAAGAATAAAACCTATGGTCTCTAGAAAAACAGCCAAGGTTTATTTATCTTTGCTCTCCATTCAAATCTCTTTTCCAAATATCTTTGATTCCACTAAAAATTCTGCTACATTTGTAGCATTTTACATATGTAAAACTCATACTATGGAAGCAGGATATTACAGCAAATATTGATTAACCATGATAGACACTAATTTTTGCACACATTTTATGGCAGATTCACATACAGGAATGAATAATTAAACCCTCAGCCTTTCTATTCAAGATGCTGGTCTTGCAGAATCTTCAGAAATCTTGTTATTCATTTGAAACATACTTGGGGACAAGAAATCTACTTGAATGGTTTGAAATCCTGTAGCAGACAGTCCAGTTTGTCTTTTTTGAATTTTAAAAAAAACAATTGGAGTTCTGCCAGAAGTTAGGGGCAAATTGCAGAAATAATTCTATGGCAATATTCCATGACCTATTCCATGACTGGTGACCATGACTCTAATACAATGAAAGCCTTAAAGCAAGCTATTGCGACTTGAGAACTATCACTCTGTTTGGTATGATATCTCTTGGTAAAATCAGAAAACATTGAAAGTTTCTAATTGCAGACACATTGCTGGTAGTGATCAGATGTGTTTGAAAATAAATATGAAATTTTCGTAAAGATTAGATGGCAATATGTTAAATATCAATCTGTATTCTTTCCACATGTACAATTTGAAGTACCACCTGATAGACAAGCTGTCCCATGGCCAGCATTACACTAATAACCTTCTTCCAAGTCAGGGTGAGAGCTTTACACATTCTTTCAAGGCATAAGTTCAGCAAAATGAAATCAAGTCAGATCCAATTAGATTTTTTAATAGTACTTCCTTTGACAACTTTGTGGTATATACTACTCATACTTCTGTGGCTTCAAGCCATGGAAATCTTACACCAGAAAAATATGAATGGTGAAGAATGAATCAATGTGGAGATCATGCATCTGTGCTCTGAATAGTACCAAAAATGATGTCAAGATACATATTCACAATCTGCCATTAGCTCTAGTGATTACAAATGAAAAACCATTCTAAAGTCCTATGGACTAAATCATACCTAGAAACTTCCAAATCCAAACAAACAAACAAAAAAAGCTTCATGCATCTCCTGCAATTTGATTCATCAAGGGAGTATTATTTTTATTGAAGCCAGAGAATGCCGCATATCTATGTCATTTCCTCTGAAAACAGTCCATCAGTTTTTCTAGACACAAAGAATGGTTACTATGGCAATCCCTTCATGCCGCGCTGCCCCCTGGGTTTGAGTTCAGAGCAGCATTTCGCAGGGAATTTGAGTGCCTGGCCAGCTGTAACTCATTGAGAGAGGCAAAACCACGACTGCTAGAATTACAGCCGTGTTTTTTTGAGCTGTCTTTCATTTCTAAATGAAGGGAACAGCTGTGTGTTTTCACAGGGCATTTTGAACTTCTCAAACCACCTTTTGCTCTCACTCAAACACAAGCAAGTGAAACTGAAGCTGAACACAGCTCTCATGAGCCACAATTTCTCTCCTGATCTCTGAGATAGTGTTTCTTGTGTAAGGTCCTGCTTTGTCAGCTGTGTTATCTTAAACTGCTGCAAATGAAGGGAAGATTCTTCTGCAGGCTATATGAGGCAAGATACTCCTCATGATTGTGCAAGGCAATTGGCTTTTGGGGCAGTGTATTAGTCACTCCTGTACCATATTGGCTTTAGGAACTGGTGATTTGCCTCCCTTCCTGCTCCCTGTTGGGAAGAAAGTTCTTGTTCCCCTTCTGTGTATATATTTGTTTTGTAATATATTTATTTGTTCAGACCTTTTAGCCTCCACCAGAAAATCCAAGTGCTTCATAATGATTTTGGCAGACAATTCAACAGGCAAAACATGCAAACAGCTGCAGCGCATGTTCAGATCCTTAGCCTCTCCTTTTTTGCCAAAGCAATTGCCCAGCTGCAAGCAGAACGCTCCATTTCATCGGCCTGAGCCCTGCACTGGGCCCAGGTGGGGATGCGCTACTTTCAAATGAATTATTAGGCATGGGCTCAATAACTGTTAGAAGAAACTCCTTAGCAGGCTGCCTAGGAGCAAGCCTATAGGCTGACACAACAGCAAAAAGAGGAGGTACCAGCTCTCTAAGGGATCAATCAAGCTGTATGACTGCCCCGCAGCGAAGCGGCAGCTGAAAACCATCTGCTGTACCTTAGAATGGGGCTGGGAAAGCAGGACTAGAAAAGGCTGCAGGAAGGGTTCGGCCTGGGTAGCTCTCCCAGGGGAGACACCATGGTCACCAGTACTACATTTTGGCTTTTCTGACTCTTCAGTCTGATAATATGTCACTAACACCAGTAATGATGCCCTGGAGGCCACAGCTGTTCACTTCTCTTTGGAGAAGCAAAGCAAAGGGCATGACCTGTGTCACAGAAAAGCTCATTGCCAAAACTGAAGCAGAGGCTCAGGGTCTGAGCTGACTGAAAAATGAAGTTTCCTCTGCTTGGAAGAAATAAGGATCTAGAAAAATGGGAAAAATAAACTTTGGATGTGTTCTATTTGGACATACTTGAGGTAGGGACATCTTTCCAGCTGAGCACCTTGTCAAACTTATTCTGTCTTGCAAAGTGAGCTTTTCCGACTGGTAGTGGGACTCCATCTGTTCAGTTTTCCTGGCAGAAAACTGAGGGTGGGGAGGGGGCGGGTTGGTCAAAATATCGGTTTTCTTTTGGAGAGCTTTATTTCTATGAAAAGGCATAGGATATTTTTAATCAGGAAAGACATTACAGAGGAAAAGCCCATGCCTAATCAGCTCTGGGCAAAAGCTGCTTATATAGCCTAGTTAGTCAGAACACAGTCTTGATCAAGTGGTGATAGAATCTTCAAAGACAAACTTTCAGTTTTATATGGGGAGAAAATCAATCCTATGAATTCTGACAGTTTTCATTTTTTTGTACTGTAAATAATACTGTCATCAGATGTCATGAATTCATAATTATGAGCAATTATATTAATAATTGTCTCCAACTGAGTCTTGAAACAAACTGTGTGCTGTCAGAAAACATTTACACAGGGACCAGCAGCAACAGTCCTGGGCTGTATTTGCAGAACTCAGGAAAGGAGGCACTGCCTTGGATCAGACCAACAGAGCTGTGAGTGACCCACCCATGGTCAGAGCCTCTACGACAGTCTGACACATGCAAGTATCCCTTTCCTCTCAGAAGTGGGAAACCTGATATGGGATTGTTTGGATCTAAACACCAAAGGCAGTGATTACAGTTTTCTGAATAGCTCTTCCTGAAAGGAAATGAAAGGAAAGGAAAGTTTGGAAAGGAAATTTTGATGGCATTGCCACAAATACATTACCAGAAAACAAAAAGAAGCAAAAACCAGACAATATAATCCTCATCCAAGTAACAGAATGCACTCCAAAGAGAGATTACCATTAATAGTTAAAAGAAGAATTAACACAAACAAAAATAATTCATTTCCAAGCAACACATTTCCTTCCAGAAGGGACAGAGTGCAAACTTAAGAACCTGCAGGTCTGTGGAATAAACCAAACAAATTAAAGCTCCAGGATGTGGCCCAATGTGCTAGCTGAGCACCACAATGACATTGTTTCACAGAAACAAAAGCAGCTTAAGACTTTGAGAGACTGACTGCATGAAGCCTTGACACTTCTGCACAAACAGGAGAACCAAGTAAGGTTATGCTTGCATGATGAGAAGAGTTTGCAATTGCCACTAGAAAAAAGTTCTCCTTAAGTACTCATTCTAATTAATATTTTAATACGATTATTTAAATGCTTTTATACCCTAGATGACAATAAAAGTGCTTGCTCTGACTACCACAGGCACCTTTCTTGTCTCTGCACAATGACACACTTTCACTAATGAACCATTTTATTCCATAAGTATGATGGAGTTCGACATCATGCCTCACTTAGAGCTGTAGGCATATTAGTTAATCTTGCTGGGATTTATCTCACATATGGAAATAAATAAAAGCCTAATTTTTTATTAGTAAGAGTTTTATCTTAGTCTGTGTTTTTTCTTGTAACCTGAGCCTGAAAAACTCAGAGCCCTTTGAAAATTTCAATCAATGTTAAAGTCTACACTAGACTGCAGTGATTTTTAAACAGTTTTTCACATCTTGCATTACCACTTACATCATTCTCAAAGAAAACAAAGATTTTTAACTACACTCATATCTGCTCATTCTTCTCTTTCTAGGAAATGTTCATTTCTTCAAATTATATTAAACCGATATTTCTCATCAGCAATGAATGAATTATAAGAATGCAAGAAATGCAGAGTGTATCTTCAGAAGAATTTTTTAAATTGTTTTAGATACAGGAGTAGGAAATAATTGCTGTTGAAGAAAAGAATGCCTACAAGGCATTGGTCTTGGGTCAACCCCAAGATCTGCCCTCAAAACATGATTTGTTCAACACGTCATTCTAAATCTCCAAAGCTGTATCGGGAAAGCACCTCCACCTAATCCCCATGCTGGGGTGGACAGAATCCAAATGAGTCCCTGAAGTGTCTCTGCAGCCTTTGCTGACCAAGGGACTTCCTGGGCATCCACGTCTTTGTGGCAGTGGGATCACATGCTCCTGGTGATGAGGCTGTTGATGTTTTGGTAGAGTGCCTAATTTCCTCAAAGCTCAGAAATTGAGGTGGTTCCTCTGCAGCGAGAATCCCCTCGAGGTGGAGGGAACAGGACTGCTTTTGAGCTTGGGGCAATAATATTTCCAAAGTTATTCTTCAGCAGAAAGCTGTTATTGTGGGAAAAGCTCCTTACAAAGGGAGGGTCTGTGCCTAAGGGCACAGCAATCAGGGCGGATGGAGAAGTGTGCCTGCTCTGAAAAGCCCACGGTGGTCTGAGCAGTTCGCAGTGCTCTTGACTCGTGCCCAGGGCTGTTCTTCTCCTCCTGTACTTTCCCAGCTCAGACAAACTGAGCTGTAAGTGGAAGGAACATCACAATGACACCATAAAGGGCCAGAGAGGGCAGGATGGGCTCTGGGAACTCCCCCCGTCTGAGAAAATTTGCATGATGCATATCTATGGCAACTAAGGAGAGTTGCATCTCAGTCTCAGCAAATGGAGACGGAAGAAAAGGGAAATATTCCTGCCTGTTAGGCTTTCAGGCTTGCTGATGGGAAGAATGCAGGGGGTGCACATGACCTTCCTCAAAGTCCAATGTGTTTTTTTTTGGAGCTCCCTGGGGCTTGCCTTTGATTAGGGGAAGCTCTGACTGATTTAAATGGAGTATCTCCAGCCACAACGTAATTTTTTAATGCAACTCCTGTGCTGAGTGTGATAAGCAGACAGTCTCACAGATGATACCCAGGCTTTCCAGCAAAATTTGGAATACAGAAGAACAGAGGAAACAAGAATCCAGCTGCAACTAGATGAGTCCCAAATACTCCTTCTCCAAAAAGGGGCATGCACACTACCATCATGTGGTGGTATTTCACAGTCATTTCATTGTACCATGCTTTTTTTCTGAAGGAACAGGCAAAGTCACATTGCTATGAGCTGGCAGGGTGTGGAAAACACCAAGTCCATGAATGTCTGACTCATTTTGTGAGTCCAAAAGAGGAGTCTGTGCTGGCTTCACTCGTGCTTCTTGTCATCTGAGGTTTCTCTAGGCACCAGGCAACCCTGTCATCACTACAAATTTAGCTGTCGTGAGGGGTCGCGGGTTTTGTGTGCGTTTGTAATACATAACCTTTCAAAGAGCAAAGCCAAAGTGTACTCAGAGTGTAGCAATACAGGCAACTAGAAAAACAAAAAATCTGAGCCCTGAGGCTCTTGTTTAGGGTGGGCAGCTTTTCGGCCTGACACTCCCCTTTTGAGTATCCAATTTTTTCACTGAAAATCAGTGCATGGGCTAAGATTTTGTTGTATACCAATGGTGAAGCCTGACACAGAAACCTGAGGAGAATTGTCACTTTCATTCTTACAGTCTTACACTGAAGGATTTCTTGTGGAGGCCCATAACCCCCTGAAGGAATTCAGGGATGGGCTGGTGTGCTGCCAGCTTGCATGATAATATGTTAATGGATACCACTGGCAGTCTGGCCAGCAGGCTGTGATTTGATGTCTATGTGTAGGACCAGGGTGGGTATATTTCATACATCGTCTGTTCCTCCGGGGCAATGGACTGCCAGTGACATTTTGTAAATCAATGCATGCTCATAAGAAAAGCCATTCCCTGTGCTTGAAGAATTCCTGCAGCACTTTAGAAAGACACACTCATAAATAAAATGTAATAATGTAATCTCCTAATAGCATTTAAGCATATTTACTAATTGTAAGAGGGAGAAAAACTAGAAACGGGGTATGATATTTTTCTGTTAAACTAATTAAAAAAGAGGATGACCAGATGAGTGCGAGTGACAATTATCTAATGCAGTATTCCCAGATGGAGAAAAAGGATATTATGGCACATCCCTGGAATGCTACTGTGGTTTAAAAAAGGGGGGGTAAAAGGACATATCCTGTTACCACCAGAAGGAAATGAAACAGTTCTCAGGAGAAGATGCCATATTAATTACTGTATTCATTTGATAATATTCCTCATATAATCGTGCAACGGTATTTTAATCACTTTGAGCCTTATTGCTGAAAGAGTCTGGGCTGCTTAAGTACACTGACAGTAAGCAAGCAAGGCAGTGCTCTAGTCCAAAGTGGAACTCTGTCCTGGCCTGCAGCAGAAGAAAGGCATTTGTAGTTATCAGGCAGTTGCTTGCTCTCATAAGATGTTCTTTTGCATTAACCCAATGATAATTTCATCACTGACACTAGATGTAAAGACCAAAGGGGTGAAACTCAGACAGAGAGCTCTGAAACTTGTTTTGCTGCCTGACACAATTTTGCTATCTGCTTACCAGGTTGCTGGCACCTTGCAAAAGGCTGGTCAAGGTGTTCCCTTTTCCTGGTTCTGGCTGGGACAGGGCTAATTTTTTGCTGTATGTGGGATGGGACATGGCCAGGACAGGAGGTTATTCTGTACCATGTCACTTCATTGCCAGGGTCAGGGGACAGGGCCAGGAAGAAACAACTCCTTCTGGCCTAGAAAACCTGGCAGAGGGAGCTGTCTGGTATTGTCTGTTATAGTTCGGGGGTTTTTTCCTTGTATGAATAATTTCTTTTCTTATACCCTCTGTCATTAGTATTGTTGTTGTCACTGTTAATTTTCTTATCTCAACCCTTGATCTTTGCTTTTTGTGCCTCCAATTGGAGGGGGAAAGGGGAGCAGCACATGGCTTTAGTGGGAGTACTAAATTGAAGAATACCATTCCGAAACCATGACTTCCCTGTACTTAATAAAAGCAGATACTAAACAGACTGGATGTCAAGGCACATCAAGGTACTTTCTGAGCAGAGGAACATAGAGGGAGATTGTCACTGAAAGACAGAATGATCAGTGGTTTTCAAATAATATTTTTCTTAGATAAGGAATGAGTAAATTTCAGTTCTGCTGTGGGACTTGGATCCTCAGGGCAAAACCATGACATTCTCCTTACTTTGCTTCCACAGAGATTATGTACTGCCATACCTAATAAGAAGGTAATTCATCATTAAGGATGGGGAGTTAAGTATATGCTTTTTCAGCTAATAACCTGATGAATGTAGAGGAAAGCATGACATTTCTATGGCATTGCCTGCAATATCTTACTAGTTATAGCCCCATGACTCCTCCAGAAAGACTAATGTCAGGTTATTAAGCCAAGCCACAGAGAGCAATATAACTTAAAGACCATCCAATCTGATTACAGTTAGTGTAGCATCACCAGTAAACAGTCTGGTATTTAGTATGCCTTGTATCTTGTTATTGCCACTTCTGTTCATGTCTTTATCAGATGCATTTAATCTCATATTCTTGAAACTTCTCTTTAAAACTCCTTCCAAAATGTCACACATCCTATGAGCATTACTAGCAGTGAGCCAACATCCCCTGACAGGACATGAAACACTGCACAGTGCTCATTTGCTGGGAAAGCGCTCATATGAGATTCATGCTAGAGACTGACATTATAAAAACCTGCAGTTTTGCCTCCCTCTCACATTGCCCTTCTCAGTTTCTGGCACCTACACACAGAGGCAGAGAACTGCCACGAAGTTAGAAGAACAGGGTTTTTTTCCTTCCTGCTTGACACAGGTACAAATAGTTGTATATGCTAAAGTGGTGGAGATGCAGGCCCTGCCCAGACCAGACCAAGCTGGAGTCACTCAGTGCTCCCTGTGGAGAGAGAATGCTTCTCACCATGAGTAACACCAGCCAGCTGGTTGAACGGTAGCCTGGCTGACAAGAGGCATCCCATGATCAAAGGAGAAAAGGAAATAGGTAACACTATACACAGCTGACTTCCCATTGTACAGCTGTGCCTGCATTTCAGTCTGGGACAGCTCTGCACAGTACTTGTACTCACTGGACAGCTGACTGTGTTTTTCCTTGTCCTTTATGTGAAACAGTTATTTGCTCTATGGCATGATAATATCTTTGGTAACTGAAAATCACTAGGAATACTCATGTGTAGAAATTTTTGGTTTTGACATTACATATATGACTTCTGACTCAGATGTGGACTAAGCCACGGAGCAAATAGCAAATTAACTGTGTGTGTCTGACTGAATTAATCATGAGGCAAAAGGCACCTCTTATGTGGGTTTGGGTTAGAGTGACACTCATAATTAAACACAAAGCTGAAGAACAGGCCCTTTTCCAGTATGGAGACAGGGACTAAAACCATTCTGTCCAGCAAGCAAGGTCCAGCAGTATTCAGTAAAACAGCTTGCTCAGTCTAGCTGTCCCTGCCCCACTAAGCACCATGACTTTCCCCTTCAGAATTCAGAAAGATTTTTTAAAAAGTTAGAGCTTTCCTTTGAGATTATAAAAGTATTTCCACATGTCCATAAATCTGTTTCTCACACTAACTTTTAAAAGTCGCTCTGCTATTTTGGTGGGGGGGGGAGGTTTGCAACTGCCATTTCTTGATTGTAGTTTGCTAAGGCAGCTCATGACTCTGCCATAACACCTCTGCAGCATTTAGTCTTGTCCTTTTGCATCATATATCACTTTTCCTGACTCCTTCTGCCACTACAACTGTGATCATCACCTAATCCAACCTAAGCTAACTCTTGTCCTTCCTGTCCCCAGTCTTCCAGCATGATGGAAGAAGTACTGTCACCAAGCCTGCCATCTGCTAGCTGGCATGGAGCAGCATGCTGCTACTGTCAGGGCTGCCACAGAGCTAAGACAAAGAGAGTGTTGCTGCCTGCTGTAAGGGGCTGAGGTGGGAGAGCTGCTGCCACAAACCCAAAAGGAGACAGGAGATTGGGCATTTGAAAGCTCCCAGGGAAAAGAGCACTTGATCAGCACAAGTGACCACTCTGATTTATGAGTACAGCTACAAGGAAAGTGTCTAAGTAGCAACTTTCCATTTCCTTCAAGAAAACGCTGAGGGACTCTGGCTTATGGTCCATGCATCACCTACTTAGAGTACAGTGAACAGGTTTATGTCTCTATTATGCTCAGCAAAAGCATCAGATCTTTCCCCTCTTCGACCTCTTTGCAGTAAAGGAATCTCAAAACTAGCATGTGGCAGAAAAGTAATTTATTTTAGCTGAACGGCTATGAAGTTTCTTTAAATTATCCTTTTTTCCAATTTGCAGCAGTGTCAGACTCCACATGGATTTCAAACAGAAAAGTCCCAAATATCTGCAGTCTGCTTAGAAAGTGAACTGTACACTTGTTCCAGATGATTCCCCCTTTCCCCTACACCACAGAGCACTCCCAGCTTTGCCAATACATTCCCCTTTCGCAAGATGCAGGGTGGGAGCAAACATTATTCAGTTCCCTGGTTGGTTCAACCTTGTTCTCTTTTTACACTATGGCACATATTTGTGCAGCATGCAACAACCAAATGAGAACATCTTTTCCAAGTGGTATTTCTTAACGGTATTTGGAGAAAGATTTGTAAGTAATGTTACATGAATTGCAAATAAAAGCCTCCTTAACACACTTCCATGACTCTATTTTCCCTTTGTATTTTCTTTTTTTACCTCTTTCAGTCTGTATTTTCTTTGATTGAAAGCACTGAAAAACTGTTAAGCAAAGAGTGCTCCTGTCTCCTCACTCCCTCCAATATGTTTTATTTCTGCTCTTTTAAGTGCTTTGGATCAGGTCCTTGCCTCTGGCACTATTCCTCCACCCTTGACTTATGTGCAGAATAGTGTCTTCTGGCAAGTTTCTTGCTCCTCACAGGCTGGCTACTGTGTGCAGGGCTCCTGCTTTTCATGGGTCAAGGCCTTAGGCATCTTGAGACTAGCACTGGCTTCTCCACTTGGCTCCAATGTTTGCTTTTCAGCCTCCTCACAAAAATGAACCAGGGTTTAGTAGTTAGTTCTCAATACAGTGCTCCTTTGTTTATTTTCTTCACATGTCTATTCTTTCTTTCCATTCCTGGCTACAAAGAGAAGAAAGCTGGAAGAACATCACTTTTGCCAGTTTACTATGAATTTTGAGCTGTGAAAGCTGCCATAGTAAAGAGGCAAAGGGAACAAGGGAGGACATCTAGAAAGAACAGATTAGCCCATCAGCAGGTCTGTTGCTGAACCTTCTGCAAGATCCTGATGCAAGCATCTCCAGAAATACAGGTACTATTTCATAGCCCTCACCCTGGCTGTAAGTAGTCTTCTCTAAGACTCCTCTAAATTTCTGTTACTCTTGTGCAGAACCCTAAGTAGAGCACAGGGGACACACTGGCGTCCTGTACAAGGGTGAGATCGGAAGGATGAGTTAGTCCAGCAAAACAGGAAAATTGTAGGCAGGAGATGATAATCCACGGTATAGAGTGATCATGACTACCCTCTACATCCTACAGTACCAAGTACAAAATTGAGAGGAAATACCTTTTCAGTTGTCCTAGAAAATTTCGAGAAAACATCTTTTTTGTCCTTGAAATAATTTTTTTAGGAAATTAAAATAAAGGGTACTTGGCTTTAGATTGACTCTATGGTTTCATTTGTCTAAAAATGTCCCATTTTGTTTGTGACATTCATTTTCTTTCAGTCCCTTTAAAGCTGCAGATGAGTTATGAAAGGTATAAATGGGAGACACAGCAACCCTCCCTTTAAACATGTAGAAATGAAACATATCAAAGTTTTTGAACATTTGCCACTCCTTCTTAGATAAAAAACAAGAGGAAGATAATTGGGGTCATTGCCTTTTTGCAATCAATTTACTAATCTCAGGATTTCCTCTTTCAATGAATCTGGAATCACAACATCTCACTTCACCCATAAAAGCCTGTGCATCTAACCTAAGTTGGTAGCTAGACTGTACCAAACCCAGACACCTGCAGAATGGCTCATCCTCCCAGATGCACACACCAGTCTCAAGGCAGCAATGCTTCAGTCCCTACTCATCACTGAGGAAACAGGCTTAAATAGTTTGGATTTAACACTTGAGCTGTAATGGTTAAATTTAGATAAGATAAATTTCCCCTTGCTCTTCTGCATACTTCTTATTTTTCTTTATTGATAAAGACTTGATTTTTCCTGTTTTTAGAATCTGGGCACATACCTTCAAGAAGTCCCGATCACAGTCAGATCCACTTTCTAAATCAAAGGCCGTGAAGCTATAGTTGAGAGTGTTCCCCTTGGTAGTTTGGATAGTCCAGTTGCAGTGCTCATTTAATGGGTAATTATTTGGATAATTTAAACTTTCCAATATGCCATGGCTATGATTAACAGTCAGCACTTCATGGCAAACTGAAAAAGAAGTGGTAATAGATTATATTTGTATAGTGTTTTTAATCCAGTACCTCAAAAATTACTAATTGAAGTTACTGATAACATTACAAGGTGAGAATTTCTTTTTTTTAAATTATAGAAATTTACCCTGTCATTTGAAACAATTTGGGGAGGTGCTCAACAAATACCAATGAATAGATAAAATTGTTTCTTTCAGCTAACAAGGAAAAAATTATATTCCCTGACTAAAACAACCAAGTACATTACTAGTATTGGGTTTTCTAGCTCCAGGAAGAGAAAGATGAAACTTTTTTTTAAAGAGTCATGATTTTCCTTGTAAGACATTCAATAACATCTCAGCATAAGACCTGGACACTCACCTGGAATAATAAGAGCTTTCTTTGAAGTGCAGAGAAAATGAAAATAAATTAAACTAGATAAAGAACAAAATTACAGTTATGGCACTAGGTCAGTGAGTCTCATTTTCCTGTAGCCACCTCTCCCTAAAGACAGAAAATGTCAGCGTGGGCAATCCCTTGTCTGGAGACAGCATACAGTGTGGACTGGAAGCAGAGCAGTGTAATGCACGGAGAAGTGGGCAGGAGGCAGGGAGCAGACCAGGCTGTTTGCTTTGTGCAGTGTTTGAACAGCAGAAATAGCTGAGATTCATTAGCATAACTTTTGTATTGTCTGTCACCATGGATAGACACCTACCTCCTGCACATTTTTTATTCTATCCAAATTATTTTAAAAGCAGCAAGGTCTGTGTTTTCAGCATTCCAAAATGCTTGGAATACAGCTGAAGGTCAGGGTCAGGTGGAGTGGAGCTTGCCAGCAAAGCTACACTGAAGGCTATGACTTTTTCAAAGGGCAGGACGAAGAGCAGAATATGGGTTTTGAAGAATGCCAGACGGGTAAAAGCTGCTACCCCCTGCCATTAGGATTTTATTAGAAACATATCAGGCACAAAGGTGCCTTTGAATGTTAACGTGATACCATGTTTTCCTTTACAAGATTTTCCAATTAATCATTATATTTTCTTTCATGTACATGTAAATGTATCTGGTATCTAAGCATCCTTACTTTATAACATACTGCCTACATAATTTTTGCTTTTGGGCAAGCCATTAAAAGCTTTCTCTGATGCATCTTGAGGAATTAAATATGAATGCAAATCACATTATCTGATAGCTCCGGTTCTACATCTGAGTGCTTCGAAAGTGCTCTTTCTGTTTAATTAATGAAAGGGAGGGGGAACCTTTTCTAATATATCCTCTTGACATTGCGGTCTGAAAAGTACATGGTAGATGAATCTGTAGTGATATCTGCAAGGAATGAGGGAGCCAAGGCTCCCTCTCTCTTCTAATTACTGTGTGTGTTACATGTGGATGAATAACTGGTTTTTTGTAAGCCATTGACTTTTGTCTAAACCTAGGACAACTTCATGTCTATAAACCTACAACAATCCTTATTACTTGGGCATGTCATATTGAGAGGACACAATGATGCTTGCAAATCACTTTGTATGTGATGAAATTACATAACTTCCAATGTGCATTTAACCATACAAAAAGTATAAAGTGTATAAAGAGAAAAGTAAACAGCAGGGTTGTATTCAATATTATGACTGGGAATAAAAGAACTTTAATTTGTCATGTGTCTTCTTGTCTTTTTCTCCAAATGCTATTATTCTGATATTTCTGAGGTAACAACATTTTACAAAAAATATTTGCAAGAAACACATTACCTTTACCACAAGATATATAAAAAAACCCCAACTTCTAAAAATGCTCCCAAGAGGCTAAATTATCCCAAGCACTCACAATGATGCAGTCTGGCTGACAGAAACTCAATTATCCTTTGTCATTCTGCCTCACAAGCAGTTCTAAGATCAGAGAATCTTGCTGTATTGCCTTCTATTTCAAAAAGTCAGGAGAGTGAAGGAGCAGAAGAGCAAAAACAGTCCAATCTACCCTGTAATGGAATTCCAGCACTTGTTATTCTGAGTAAATCTGGAGTGAAAAGTGCCACTCGTGCAGGTAATAGAAATAGAGCCACCTCACCAACTTTCTCCTAAGGAGGAGATAATCTCCATTACAGGTAGATGGGCAGATAATTTTTAACTCTCTGTGCTCTGTAGCTGTAGCAGACTAGAGAATCTGGGTCAGTAGTATGCTTTACACATTTTACTCTACTCATAAATATGTAAGATCATGGGCTGCAAGCAGTTTCACCGACAACATGAGCTGTAGAAACATGTTCTTATCTTCTTTTATTTACTTACCCTGTTTGTATTTGGCTAAGAAACCTCCGCCTTGCAGACTGTTGTCTGTCCTTAATTTTACATACACGGTGTCTCCACTGGAATGGATTGTTTGTGGTATCTGATCCCCACAAAATTTACCTAGCTCTCTAGCATTGCTGCTATTGCCATCATATATCTAAAAAAAAAAAAAAAAAAAGAAAAATTAAAAAATAATAAAGCTGATGACATTAAAAATCCAATTAATTTCCCCCTGACAAATGTCTGCTTAGGGAAATGTTACTGGATATACAAGAGGTTAAATTCCATTTCTGCTCAGAGGAAGCCTGGCAGGCATTTCAAAAACAAGCAAAAACAGGAAGCCAGTAACTGAATACTAGTGGGTTTTTAGGGGCTTAGTCACCAAGAGTGGAACATTGCACTCCATTTCAATTTTATTTAAAATATTCAAATAATTTATGCAACAATTTGAACATGAAATTTGGGATTAACAATATGGTTATTAACACTGTTGTGCTTTTTTCCACATAATTTACTAAGAAGGCATACTAAGGTTTTTGTTCGAAACACTGAAAATTTAAAAGATACAGACAGATTCTTCTTTCTATCTATCTAGACATAAATGTGTTTCTTACCAGCAGCTACACAGATGCTGCTGCCTTGCCTCTCACGGCTCCGTGATATCCAGGTAGCACATCAATATGGAGCTTTCCTATTCTAGGTCTGTTCATTCAGGAATATTTGAAAGCCAAGGCCCTGTGTTTTGCCTGGCCTTTGTACTCAGCATACTCAGCTGCCTCCTATGGAGCAAAGTGTCACAGGGTACCTACCGCAAGGTAATCAAAGTTGCACTTCGGGTGATACTCTAGATGGAACTGCTCAAACTGGATTTCAAATGGACTTCCTCGGTTTCCTCTGAGCAACCAGTAGCACTCTGAATTGTGGTAATATGGCATAGGGTAGTTGGGAGACATGAAGATGCCAGAAGCTGTCATCAAAATCCCACCACAACCTGAAAATGGCAGAGAAAGCAAATCAACATTTAACAGCTAGAAGAGTAGAGAATTAGACATGGTGTATGAGATTCTCGCTACTGACCTCCTTCACATGCCCTGAATATCTTCAGTAATGCCCCAAAAATCTGCATTTAGCCATCAATGTTGGCAAGCAGAAGAGAGCCCATAGCACCTAGAAATATTAACTATCTAATTTGAAGAATCTTTCTGATAGAGAGTTAACCTTCAAATAGAAATCCCTTCATTAAATTCTTAATTATTGCTTTCCTAAACATAAGAGAAAATTGAAGCTACTTTATATCTAGGGAACTGTATGCCTTTCTCTGTGGTAAAAAAGAAAGCCCAAGAAATATCCTTGATCTTAGCAAAATGCATACATGTTGCTATATAATTAGCAGACGTACTTTAGAAGATGGGAAACAGAAAAATTCTGGGGGAAAAAGTGAGAAATTAAATAAAAACAAAGGATCACAAATGAGATGTGTAAAGTAGTTCTACACTTGATGAAGTTATTTTACCTGCTGAGGTACCATCCCACTCCGCTGAAAATCCCTGTCTTGTGCCAAATACGTCACTTACAAACTTTATCCACAGCTTGTTACCATGAGAGATTATATCAGGAGGCAGGTCTGTACCACAGTATTTTCCCAGAGGAGGAGAAGTTTCATAGCCTCCATCTCTAGAATGGTAGAGAAGAAAAACCTTGGGTCAAAGAGGGAAACCATGAGAAATGTTAACAAATCAAAAATCTTGTGATTCTTTCAGGCCTGGGAAAGACTAATCCTGATTCTTCATTTTCCACAGAAGTACTGCTACCAAATACTGAGGGAGTCTGCTACTTGCAGTAATAAGCCCTACCACAACCACCTGCTTGCTGTGTATGCCATTCTCTCATCTCAGCAGCCTGCCCAGAGTGTGCCAACACGATAACAAGCTAGAGAAGTGTCTCAGGTAGACTTGGTCCTGGAGAGGGCAAGACCTTTTCTAAATTTTACAAGGGGAAAATCATTGGTACAACCAAAGGTAATCTTCTAATTTGAGGTAGTAATTTTCTCACTGCTCACTGTTTAGCCTGGCAAAAACCTAGATGAGCTGACTTATTTAAAAAAAAAAGTTTATTTACCACCATAAAAATGGGAATTCATTTCTGAATTAATTTCACTATGTTTTGAAATATTTTCTTAGTCTTCAGCATTGGTCCTACAACCATTAATTTTCCTATTTTTTAAATTAAGTCATATTTCCAGTAATATTTTTAATACTGTAATCAGGATGCACAGGTAATGTTTTGTTTTGCCTCCTGCACATGCCTTATGGGAATAAAAAGGATGGTAACAACCTGCTTATCAATTGCTTCCTGACCTTATCCTTATATACTACAAGCACCCTACAGATCAGTAGGACAGGAATAGATACATTTATGTCTATGTACGGGTGTGATCTTGCTATGATGCTTTTTAAGTGGACAATAATACTTTCTATTGCATATTCACAGGTTTATAGCTGCTTTTGAGAAAAATTTCTACTTCGCCTTTGCCACTCTGTTTCCTTGTCATCCTCCCAGCTTAAACTGCTTGCTGCTGTCTCATGTTACTGGCAGTTGAAGAAGTGTGCCAGAACCTCCCCTCACTTCCATCTTGGCCTCTGCAGCTGTGGTCAATGAACAGTTTTCTTAATTTACTGAATGCAATTTATCAGAGGACACCTCAGGACAAGAAACGAGCATGGCACTTCACCTAAGACTTCTGCGCCATCCTATTTAACAGTATCAGATTTGAAGAGACATTCTAAAAATCCAGTTATGGCAGCAGCAATGTGCTGAGTTGCACTTAGAATGTTCTGTCCATATCTTAAAACCTGTTTAATGCTGATGAACTCTTCACAGTGAAAACAGAGTTAGATTTATGCTATAAATACATGTTTTTAGTTCCTGAGGTGAAAAAGTGAAAAAAAAAATCACTCTTGTTTACAATTTGGTTTACCCCAAATTAAAGCGTTAATTGTTAAAATAAAGTTAGATTAAATTTAATCCCAGATTGTTGCTTTAAAAAGAAAAAAAATGAAACACTTTACTTAGAAAATATTGAAAAAGCTTTTCAGGTTTTCTTAACTTTCTCCAGTTTGTATACACAGCTTTAAAAACCCAGCTAATTCAGCTGGAATTCAGAATCTCAATACTGCAACATCAGCAAGCAGAGTTTTGTTTGATTTTAAAAAATAAGATACTATTTACCGAGGAAAAACCCATACAGAATGTCTGGTATAATGATATTATAGCTCAGGATGAGCTTTATCATGGTGCTCAGTGAGGTAATGGAAACTCTTAGTATGCTCGGAATGAAAAAACACACTGCATTCTGCAGACATGGTTCACCCAGAGAGCTGGCTCATGAGGACAGAAATGGGTGCACCAACACTGCTAAGTGCAATCCATCTGCAGCCACACAGTAGAAAGGACCTGCACTTGGTGCTGCTGTACTGTGAGCAGGTAACTTTCCTGCAAATATTACTTTCTTCTACTCTTCTCTACCCTATAAAATTTCCTATAAATCACTAGGTTAGTATCCTATGTTTAATGGTGATGCCAGTATAGAAAAATAGCAGATTATTTACATGCTTTGCATGTTGCATCCTAAAGTAGCTGCTGTCTAAAGACAAAACAGAATGCAGAATCATAGAATAGTTTGGGTTGGAAGGCCATTTAAGGGTCATCTATGCCACCCAACTCTGAAATGAACAGGGACATCTTCAACTAGATCAGGTTCCTCAGAGCCTTGTCCAGCCTGACATTGAACATTTCCAGGCATGGGGTATCAACTACCTCTGTGGGCAATGTGTTCCAGTGCCTCACTACCCTCATTGTAAAAAATTTCTTCTGAACAATCCAGACTCTCTTAGCCTGTCTTCATATGAGAGTGCTCCAGCCCTCTGATTGTCCCATGGTCCTCCTTTGGAGTTGCTCCAACAGGTCCATGTCCTGATACTGGGGGCCCCAGAGCTGGATGCAGCACTCCAGGTGGGGTCTCTCTCACCAAGGCAGAGCAGAGGGGCAGAATCACTTCCCTTGATCTGCTGTCCACGCTGCTTTTGAAGCAGCCCAGGATACAGTTGGCTTTCTGGGTTGCAAAGGCACATTGCCAGGTCCTGTCCAACTTTTCATCCACTAGCACCCTCAGGTCCTTCTCCACTGGGCTGCTCTTAATCCACTCACTCCCCAGCCTGTATTGATACTGAGAGTTGCCCCAAACCAGAAACAGGACCTTGTATTTGGCCTTGTTGAACCTCATGAGGTTCACATGAGTTGACTGGTCAAGCTTGGCCAGGTCCCTCTGGATGGCGTCCTGTCCCTCAGGAGTGTCAATGGCAGCACTCAGGTTGGTGTCGTCTGCAAACTTGATGAAAGTGCACTTGATCCCACTATGTCATTAATGAAGATATTAAATAACACTGGTCCAAATACAAATTCCTGAGGGATCACTTGTCAGAGGTCTCCATCTGCACATCAAGCCATTGACCACCCCCCTCTGGATGTGACAATCCAATCAATTCCTCATCTTCTGAATCATCCACCCATCAAATCTATGTCTCTTCAATTTAGAAAGAAGAATGTTGTGACAGTGACAGTGTCAAAGGCTGTACAGAAGTCCACACAGATGACATCTGCAGCTGTTCACTCATCCACTGATGCAGTCACTCCATCACAGAAGGCCACTAGGTTGGTCAAGAATGCCCTTGTTGAAGTCATGCTGGCTGTCTCAAGTCACCTTCCTATCTTCCATGTGCCATAACAGAGCTTCTAGGAATATGTTACATGATCTCCCCAGCCACAGAGCTGAGGCTGACCAGTCAATAGTTCCCAGGGTCGCCTTTTCTGCCCTTTTTAAGAATGGGTACAAAGTTTCTCCTTTTCCAGTCACCTGGAACTTCACCTGACTGCCATGACTTTTCAAATATCATGGACAATATGTCACAAAACAGACAATAAAACTCTTTGTTTCTGTACTAAGGGAAACAACTCAAATGCAGTGCATGAGAACACAGTCCACATACTCCACTTGCTCACAAAACTGGTATTTATCAAGATGGAAAGCTGACAACAGAGCAGGATGAGAGGAGGAAAAGGTAGCCTTTAAAGTTCTCTGCTAAGTCATTTTCCAACCTATACAGAAAGGTGTATAGTTAAAACTTAATCTTCTGAACATGCCTAAGTTGGTTTGGACAACTTACATCATTATCAGTACTAGGGACAAGAGAAAAAATTATCCTTGCCTGATTTCTACATAATCCTCTGTACAGCGTTTATTCCCCTCCAAGGTGAAGTTGGTGAAGTGCAGCACAATCCGTTTGTTTATTTCCACGGTGATGGTGTATATGCACTCAGTCCGGACAGGGTAGTTATTGGGGTAGTTTGGAGATGTTAGCACGCCTGTTTCAGAACTGTAGTTGTTTGAGCAAACTTTAAAAAAAAAAGAAAAGAAGATGAATTAATGTCATATGTCTGCTAAATTAAGAGGATATTTCTATTTCCAACAGGCGGAGGAGCAAACATCCTGTGTTCCTGTGCATTATAACTCTTCCTAGGCACATCTTACTGCTGAATGTCAAAAGTATAAACTAAATCCAGAATCCAGCTGTTTCATGGGATTTCTTACATTTGAGTAGATTTGTTCAGCTCTTACCAGAACACTGTGTCTGTAATAAATAGGCAACATAAAAGCAGTTTCAGCTGCCTGGATGGCTTTGTCCTAAACCCCAGGTAAGCAGAGAAAAGAAACGGAAAGGGATGTCTTGCTGAACACAAAAGGTAGGATTTCTGAATTTCTGAAAAGCAGTGGTGATGGAAAGTGAACATAGTTTCTAGCTATGAGAAGCTACATTGTTTTCAAGTACTCCCCATGATCAAACCAGGTAGAGATTTTATATTTTTTATTTAAATCCACCTGGTAGAGGGGATTTTATATCTAAATTTCTTTTTCCATTTTCTGAGCTGTAAGTGACAGTAAGTTGGAAAGTGGTACAATCCTTAGTATTTGAGGACACAACAGTTTTGCTTAAGGCCTTATACTGAAATCAACTACATCAGTTTTTTTGTGAGCAATGTAGATGCATCTTGGTATTATGAGCTGGGAAGAAGAAAAGAGTGGACTAATGCTGAAGTAGAGCCTAAGCAATAATTAAACAGAAGGTCTTTTCAAAGCACAGACATAAAGACTAGGAATAAAAATACATGCTATGAAATAGTGTGAGACTTGGTTTGGAAAGAAGAATTGTTGTCTATTAGTTGATCATAGTCAGTGAGTAAAGTTTGTGATCTGGCTGCAAAAAGGGCAACAAGAAATGTGAATTGTGTCAGGTGTTTTCAGGCAAAACAGGGAATTGGCGCAACTGCACAAGGCAATGGTGATGTCACCTGGAAAAACGTAGATAACCATGGTAACTGATGTTCTGAAAATCAGGCAAGAACAAGTAAGACAGAAGTTGTGGACATAGCAGGAAATTAGTAGATTGTAGGCAAAAGATGCTAAAAGAGCTTAACTTGTTTAGTTTAGCAAGTGCAGATAAACATCAAGAAGCATGAAGAAAAGAATAACAGAATACATTCTACAGACAGGACAAGTCCTGAAGTTAAAAGGTGTCCATGAGTACAGAGACATAGAAACACAGAGAAAGTTTCTATTAGGAAGTGAGTTTCTAGAGCAATCATCCAACCAGCATAACAAATGCAGAAAGGAGAAAAAAGTCCATTGATTCTAAAGGTACAATTTGATTAATTTAAGGAGGGGTCCACATTATGTAGCTTTTAGCAAAAACAAAAGGACGGGGCAAGTGGCATAAAATTGTGGACTGGATTTGATGATGCTGGGGACTCATTCAGGTCCTCCTTTTCCCCATTTCATGTCCTACAGGTTGCAAATATAAGAAATTAAATAGTTTCTACCAAATAGACAGGTTTATTGTAATTATAAATACAACTGAGGGAGCAAGCAAAACATCATGTTCAACTACACTCATTTAAGCTGGTTGACACAGATCCCTGAGATCTGCTGTTGAACACAGCACAGCTGCAGTGTAGCAATATTTATGCTTAATTCTTTAATTGCATTACAATTTAGGGGGAAGGGATAGAGCTACAGTTCAGGCCCTTCCTGTCTAAGGTTGGTAATTTCCATGTTTGCTCTCTATCCATTCTAACTTCTAAAATACTTTCACTTTTAATGGGGTTTTTTTGCTTCCTTGGTCACCTGGAAGGCCTCTGTTGAAAACATTTTCTGTGGGATAAATACTTCCAAAGCTAGCTCCCAGACTCATAATTCATCACGAGGAGAACAGAGAAACAGGACACAGATAAAGGTCAATAATTTTCTGCCATTGGCTTGTGCTTTGGTATTGACAAGTCAAAAAGGTTTCATGAACTAGTTTACCTAAAATCATTATCTATTAAAGTCTTTATCTAGAATATTAGTCATTTATGTGTTCCATCACAGATATGCTTTAATGTACACATAACAGGTCAGTCCTGGTCACCTTAAGAGCCTTGTGCTACTTTGTAAATCCTTATAATGACCTGGCTGTGCTGCCAACTCCCATGGTGTTTTGTGATATGTGAGGCTTATCATCAAACCCCAGATCCTTAAGTCATACGATTTCTTGAGAATGCTGCCCGAAGGGTCAGAAATCTGACTTAGAAATGTGACCCAAATTTTCCGAACAGAGCATTGCAAAAAAGCAGGAAAAAATTAAAAAGAAAATGTGTGTATATTTATTAGGTTACTTATTTTTAATGAATCATTTCCTCCTGCTTTTGGAAGGACATGTGTCCGACTTGTGCATACTTAATGATTTGAGCTCTTGCAATACTGCTGTTACTTACTCAGAGGCTGAGACCAAGAATACCAGCTTTCAACCTGGACAATATTAAAACTGGTGTACTAGATAAGAACCCTTACAGTAAAATTAGGACTACAGTAGCCAAAATGTTTTTATCAGCCCTTTTAATAGCAATTTCCACTGGATTGTCCAGGTTCCCTCCCTCACCAAAGTTTTTCTTCTTGGGAGGAACCCAGACAGAAACTTAGATCCCAAGCGTGCTGTTTTGAACTAGATGCTGTGTACTGCTTTACATATCACATAACAATCTTCTTTATAAGCTAAGGGATAATAAATACAGAAGATGAAACAGTGACTGCCTTTTAAATGTTAGACTTCTGGCTACTGTAAAGTAAATCCAAGTATAGATGGAGTATGCTGGCTGCTGTGACGATTTAGAAAAGCATAAATGAGTCCATGTTTTTTGACAGCCAATTGTCTTCTGGTAACTGGATTAATTCATGATGTTCTACTTTGAGCAGGAGAGCTGGCACTCCCCTTTAGCACTCACCTCGCTAGCATTTGGGGGTGTGCTTGGGCAGTAACAGACAAAGCAAAGTTAGCAGGAAAAAAGTACTTTGACTCCTTTGCCAAAGTTCAGAATGCAGTCTAATACTATATGTGATTATTATATGTCTGGGAAAAAAGATGAATTCAGTTTAGTTGGAAGACACTTATTACAGCTCATGAAAAACAGAAGGAGGCAATTGTTGAGGACAATCATGCATCTTGCTTTGCCCAGTGTGTGAGGTTTTGAAAGCTATTCAATCTGCCTTCTGATTTTAGTACTGAACCTGTTTGCTCTTCTGAGAAAAATGCCATAAATGGCAGTAACCCAATGTAAAAGCTGACAGCAGAGAAAAATGCCAGCTTTTGTACTACTCACTCATGCAATCATGCATAATGTAGAAAATTATATCCATGTTTTTTCCCCTAAAGAGTCATTGTAACTAACATAATGCACAATGAAGCTATTTAAAACCAGCATACCCATCTTGATAAATAATATCATTCAAAATTCAGAAAAATTATCTTTCACCAAAGCCAGAGAAAGACCAGGAATAAAAAGTCTATCAGGAAGGCAATCTTCTAAAACTTTGTTAAGGTTAACGTTTCCCAGCAGAAAGAATGAAATGAAGCATCTCTAAAGAAATAAACTAATTTTTAAAAATCCAAACAAACAGAAAGCCAACCAACCAAACACACCAGCAAAACCCCAATTCAAAGTAAAATAGATGAATTCCCACTTATTTGTGAAGAAGTTGAGGGCAAAACAAAATAACAGCAGTGACACCAGTGCTATTCCTATTGGAAAATTGTGGCCTGTATTTATCAATCCCTGAGCAAAAGTTCCAGGAAAGACTAAAAGTTCCCCTAAAGAGTCATTGAGCAAAACTTCCAGGAAAGACTAAAGTCTGTCAAAGATTTTTCAATAGTTTTACTTGGATTATTTGTGATGTGGTCAGCCAAAATTGGCAGATGAAAACCCTAAAATATACCGTAACACTTACATGGCTGTTGTGACATTCATCTATCTTGTAGTTGAGACCTAGACTCTTTGAAATAAATCAAAATGCTACCTTGCATTCCATACGACTTTCCCCTTTAAGTAACAGAAGAATGGTGAAGAACTAAGCATCCAAGGTACCTAAGTTTAAGTGGGAGATACACATTTTAAAATGAGTGGGCATGTGGACCCACATCACGTTTAAAATTTAAAATCATGTGGGCATGTCTGACTGAAGGATTTCCATCTGCATTGCTGCTACATGAGCTATTCACAGCTACTAGCTGGCAGACTGCTAAAACAATTGTTTGCACTTTATGGGCCATGGCCATGGCTGCATCTTTTGGCATTCAAATTTTTTTTTACAGGAAATATAGCTTGGCCTTTTATTATTTTCAGGCTACTTTTCAAGTATTCAATATATCACAGATAACCATGCTAATAAAAACATTGTTTACCAAGATGCATGGAGAAGAAAATTAGTTTCATTTTACATTAAAAAAAATTCACTCCTTCTTTTCCTTTTTTTTTCCCAATTTATTCCCCCAATTTATCCCCTTTTTAATTTATTTGGGAGCCAGGGAGGAGGGATAGTCTTGTCCGTGTTTTCAATAGCTCATTCTCTCTAAAATAACTCCAGGCAAAAGACTATTGAAATGTGTAATATAAACCAGAACATCTTTGACAAGTTCTGATGCTTAGTTATGCTCTAACTGGCTAAGAAAACATAACTTAAAAATATGAAGGATTCTTGTTGCACAAGAAATATTATTAAAACCATATTTTCTTTAGCAGGAAAAATGTAAATAAGCAGCAGATGTAAAGAAAAAAAATCATAGTTTTGGTAAATCTCTCAGACACTATTATGTTTAGCAATTTGCTACCTTATTGTAACTGGATATACATGAGATGAAGATCAGACCTACACATCTCACAGTGGGAAAACTAAACTTTATATGATTGAAGGGAAGTGAAGAGCTGCTTCTCATAGCAAAATCCACATACACATACATTTTTGCATTCTCTCAGGCCACAGAAACTTCAAACCACTTTACTCTTAATAAAAAATTAATATTAGCAGTATGGTATTTATGAAAACTTTATCATACTGCTATGCTTGTTCTGGAACCAAAAGAAACAAGACTTTGTAAAGAAAATAAATCATAGTTTCAGCCCCTCTGTAAGTTTATTACTCAGTTTTAGTAGCTACCTCCTACTTTGCCATATTTATACAAGCTGAAGTGGTTGAAATTTATTCTAGAGATCATTCTAAGTCAGAGTGAGAATAAATTGAGAGTCAGCCCAGTTTGGCTGAAGACTAGTAAAGATATTTATGTTCATTATGGGAAAAAATTCATAGGTTTTATATAGAGTTTGGATTAAGATATTACATAGTTCTAATTTCGTATAAATACATAGTTGTTAAAAGCACTGAAGAGACAGCAGATGTGCATTTTTAAGGCATAGTTTGAAAACAATGCAGGGACACCTTTGATGCAGCTTGAACTCCACATGACACATATTGCAGTGCTTTGGATGAAAGATGAGAAAAGCCAATCACCATGGTGGTGGTAAAGGAGGCAATACAGAAGAGAGGAGGCAGAGCTGTGAAATTGGACAGCATTGAAACAGCTAACAGAACCCCAGAAACAGATCTGGTTACAACGGGGACAGAAATATAGATTAATGTTGAGTAAAGAATACTTTGATCTCGATGGACTGTGAGAAAAATTGCTGTAAGAACATTTAGGAAGGAATCAATCCAGCCATGAAATATTAATCGAAGGTGAATTAAAAGGAAAAGAAATCACATTAAAAAGCAACAATGATATTTACAGTAGGTTTAGTTTTCAGTTGTAAACACAGGCTAAAAAAGACTTTATAAGGATGACAATTTCACAATTTCTCACTAGTAAGAATTCAGATTTCAATCTACAAAGTTTTCTTGAAAAGATTTTTAAAAGTAGAACCTGGTTTTTTGCCTATTACTTTCTGACAAATAGAAATTTCCTTCTTGAAATAGCTCTCATTAAGTCTGAATTGTTTGTACTAGCTTTTCGGTTTCCAGATCACTCAAATATAAATGAAGGCATCTGAGAAAATGGTTTATTTGGATTTGTAAGTTATCTGGTAGTGAATAAAACCACAGTGGCTAAATCTGTACTGGTCTCGCCTACACACATGCTTGAAAGACAAAATAATAGCCAAATTTTCCAAGCTGTCACAAGCAAACACTTAGGAATTGGAAATTTTACTGTTTTTAAACAGGTTGAATAAATTCAGGAATTAGGAAAAATAAAGAAACTAAGAGCAAACAATGAATAGCCATTGGTAGTTTATGGCTGCACAGATGAGTACTATGAATTTCTGGTATTCATCCAATAAATCCCTTGTCTGCACTTACACACACAATCCACATAAAAACTGGTTAATGATGGATAACAAACATCCCAGATACAAATGCATTCTCATTTTTACTTTTTTTCCCTTGTCCCACTCTGCCTCTTCTGCAGTTTAATTCTGCTAGGCAGACCCTGTCCCTCTACCTTCCATAGCACTAAGTGCCATGTTCAGTTATTCCTTGAACATACCCAGGGATGGTGACTCCAACACCTCCCTGGGCAGTCCATTCCAATGCTTAACCGTCCTTTCTGTGAAAAAATTCCTCCTAATGTCCAATAGAGAAGAGAGAGAATGAGCAGTCATCCTTCCTTTACCTCACGGACATGGCCCTTTAGAAAATACTTAATGAAGAGATTTAATGTGTGACAGGAGCCTTGAACTCTGGTGGAGACAGAAATGTTGCACTCTGTTGTAATGAAAAAATCACTTGTGTTTTCAGGTTATTTTGCTGCTTTATCAAATTTCATCCTATATGACCTTTCTCTACCCACCGTCAATATTGAACCTTATAGGGACTAAATTAATTTTTTATGGCACCCAAGTCTCCCATTTAAGTGAGTTGTCCATGATCACTAAGTTCCCTAGATCACACATACTCTGAATAGACAAAGAAAATTCAGAAAATATTTTTCCTAAATAATTCATGCAGTTCTGCCATGTCAGCTCTTACTGACTTTTTAAAGAAGGCAACAATGCCGCTTACAGAAATTGCTTCCTGCTTTCCTAGGGAGTAAAAAGCTTTTGAATAAAGCAGAATGAATAAGAAGGAGTAAAAGAGGCACCAGGAAGTCTTCTGGCAACACAGAAAATAATGTTTCTGTTTCTTGTAGTGGTTATTTACAGTGACAGTGGAAAACATTTAATTTGCATAATGAACAGACTGACATATTACCTTTGGATGCATTCAGGGAGATATAATTAGCTGAGAAGCCCTCAGATGCAACGCTGTGATCTGTCATGAAGGACAATGTCATCATATTGCCACCACTAGTGAGAGATGGTGGAATTGATCTTCCACAGTACCTGCAGCAAGAAGATACCCCAAATTAAATGGCAGTACTTTATAAAGCATCTGTATCACTAGAAGAGAATTCAGCTTTGCTGGGAAGTTTGAATAGCTACACATACACAGTTCTCTCCTTTGGATGATACAGATTCCAGGCATACACTCTATCATGGGACTAAATAGCACACTACATGTACAAGGGTACAAATCTAAAGTGTGGGAAAATCAGAGAAGAAACTCTGACTTTCATCAAGCTGTCAAATTCTTGTTGAATTTATACTATGTTGTACCTACAACATACACAGGTCTTTTGTAGGAGTCAGAGTGGCTGGCCAAACACTAAGATTGCAAAATGCTCTCTATTATGAGAGTCATTTGCTCCTTATTTTCCAAAATACGGCCACATAAGCCAACTATTTTACTGTCTATAGCTGCAGCTGGATACTGTTTCCAAGTAATTCAAATGTTCTTGAATTCTAGGGCAGAAAGAAAACCAGAGAAGTGGAATAAAAGAAAATCTTCTTCCCTAAGATAAAATCATGTATCAGGAGAAAGTGAAAACTAAATCCCATAAAGTGCAGATTGTGGTTTAGTTTTTGCAGAGATCCAAATGTACAGCCTCTTAAGTAATCTTACTTTCACTTCTTCAAGTCTTTAAAATCATGTCTTTTCTGGGCAGAGATATATTAATGTTTTTCAATTTATTTGTCATAAATCAAAAAGTTAATGGAGCAGGACAAAGACAGCTATTGAAACCTGTCCTTAAAAGAGCTATCATTTTGACAGAACTTAGTTTCTCTCATTTATTAAACAGACTTCTCATTCCATGGTCAAAGAAAGCAAGCTGCCTTTACTATCCTAGTAGACAAATTGCTGCTATTGTTTCTGTGATGAAGAGAAAATAATCTATACACAAAACTAAAGGAAGCAAATTGAAAGTCAAGGCCTACAGAACAGTGCTCACTCCACAGTAATTCAGGTCTGCAGGCTAATGGACATACTCACCTTCCCAATTTTTGCACAGTGCTGTTGTCATATATTTCAAGATAATCCTTTCTGCAACCATAATCAAACGCCAAGTTAAATGAAGTGAAGGTCAGGCGGATGAGGTAGCCGGGCTGAATGTTGATAATCCAGGTACAGTTAATCCCATGTGGGTAGACATCTGGATAACCAGGACTTGTAATGGTTCCTGATGGTCCAGTGAGAGTCTCTCCACATACTGCAGGGATTTAAAATGTCAGGTTAAATGATATATTCATTAAAAAAGAGTTAGGCACTGGTAAAAGTGGTTACTTTTCTTTCAGAAATTTCATCGTCTTTCTTCCATGATGCATACTACATGGTAACTCATTCAGAATTTATCGCCCATTACACCATCATAAAACATGACTGCCAATTCTTATCAGTGTGTGGGAATGTCCCAACACTCTACATGGAAAACAGAAAAACAACCCTTACCTGTATCTAAAGGCCAGTACTCAGCTCTGAAGCCAAGGCTGGTAAGTGAGGAAGCTCTGAATTTGATATAGAGATTGTTCCGTGTGGATTGCACCATAGAGGGTACAGCTGTACCACAGTATTTCCCCAAAACAGGAGAGTCTCCATTGTTGCCATCTCTGACCTGAAGAACAGTGTGTTCAAAATATCCTATAGAAATTTTTATTACATTCAAGTATTAAGCATAAAGTAATTAATAAGAATTATAATAAAAAAGATCCTTAGCAAGTCAACCCTACCCTTTCTTCAGCGTGGTTTCTACTACAGGCACATAAAATACAACCTTATGCCTAGCAGAGGGGCACTGTCACACACAAAGCATGTCAGATGGAGAAAAGATGAGATCTTACACCCTCAGCAGTAAGTGGCACGTAAACCTCCCAGATCAGACCTGTCTGTTTAAAGACACCTGAGACTTGTCTCTGGTTATCAAAACAGTCATAACATCTTTGGAGGACCAAGAAAAGCTTTGGGATCCCATTATGAAGCTGGAAAAGATTCTGTGACTGCTGGAAAGAGTGCCTGCCTGTCAAGAATTTCTGCTTTGGTAGAGATGAGTATTAGAAGGTATGTATCTACTGTTCATAGTACATGTGTATTATTCTTTACCTCTATGTAGTCTGAATCACAAGTGGTTGTATTTCGAATGTCAAAGTCGACAAAGTTAAGAATCACCACTTTGGTAGCTGGCTGGGAGATGATCCACTCACAAGTCTTTGGGTGAGGGGACATCCTGGGGTAATAAGGTGAATGGATTGTGCCTGCTCCAGACAAGGAACCTCCACAGGCTGCAAAGAGACACCAAGAATCAGTACTTGTGATGAATGATTTCAAGGAATGTATCCTAATGATGATGTATGATGTGTATCAAATACCACCATGAAATTAGAGGAAAACCAACCCTAAACCCCTACCTTATTACAGAAGCTACTACAGACCACTCAAGCAGTATAAAGAACATATTTAAAAGAACAAATTACTGTAGGTATAGCATAAACATGCTCGTACAGAAGACCAAACTGTGCCCACGAAAACTAATGTATTTGACTCATTTGCTTCACAGACACAGATAAACTTGTTGGTGGTTAAGAACTAAAAGACAGCCAAAGTGAAAGTAAAAATACTTAGGCAGAATTGAAGCTATAACATCTTCAGTATGTCAGCAGTAAGTCATATGTCATTAGTAGAATCACAGAATATTCTGAGTTGGAAAGGACCCACAAGGATCATCGAGTCCAACTCTTAAATGAATGGCCCATATGAGGATGGGCACCCACAATCTTTCTGTTATTAGCACCATGCTCCAACCAACTGAGCTAATCTCATGGTCAGAAGCAATGAAAAGAATGTTTCCAAGCATGCTAGGAGTGCCTGCAGCAGACCTACTGCAGACATATTTTTTAACAAATAAATTGACTCTGTTTTATTCTTTCTTTCAAAATTTGTGTTTAACCTAATGCATGAATAATATAGCATGGAAATGACTGAACGTGTCCAAATTACAGGCAAATTCACTGTGCAAGTGACCAGTTCTTCTTACCAACTTGATAAATAGCTCTGAAGCTAGTTCTTTGTACAGAAGCATCAGACTTGAATTTGATCCAGAGACCATTGCTGGCAGAAGTGATGGGAGACATGAGTGTATTATTGCAGATTTTTCTAATAAGAGGAGACATCTCACTGTCACCATCTCGAACCTAGTAGTCAGAAAAAATAAAGAAAAGTGTTAGATCATTAAAGCATTGGAATCTGATATCCAGAAAAAATTATAATTTCACAAGAGCTGTTAAATAACAAAAGGAGTAACTGTTTTACATATTTTTAAGAGGTAACTAGCACAAGTGCAGGACTTACAAGAGCTCAAAGGAACAACCAGATGATCAGCACAGAAGACACAAACACATGCTGCTGTCACAGAGAATTAGGATGAAACAGATCTTTTCTATGAACCACAGCTTTATCACTATTTTGGGCCTATGTTACCAAAAGTGGCACCTTTAGTATGAAAGAGACAGATAGGCTGCTCACCAATGATAGCTGTGAAATTTTTGCGAGCACAAAGATCTGCTGGAGAAAAAAAACGTATTTTTAATTTTCTTGCTCTAGTCATGAAGTTTCCAGTGATTTTTCAATGGCACTTCTCCAGAACAAGCATTTGTCCATCACACCCATACATCAATGCAGCCAGACAGCTCACTAACAGGAGATGCAGCTCTAAGTCCCTAGAGCAGTAGAGGCACACTGACATCTTTTCACTACTTTATCTGAAGGGTTCAATGCATGATAATGGTAATGAATCTATATCAGGTAATCCAGCTTTTACCTTCTGCACAGCCTTTCTACTGACCTCAATCAATCTGCTAATCAAAGGACAAATGTATCTCACATATTCCCCCTAAAGTTGATTATAAATCCTGATTATCAGGGGGAGTAGATGGTAAAGAGATATTTATACCTCAAAACTTCAGACCCTTAATCCATAATCCGTAAGTAAGAACAGCCACATCCAGGGATCCAGGCAAAGCCCTGGTCTATCTCTGAGGTGCCCATCTCATTCCAATTGGGCAACAACAATCTGAGGTCCAAAAGATAGGTCCTCTGCTCTTCGCCCAAGCAAAAAAAAATTGCAATTTTTGTCCCAAATATTCTCCTGAAAACAAAACACCTTTTTTCTGCTGTAAAAGTGGTGGTAGCTCATGTAGACAGAACTGCTTTTAAGTGCATCTATATGCTGTTAACCCCAGTCATTCCAGGGAATTCACTGGGAAAGCATCATCCATCTTTCAGGTCCCCTCTCCTCACCAATTCTTTCTTCCTCAGCTGTGTTCATCCACAGGCTGGAAGAAAAGGTGAGGAACACTCATGGGTGCCTTGGTGAGCCAGCAGTGGCTGGCATGCCTGCCCAGCTTTGCAGTCTCAAGCTGATGAGATGGCTTTCTGACTAACAGATTTTTCCAATTTCCCTGGAACTTGAGTTTAAGGTGTTGGAATTATTCTGGATTTACAGCAGAGCAGCTGACATCAAAATTTGTGCCAAAATATTTACCAAATCTTTGGAAAGCAGTGAAAGCTTCCAGAAATGTAATTCACAGGAGTTTGCATGTTTTTCTTGAGCTGATTCCTCTTACATTTTTGGTTTATAAAGTCCAGTGAGTAGCGATAAAAAAACATGTTCTCTAAACCATGTGAGTAATAGCTCCTACTGCCAGTTAGAAGGATGGCACAGAAAAGGAGCTGCCTTGGCGAATATCTTATCTCTGCCATTACCATGTCACAGCCTTTCTCAAATAAGTTTTATTGTCTCTATTTTCTTATTGCAGATGCCTTCCTTAGTAAGAAGCTAAACATCCCTCCTTGAGCAAGTGCTGTGAGCTGTGTCTGGTCCCTGTGGAAAGTGTACAGATCTCCTGGTATAGCCAGGGAAGGGAATAATCTGCACCTTACCAAAGTGACAAAAGAATTTTTGGAAAGTGACTTTTAAAGTAACTTAAACACCCAAAAGCTATCTCCCTAGCTGAACTTCAATATAAAACCCAGTGGGACAGTATTTTAGAAAAGCACATGTGAAAAATCATGCCTTGATAACAGAGCACAGTACTTTGGTTTTACTGACTGTCTCAGCCAGAAAATGTCAGTCCCATTTCTCTGCTCTGGGCTGAGCCATGGAGTAAGAGGGCAGGAAGAAGAGAAGGGCTGAAGCAGAGGGAAACTGAAGAGCTTGTGACCGATCAGCAAACAGCGAGGTAAATGCCTTGCTGAACTAATAGAAACCGATGGCGTTCAACAGAAATCGTTTTGTTTCTCCGGCTGCTGTGAATTTAGCTGCTGTTCTGCCAGCAATTAGGCAAGAGGAGTAGCAGGCCAAAAAAACAAAAGCTGTCTGTTTTCATTAAACACACTTCCCCTCTCATTTCAGAAACTAATTACACTTCATTCCAACCCAGGTCTTTGAATTGCAGGAGGAGAGAAGGGAACGATGTCAGCACAATAACATCTTTTAAAAATAGACCAACAGCACGGAGCTCACAGGGGCCTGTTCCTCCCTGGTCAAGAAGAGATTAAACACAAAACCAAAACCTGCGCTGCCACCGAATTGCATGGCTGGGAGTGCTGGAACCTGCTCTGGAGCTGCAGGGATGGCTTCCCCTCCTGCTTCAGCTGCGGCAGCACCTTCTCAAATCAACCACTGACTGCACTCAGTTTGTTTTACTTCTGTTTAGCTCTGCATGGCACAGGAGCAGTTTTATGCAGACAGCGGTACTCAGCAGCCATCCCATGTGGGATGAGGTATTTATGACTCTGTGGAGAAATACAGGCTGGGTATGACAGCAGAGGCCTTGAGACTTGGCGAGTCAGGGCACGACACAGAGGAGAACAGGGACAGGGCGATAAGAGAAAAGGCATGGGCCACCAGCACAGAGAGCTTGTCAGGTCCTGGGGGCACCGCCGTGGCTCACTGGGGCCAGCCTTGCCCTCCTCGGGCCCTGTGCCCTGCCATTGTCCAGGAGCCATGGCAGCCTCCCAGGGCCATCAGTCCCTGCCCCGGCAAACCTGCAGCCTGGCCCAGCTCTGTCTCCCCACAGTCCTGCCCTGCCATGGGCTCTGCTGAGCCAAGTTTCATGTGTGCCACATCCCGGCCCGGCCTCAGTCCGGTGCCCAGGCCCAGGCTGCCCTGCTCCTTGGCCAGGGCAGTGGGACGGGGCCTGCCCGGCCTGCACAGCACCGCGCCACACCTCACCCGCGGCCAGCTCAGGGGTGCAGAGCTGCAGCTGGGCAAAACTGGGCTCTAGGATAACAAGGAACATGGAAACGTGGTGTCTCGTGTACTTGAAAGGCACCCTACAGCTGTAATGTGAAATGCACGCCAATGAAGAGAGAGCTAGGAGTAAAAGCAAACATAAAAGTCGCCTCAAGTGGATCTCAGTATTAATATTACTACTGTATTATTATTATATTTTCCATATAGAAACATTCTAACCACTATTTGTTTTCTTTGACAATTAGATTTAAACTAATAACAATTCTTGAATTACACTTGTGATATTTCAGTTCGGGCAACAATACACTCCTGGCTTTATATATGTATATAGGATAATAGAATCGTTTAGGTTGGAAATGACCTCTAAGTCATAGAGTCCAACTATAAACTGAGAATGGCCAAGCCCACCACAAAATCATGCCCCTAAGAGCCACGTCTACACATCTTTTAAATACTTCCAGGAATTGTAACTCCACCACTTCCCTGGGAATGTATCTATTAACATTTATACGGTATTTTTCCTTTTAGTGTCAGAACAAGATCTTCCATATGACTCCATGAATCCAATAAATGTTGCACAGTGACTATGGTATTAATTCCATTTTTCTTGCAGTTGACATGCATTTACCAAAAGTTCAAACTCCCCCTTAACCATGTACAGACAATAAAGAATCAGTGTTAGCTAGACAGATACTGTCATTCTCTTATCTTTGTTTCACTCTAAATGCAACATCCTGCTCTTCCAGCCCCTGTAACTTTTGGACACTAATAAATTCATATACTTAGTCCTTCAATTAACATCTATTTCTGCAGTGGCCCTTGGGACAGAAGTTATACATGTTCTTGTACACACATGTAATCAAAATTTCATATCAACTGATTAAGGGGATTACCTCAATATAATTTGCTGAACAACCACTGTGACTCTCCAGCTCCACATGGGTGAAGTTGAGGAATACTTTTTCATCCTCGGGCTGTCGGATAATGTAGATACATTGTCGGCTGTTGATATAAGGGTTAGGCCAGAAAGGGGATGTGATAACACCTTCACTTTCTGTAAAATTTCCTCCACAACTTGGATCTCCTATATTAAGAAAAAAAAAATCAATTGAGATATTCATAAGTACAGTAACTCCTTTTCAGGCTTCCTCTGTACATTGCCTGCAAGTAAAAAACAATTACTATATTATTAAAGAGCAAGTGTTAATTACATCATGTGTTATTGGCTCTATCTTGAGAATGTTGCAGACCAATCTTTAGTTGTGACTATTTTACTTACCAGGAGATGTTGTATAGAGAATATGGAAGCCTTTATCAGTAACTAAGTCATCAGAATGAAAGTGAATCCATGCATATGGACCAGTGGTTCGGAGAGGGGGTGGAGATCCAGTGCTACAGTATTTACCAAGGACAGGGTCTTGTGGACGAAGACCATCTCGAATCTAGACAGAATGACAGATCAACATTTAGGATTATCAGATGTGTGCCAATTGTGAACAGTACCAACACTCCTTAAGTCATCCTGGAGGCCCCAGAGGTATTGTGGGTGGAGGCAAAGCTCATAGGAAGTTTCCTCCAAGCAAACAGGAACCAATCAAGGGTTTTGTGAAAGGGAAAGAAAGTATCAGGAGATCCACTGTTGAAATGTTTTCTTGAAATCATGCTCTGCATTGCGCACGCTATGCCAAACCAGCTTCTCATTTCCATGAATAGGTATTGGTGAATTCCGTAAATGTTATGTCACACCTGACAAAAAGCCCTAAGCTCAAACATCAAGTCATGGACTGCTCTGTGAGCTATGATATGAATCTATTAGTCTTAGAACCCTTTCCTGAACAGTTTCCCTTAGACTCATGAGTCTTCCATGGGTTGACATTTGACAAGGAGTTTGGAGACTGAACTTTGTAAGAAAGTGAAAGCTTCCCATCAAGTATTTGGCCTGAATCCAATCCTTTTTAGTCACAGGTCTTCCACCAGCTTCAGTGAAACAGGTTCTCATCCCCTTTCTATCCTGTTGTCTCTGATTGTGCATGGATGTCTGGAAAATGTAAATACAAAGGAGCATTTCAACCAGGATTAAATTTTTAAACAGTCCCCTTCTGTACATAAAAAGTTCTGAAATATCTTGTTTTGCAATAACATATCCATGAAATGTTGTCATAACTCACAATTACACTTTACCTCTAAATAGTCAAAATTGCAGTTTTCATGGTGCTCTAGGCTCAGTGTGCCAAAAGCAAATGTGATGAGGAGGCCAGGACTGGTTGAGATGGTCCAGAAACAATCTCTGTTTACAGGATAGTTACCAGGATATCCTGGAGAGCTTATCGAGCCGTAAGTACCTGTCAGCTCACCACCACATTCTAACAGAAAGAGACATGAAAGAACACAGTTCATCACCACATGTCGGGTCAGAAGATGAATTGTCCTGTAATATCAAAACTAGGCACCACTTAGGGGTCAGAATAAATTAAAAACCAAAGATCATGCCAAATAAAACAGCAAGTTACTTCTTTCTTTAAAATTTTCAGGTAATTCTGCAACTCAGTTTTAAAAGGAGAACTCCAAATATTTCCTGATTTGCACAGTAAAAGAAAGATTCTTTCCCAGTTATGATGAATATTTCTTAAGAAGAATAATCAGAAGCACTGTGTATTGATTGGATTTACAAAATTAATCTGAATTTCTGTACTTTGAAAATAGTCTCCATTTTTTATCCTAGCACAAGACTATCTCCATTAAAAAGAAAAAAAAGGAAAATTTAACTAGAAGTAAGGTGATTTTATACACCTGTAATAAAATAACATCAGTGCAACAGTTGGGAATGGGACGAGTAAATCATGTGCTGTACCTCAGGAATAGCTAGTTTAATCACATCTATACTGCTCTCTTTGCTTTTTTTGTTAGTGCTATCTTTTCCCCCAAAAGATCTGCTTTCACTTTCAATATTCATACTTGTCAATTATTAATTATCAATCTAATAATGACAATTAAAAGGAAAAAACCTACCAAAAATCATATTTAAAGCATTTCAAGAAATATTTCTAGAAATAAGGAAACTGCACTTTTTTTACTCTATGGTTCATTCAAGACATAACCCAATGCCCTATTTTGCATCTAAATAATAAACAGAACACTGAGGTTACCTTGATATTACATGAGATTATTTGAAGTTTATCTCTGGAAATGCATTGCCAGGCCATCTGGAATGATCTCCCAAGTGGCATTACCAAAAATTCAGGCAGAAATTCACAACAAATCATACCAAAAATCTCACACATTCTTTAAAATTAAATTCCCAACAATGTATCATGTTTGGAATCTTTAGGCTACTGTAAATTGTCAGTGGCAAAAACCCCATTATGTTGCTTGCTCAAAGTACTACATACTTCTGTGAGAAAAGGGAACTGATCAGATGAATGTCATCCCCAGGAACATATGCTTTTTGGGGAATTCCTCACAGGAGGTGTAAAGCAGCCTCAAAAAACAGCAGAAAGACATTCATGCAGAAGCCTAGAGTTGGAGTTTAAATATTTTCAAGTGATACATATGTCTACATTTCAGACTCTTTCCCTTGTAAAATACTGTCCCTCTGTTTCTATTGTTTCCTGATCAAAGGAAATAAATAATGCATTTTACTCCAAAGCCGTGAAGATGTTTGGCATTTCATCAACTTACCAGGATCCTGAGATTCCCAATGAACAGTAAAACCTCCAGTAATGGTGTGGTTTGAGTGTAACCAAAAATACAGAGAGTTGTGGGAACTGAAAAGCTCTGCAGGGCCTAGGAAGCCACAGTATTTTCCCAGCACGTGCATTGATGCTGAAGGCCCATCATGGATTTGAAGGAATTCAGAGTTACACTCATTACTTGTCTCCAGATGGAAGAATGGGAAGGTAACACGCAGAATCTAACAGAAGCAAGAAAACAACAAATCTCTTTTTCTCATCTGCTGAGACACTGTCTATGCAGAAACTTTATAAAGCAGATATATATATTCATGTAACTGTGAGAATCTACGAACTTTAGAGCCGTTATGCCATTTCCTGAAGTGTTCCAGGACAGAAGAGGATATTAAAGAATCTTAAGGATCAAAAGGAAAGAGAGAAGATAGATAGACAGATAAGAATTAAGTCAGTGAAGTTTTCTGGAATGACCGTTATCTCTGTAAACTAATAATTGACACCATTTGCCTGTGTGAGTTACATGTGCAAAATACATACATGTGTAAATTTCAAGCCATGTGAAAAGCTTGAAATACAACATAAAGTGTCTTTTTCTAAGTTTCCCATGGCAATTTTTTCATCAGATAATTAGCATTTTCCATCCTTGCTATGGTTGAAAGTGTTGTAATTGGCGTTAAAAGATTCAATGATCTTGTTTTGCACATAGAGAATCAGTGTCTCTAAAGCCCATTCTGGATACTTAGTGACATGCACAGCTTTAAGTTTGTTCATATTCTCCACTGATATGCTTTAATATGCTCTGCTGAGGACAGCAGCGGCTCCCAGGCGTAAAGTTGAAGGTATGTCACATACATATACATATATAATGCTGTATAAACCACTGTTAAGCACTGATTTATAAACAATTCATTCCACAAAATGTCAAAAATAGATCAAATATTTAGTTCTGAAGTAAGAAATTTCATGCTAAAGTACAAAGTATATTTTGTACTTGTTATTTATAACACAAGTGGAATTGTTAGTTGCAGATCAGAATCAGAATATACATTTGAACGCAACATTTAAAAATTAAACCTTAAAAAAAATCAAATGCTGCTATTACACAAAGCCATTGACAATATGAATTCAGCATTCTACATTTCTGCACTCAGAGATCAGAAATGTGAAGTTGATTTGGGGTCACAGAATCACAGAATAGTCTGAGCTGGAAGGGACCTGGAAAGATCATCGAGTCCAGCTCTTAAGTGAATGGCCCTTATGGGGATCAAACCCACAACCAACTGACTTAGCTCAGGAACCAACTGTGGAGCCCATCAGAGAAGAGCTTTTCTCTTGCAGCTACTCACAGATTCCACGATAAAGCAACGTAGAACAGTTCCCTTCTGTAGCTGGAGGTAGGTTAATAAACTCTAACCCTCAGCTGCATAGAAAAAGTCTGGAAAATCTAACCCAGGCAGATTCTTAGGCTAGGGACCCTGAAGGCTTGTAAAGATCTGAATCTTATTCTTTTGAAAAACTATTTATTCTGAGAGGATTGGATCACAACATTGGAACACATGTAGCATGATGACAGTCATATTTGCTCCGATAAGCTCAGGGGTCCTGCAGACGGAAGGTTTCTTTAGCCTGAACTCTGTTTTACCTTGTTGGGATTAGTTTCAATAACCCAAGCACAGCTGACCCCACTGCTGTACCACTGGCTGTGTGGGTTGTTAGGGTAGCTGAAAGTCCCCCTGGAGCCTGAGAGGTATCCTCCACAAACTGCAGAGAGAGAAAATTAAACAGATTACTTTTGTGCTATTACTCTACAGACTAAAATAAAACCTAACTTTTTTTTGCACAGCTTTTGCTTCTTAAACATTTAAAACAATGTTGAAAAATACTTCTATAAAAGACTCTTCAGGACTTCTTCTTAAGTGGAATGATATCTCAAAAAAACCTGAATTCCCTGAAAGAAAAATAGTTCCCGGGAAAAGAACAAAGAGTATCAGCTGGAACATGTGGATACTGCCAGAAGATGTTGATTCTGCCTCATGATAGTGTCCATAAACTGCTTTGTTTCCAGAAGAATACCTTCAGATTCAATGTCGAAATTTACCCCTACAATGAAACAACATTTTGCATTTTGAAGTTAACATGATGTGAAATAGTCTTTCTCAGTAGTGGTGCATCATAGAAGTTATCCTCAAGAGATTTTGTTGTGCCAATTATTCTTTTTGGTCAGATTTCTGAGCCTGATATTCCGTCTCATGAAATACCATGGTCTCTTCTCTCACTGAACCATTCAATGCATGGGAACTGAGAACCCCAAACAGCTACAAAAAATGTGTCTATAAAGCAGCCAAAATACAATGCTCATATAGCTACAGTGTGCACCAAGCCACTGTAGTTTAACATTAAATGGATTTCAAATAAACAGTCAATTCTCAGCAAACTGTTTTATTTCAAGAAGCTGTAAAAATAATATAATTTTATTTTAAATTTCTGTCTAAAGCATCTCATCATTTTTCAACCAGATTCAAAATTATCATGCAATAAAATACACTATTTTTTCATTGATTAGAAACTAAAAGAACAGTTGGTACATCATAATTTCTTACTGCCTAAAAACTGGTTTTCTATCCCTTCATTATGTATGGCTAAAAATAAGAATTTTTCCCATGTGGACTTAATAACAAAACATTACTACTTAGATACTTTAGAAAAACAGAAAAAAAGCCTAAAATAGTTACAAAATAGAGTCAATTTCACAGGGGATCAGTGGCAGTTTTACATTCTGTATTACATTAAAATTTAATTTGCTTTCTTCTTAGCAATCTACAACAAAAATGAGCCACTCCTATTGTCACAGGGACATGGACTTGTTGTAATGCTATCCTGACCTTGTTTAATTAAAATTAATGGCAAAAAAATCCCAAACAAACAGAAAAAGTGATATTAAGAAGAAATGTTAAATGCAAGACCTTGCGGTCACTATAAAATAGAGAGTCCCCCATTTTCATAGCTAACATTTCTTTAATTAAATTTCTGTTTGAAAATCTTTTTTTACTTTTCCTCTTGACTAAGAACATCAGGACCTCTCAGCTTCACAACAAATGAAATGAAATAAAAATGCACAAAAGAGAAACACCAATATATTCTCTTGTTTTCCTTTTACCAGATCCTCTTTCCCAACCAGCTTACCAGACCACTTTCTCAGGAACAGAGATCTGATTTTAGGATGTCTGGCATCTAGCCAAGGCCAGTGGGCTGGCAGATCAACTTCATCGTTGTGTTCCTAGTGCTAAACAAAACAGCTATAAATGAAGATCATGGAAAACTCTGACTTGGAGGGAATTTGGGTTGGAACCTCTAATCCACCAAACACAGGGCTGTTTTTCCCATCATAAGTCAGCTCTTATTCACATACTAATCCCATACACCAAGCATCTACTGGCTGAAGCCTGGTGTCCCATTCCCCAGGACGGGAGGAAGGGGAGGAGGTTTGGGCTGTACCTTGCTGGGCAGTCTGGCACTGTGGTCCTGTCCAGGCGCTGGTACACTCACAGGAGTAGCCATTGATCCCATCAGTGCAGCTTCCCCCATTTTGGCATGGGTTGCTGATACATTCATCAATGTTCTCTCTACAATTAGTGCCTGTCCAGCCTGCATTACACAGGCAGAAATAGCCAGAGATTGTTGCCTACAGGCATAAAAAATCAAATTTATTGTGAGCTTGAATCACCTAAAGAAATCAATGGAGTCGGCAGAAAGACTGATATTTACATTTATTTTATGAGGAGATCTTGGAGTAAAGAAATAAAACGTTTGAAATTTTTTGGCCTTGATGGTCACTGGTGAATACCAAAATAAACATAAACTTTATCTATCTCTTTGGGGTTTTTTTTATTAAGTTATTACTTAGCAGGGCTCTTTCAAATTACTTTCCCCCATCAGCACTAGCAGTCCATTGGCTAGCCTGGGCTACCAGACAGAAATTCTCAGGTCATTAGTGCAAAGATTGCTCCCTCTACTTTGCACACAAAGAAATGGCTTGTGTGCCCTGAACCACACTTAGCTTTCCCCAGGTATATCCATTGATCTTGCAATCCCCACTGACTTTGCCTCATTCCCATTAGTAGATCTGCACTCAGCCTTCAGTCTCACCAATTTCCCTGACTGGTTGTACCTACACAAGACTGTCACTAAGTGTGAGGAGCCCAGCACTTACCAAGCACTGCCCATTTGCACAAGGGTTTTGCAGCTGACAGATATCACTGAGAGGAGAGCACCCATTGGGCCCATATCCACTTCCAGTGTATCCAGATGTGCAGGAACAAAATGCCATCGGCCCTTGGGAGATAAGACAGACTAAATTACCTTCCGTATCTTCTGTCACAATGACAATACCAATGTCTGTAAATGTCCTTGACATTTTGAAGCAGAGTCTTTATATAATTCTAACTTATTTGGTCTTCTGACACCTTCCCTGATCAGTGCCCAGGGTGACCATGGAAAGAACCCTAGTGGGTTTTTTTGCTATGGGTACCTGAGGGTTGAAGGTCACCTTCATGGCAAGTGGTGGACATGGTCAAAGGGTATTTGTGGGAAGGGGAATAGCAAAAGCAGCTGTATAATTGGAAAACTGCATCACAGAGAAATGGGGAAGTTCTCCATGGTTTTAGGATAAAGTCTTCTCTTTGGTGGAGCCAAACCTACTTCTGAGAGTGTTTGTGGAAAAGTCTGCTGGCTTTAGCTAACCTGCCTGTATAATCCTTTGGGTGAGGCAAAACTGACTGTGGAGAGGGGGCTGCACTCTAGATATGTTGCTACAAAGTGGATTCACCCAAATCAGGTCCTCCTTGCGATTCACACTGGTATTACCATACAGTTTTTAAGAAAGCATCATACCTGGACCTGAGGTACAAGTAGCCAAAGAATGGCACCCTCCATTGTTTATTGAGCAGATATCAACCTGGGTACATCTTCGTCCATCTCCCTCATAACCTGCTCAGAGGTAAATGTCAGTTAGTTTGTAACTATGTTCTTTGAGAATTGACAGTAAAACAATCAACTGATGAGCAAAACACTAATTCATGGTGTAAAATCATAGTCTCCTGCAGTTAAAAAGAAAGACTTGAGATAGCTGCAGAAGTAAGACCTGGCATTTTTATTGTGGCTCCTTCATTGAAGGGATGGATTCTGACCGTAAATAAATCCTTCCATGATTGTGGAAAAAAAAAATATATATTAGTGTTTGCCAAGTACAGGTGAGGTCAGTGAGGCCATAGAAGCCCATGTCTCTCAGCCACCATGTGCTGCCCTCCCTACACATCTGCACCCTGTCAGCCCTAATCACATCCCGGCTTTTTCCTCCTGCACACCAGAGTGGCCCGTGGATCTTAAACACAACACCCAATTCTTCTTAGGACATTCAGGAGGACAAAAGCCCTGCACCATGACTCTTTATGGCCAGAGATGACATCATCAAAACTTGTCTGAGGCCACGTTTCCAGCATGGTGATACCCCTTCAGCACTCAATAACTGGGTGTCTTCACAACCTGCAGCCTAGTGCCATTTAAATAGCAATCAAAAAGTCAATTAAAAAGATTTTTACTGCTATATTTCTAGTACTGATACCATGCATTTCAGAGAGCATTTTAAATCATAAACCACAAATTATAAAGTCCTAAGTTGCAACTTCTGCTGCTTGACCTGTACTGCAGTGGAAACACTGCCTCCTCAGACAGCATTCAGAGCGTGACAATTATCAAGGCTTTTTTTTTACTACAGACAATTCAGCTGATTTATGGCACACAGGATACTGTTTCAATTAATACAGACAATGAAATTACTATCATAATTATGCAATCCTTGTTTCCCATTAATGATCTTGTAAAGGGAGTACTTCACCAAATCAAGGCTCTAACACTGGAAACGGTTACCTAGTACAAGAGAAACACATTTCAGAGGATCATCTTTAGAGGCCTACTCTATACAATGTTCATTAATAGCTGAAGCACTTTGAATATACTTGGACTCTGCATTCCTTATTACAGTATTGTATATGTGATACTTCTATAAAGCAATTTTCAGCTTCTTAAATCCACCCCAAAACATGCTCAAATGTGTTGAATCTTCATCTTTTAAGCCCTTCCATAGTATTACCAACAAGAAATCTGTTTTACCTGGTGGACAGAGCCCACAGCGGAATGATCCAACTGTGTTGATACATTGAACCATTGGTACGCTTGAGCAGCCTCCATTATTAGTTGCACATTCATCAACGTCTTGGCAAGTGTAGCCATTTCCTTGCCAGCCTAAAAAGCAGAACAGAAAAGACATTAGAAAGAAAATGCCTGGTCTTTTTGGTTTCTTCTTTGACCAAATCTTTTCATAGAGTACAACTGAATTGCACTTCATTAACACAAGAGTAGACCTGTCTGTCTCATAACTGATTTATACTGGCCTGAAAATTAGGTTACAAACAACAGTGTGGAGATGTTTGTGCAAGAATGTTTTACTTTAACTGTATTCTGGATATTCCAGATTCAAATACACTTTTACCTGAAGAGGATACAGTTCTGGTCTAGTGCACGTGTGTACAATTTTCAGCAAAGCTTTATTGTGGGCTTTATTTATTTTATTTTATTATTTATTTCAGTTAAATACTTTTAAAACTCCTCCCATAGACACTACCCGCCCAACCCAGGAAGAGTAATCATAGGTTATATGGTTTGAGGGGACAATCAGATTTTTATATTGCCTTAGGGCAGTAAACATGAAGATGTGAAAGTGCTGCAGACCTATTATGTGAAGGTGATAAGACATGATGGACATGAAGATACCTGTGAACATCAGACTTATTTAGGCACTCAGTTTAGGACAAGATAAGTGATGCATTAGAATCCACTGCCTGTATTATCTAGATAAGATATAACATGAAGGCATTTATTCCCTAGAACACAGATCAAAGTATTTCATGGAGTTACTTTCATCTGGATCCTGCATCTGTGCTTATTATAAATGGCAGTAGTACCTCCTGCCACCCATCCCACTGTGAGAACATGGAAGGATGAGATACCTGTGGGGCAGGGACCACATGTGTAGGAACCTAGAGTGTTGTGGCACTGCACAAGTGGATCCTGTGAACACGGAGGATTAGGGAGGCTGCATTCATTTATATCAGCACTGCAGGCAGGGCTGCCAGGAGGGGACATCCAGCCAGTGTCACAGATACAGTGGTACTTGGGCTGCCACAGAAAACATCACATTACATATTTAAGACATTTGCGGTAGCAAAGAAAAAGGCAGGAAGAGTTAATTCTATAAAATGACTTTCAAACTATAGCAAGAAAGCTTTCAGAGTATTACATGAATTGCATATTTTGTTTGTTTGGTAAGTTGCTTTAATAGTTTTCTCAGTCTATTTCTTCCTCTGAATTTACTTATTCAGATTATGGAAGAAACTCAGGATCATTCATTATGTTCATAAAAGAAATTTGTAATTTACCCCAAAGGTCCCAAAGAAAATAAGATAAATTCTGAGCTGTACATAAACATAATTAAAAGTCATCAACTTGCTTTTTAACTGGGGCAAACAGATCTGTGTAAGCAACTTGAAACCTTCTTGGCTGTTTTCTTCTAATCAAATTATTCAGTAGTCTATGCAATGTGCAGCACTGACATTAAATTGCAAATACATGTTTTCTTTTAGGAAAACAGTTCTCTCTCTAGTAAACTTTACTAATGGCCAGATTTCAGCATTTATCTAGCTTCAGTCCAATTAAAGCTAATGGGAGCTTTATTGTTGATTGTCACAGGAGCAGACGCTGTTAAACCAACACTGAACCCTTTTGAAAAGCTTTCACCACATAAAGTGGGCAAAAAATAAGTGATAAGTTGTGACACTTCTAAAAATTAAGCAGAGAAATTATTTTATAGCAAAGCACGAAAAATATGTGCTGTGACTGGAATGGTGCATGGGCATACAGGAGTATTAAGGAGCACAAGCTTGGCTGAGTGGTTTTGAAGGGCTGCTCTGAGTGGAAAGAGCCAAAGCTGGCATGGTCCATCTGTCCCTTTGGAGTGAACACCCTGTACCCAGATTCTCGCCCAAACAGATGAGCTGGCTTGCTCCAGAAGAGCACTCAAGTGTGTGCTAGCATCCACCCAGTGAAGACGCTTGGAAAGATTGGGCATGGAGTCAGACACCACATCCAGCTGACACCGAGCAGCACCAAAGATGAGCAGCAGCCACCCAGTCACCATGCAGCCCTGGCAGCGTGCAGGCCCTTGGCAGTAATGTCCTGCTGGTATGCCTTTTCCCAGGAAAAATAAGATTCATTATATTTGTCCTTCTTAATCATTTAAGTAGTAAAATATTCTAGCAACTTAGAACTCCCAAAATAATAAACAGTAATAATATTATAGTTCAGATAAGACTCGACTTATTCAAAGAATATTCCCAACCTCCCTATGGATGCAGTAATAGATTTAATACTGTGACAAGGATCTCTAACAAGATGTAAGATATTTTTGATCTTTTCTGGCATCCTTCATACAACAGAGAGGTTGCTATATTGTATGGTGGCATTTCTTGCTGTTTCTCAGAGCAGTGTGTGCTACACAGTTCTGTTGTGCTCAGCAGTATTTGTTGCTTATTCATGCTGTGCTGTACAATGAAGTTTATACATTGTTCCTTACCCTGTTGGGCTGATCTCTTTCTTCATCTATGCAGAGACCGTGCTCACAGAGTATCTCAGATCCTCCCTGGCAATCATCAAACTTCGAGGTACAGTGAGGCCCATAGGTGTCTGGAGTACAGGAGCAGCTAATAGTGCAAGTGGACAGAAAAATAAAAATTTTGTCTTTCTACCACTGTTAAAGATAGTTTATTGCCATTCACCACTCTGTGGGGTGCTCCTTACGAAATACATCTATTTACCCAATAATCATGCATAGAGGCAAGTCTCCCATTCAGCAGAAACTCAAGAATCATGTGAGACTTGTGTATATTCATGACTGTCTGGCCCTATTGGAGAATCTACAGCCTTTTGTTACATTCATAAGCACAAATCCAGAAAAAAAGAAAACTCTAACATAAAACTTAAACAGAATATGAGCCTGGAAAACCCCACTTCAGTCAAAGAGCACCTAAACTTTCTATTTCAGTTTATGACCCTCAGATGATGACACGTGCTTAAAATCCTACCTCTGGCAATATGCAGAAATGCCATGTTTGGCCTCTCCCAGAGAGTGGGGTACCTTCACCCCCACACCACAACAAGGGGCAGCTGCTGTCTCAGCAGCACCTCAGGTTTTAGGGATGTGTGGTGGGCAGGAGGTGGCATTTGAGGTTGATAGGGTGAGAAGAACAAAGTAATGGATTGAAAGAAGGAATTCTACTGGTAGGATCTGGTTTGAAAGCTCCCAGATGCATCACATTGTTATTTATAGGGTAGAGCTTAGTTGCAGCGTTATACATATGTGGTGGAACTGAAATTGGGAACTTCTAAGCTATTGGAAAATGTTTCCCTTTTTTCTGGCTCTTTATTTCCACATAGACTAAATGTGAGGATCTGAAATACAACTGAAAGAGATATAAATGTGCAGAAAACCTCCTATCAGATCACTAGCTTCTTATTAAAATGACAGTGAGACTCTCATTTGGATTCAAGCTATATGCTGCAGTGTCTGCAGCTTGCAGACATATGGCAGGTACACACCCTTCTTGGATTGCTTTTAAGCTGCCTAATGAAAAATGCTCCATAAAAGCATTTCTCTGCAGAATTAGAATCAGGGTATTCTGGTGCAGCTTGACCTGGACCTTGGAGCAATTTATATAAAATAAGCTGCTGCAGTCCCTTCCACTGTGTCACATGCTCAGTTGAAACAGCAGTTTGATAAGCCAATTGCAGGCAACTAAACAGCGCACCCAGGACAAGGAACCCACATGAACTTAGGCTTCAGAAACCCACAACAGCTTAATGCTTAACTGCAGTCTGCAGTGCAAGACAGCGTGTTCATTATTGTAAGACACAGCAAGCAGAACAACACCTTCCCATCAGCGCAGCAGCTCGGCCTGGGCAAGCACAGAGGTAACAGGTCAGGGGACCAGATGACTTTTGTATGTCTAAAGTACATTTAGAGCTTCATGCTCAAAGGACACAGCAAGGCAATCTGACCATCTCCAAAGGAGGCGAACAATGGCACTGCCTCCTGCTTAGTCTGGCAAAGATTAATCTACCAGCCATCTGAAGTTTCTCAGAGAAGAGCTTCAAGAAGTAGGTCACACTGCAAGGTACTTCAGCCAAATTGTGATGTGCTGCTACTTGGCAGTGCCGTGGTTCTCTCACATGGCTCATGGCACACTGTGATGAGGCCCCTGTTATCCTGGTTGTGACACAGAAGCCTGATAGACATGGGGACTGTCACAGCCTTTCATCCAACTGATGCAATGTCCCCTTAAGGTTCTGACTGAGGAAGGTATTTCCTGGACACCTGTTCTTTTTCCTCATACTTTAGTGCTTTCCTGAGTTACAGGAAAAGCATGCAGGTAAAGCATTATGAACAAGGAGTGAATACTGCATTATGTTCCATTTCACGGTACATAATCCAGTACTTCCCATCACCTGGTATTATCTCTGCAGGCTATGGAAAGTCAAATATTACCCTGTTCCTTCCCTGCAGTCCACACTGGTGTATATAACTATTCCAGACCAGGAGTGGGGTGACCTGGCTTGCTGAGCCCCAGAAAGCTTAGCAGCAATGTCCTCATGGTTGCTGAAAAGAGACGTCATGCTCTGCCTGGGGATGGATTTAGCATTTGGGGAGCACTCAGAAATAAGTAAGACAACATGTGAAGGGAGACTGAAGGCAGTACAATGGACTTGGAGAAGGGACTGTATAATAATTCTGAGTGTGTAATGCAAGAGCAGTAATATTAAGGTTTGGATGATTTGTGAAGAGGTCTTATTTCATTTCATGAAGCACTGATTCAGCAAGCACCAAGGAGGGCAATAAGTACATCAAGGAAAAAACTGGGGAATCGTGACTGCACTAACACAATGATAACACTTGCAAGAACAGCAAACCTTAAACCTTAAATTAGTCACACACTTGTACATCTCTGAGCACAATTAGAAACAAATAAAGGCAGATTGCTTTGTGTGTTTTTTCCTTAACAAATATATGTTGCACAAAAGCTAGAAACATCCTTTAAAATCAAAGAAAAGCTTACAGAAGGCATCACACACCAGCAACACCTCAATAGACTCTGTGTTAATGCTGAAGCATGAAGAGCACTCCAGGAGAGCTTCCTTTGTTTGAGGTTCTTCCAAGAACTGACAAAGCACCATAAGCCAGTGTTACACCAAGCAAATATTTGTGGGGGTTGAAGCAGGAGACAAAATGCTTTGCAGAAAGCTGGGGCATGCTCTCCAGTGTGCTTGTTCCCATTGCACAGGGATAGCTTTGTGTTATATCTGAAAGTTATTTATTTACCGGATTATTTGACATTTTGGAGAATGAGACACAGAATGTTCAGGCTGGCTTGCCCTGTAAGCATATGCATATTTCCTAAGGAGCTGGGCACAGCCAGAGAAGAATATGCTCCAGGGGCCTCATGTGTATGGGGTGCAGCACACAGGCAGCCCAAGCACCCCTTGGTCAGCCGGCTGCAGACAGCTTTTCTCCTCCCTTTCTTCCTGGCAGAACTGTGCATTCCTTGCTCTGCTGCTGTCTCAGCAGTGCCTGTGTTTTTGGAGGGGATGAAGGCATTTCACAGAACTGTTTCTGATTTCACAGAATATTCTGAGTTGGAAGGGACCCACAAGGATCAAGTCCAAGCCTTAGTGAGAGGCTTGCATGCAGACTGAACCCATGATCTTGGTGTTATTAGCAGCCTGCTCTGACCAGCTGAGTGTGCTGGAAGTGCCAGTGATCGAAGGTGCTCATATATTCAGCAGATTTCCAACTCAAAACCTTTGCTGGGCCAAACCTGTTCACCTCCTCCATCTCCTCAATCCCCCTGAGCTCAAGGGGGAGGTGATAGTGGAGGGATGGCAGCGTGGCTGTGCTGGGTGGGCACACTGGTGAGTGCTGGTTACAGACCAGCCTGAGCATCTCACTGCCCCAGCTACATCCCATGGTGCAGAAAATTTCCATTAAAGCATCTGCACCTACAGCAGGGGGTGGGTCACTGGAGCCAGTTTTCAGTTTGCAAACTCCTCCCCCGGCATGGCTGTGTGATAGATCTGGTTCCTGCTGCTCTTTTGTGCCAAAGCAGGCAACACTTTGCAGGTCCTTCTATGTCTGTGGTGGGCTCAGTGTACAGTGTAATAAGGATTTTATACTTTCTCAGACTGCAAGGGGTTATAGTGCACGGATATTAAACAGACTTCTTTCTGGAACTTGTGCTGCACGCGTGATATGGGGTACAAAAATAGCAGAGTATTCTACATGGGATATTTGTGTATAGTTTTGCGAAGTTACCTGTAGCTGCCTGGTGTGTTCACACAAGTGGCTCCATTCTGGCAGCCTAATCCTGTTCCAGCAAAAATCTGGCATTCATTAACATCCACTGAGCACAGGGGGCCCTAAGATGAATTGGAAAACCAGTTTATTTTCCAAATAACTGAGAAATGAAGCAAACCATGGACCCAATGTTTAATATAGTTTTCAAAGATATACAAACCATGGGCTGTTATCAACACAGCTTCCCTTATGAAACACAATAACAAAACTTTATTTTTCAGCTGTGTTTCTGTAACCCTTGTTATCAGTCAGATGGGGATAAAATATTTCAGATGTAGAAAGCATATGAACAGCACATTTTTGTCATGCCCCCACTTTCCAACTAGAAAAAGACTCAGAAATTTTTCTTTTAAAATGTTCCTATCAGGAAAACACATCAATTTTGACCCAAATCTTGCAGGGATAAAAGTTGAAAGCCTTTGAGAAGAAGATATAACATTTCCACCTCTAGTACATGTAATAGCATTAAAGCATTCGCTTGTAAAGCCTCTGGGTTCAAAAAATTCAGAATGGTACTAATTATTTACCCTCCCCCTTTGTCTTACTTGTTTAAGATTGAATAAACATCCATCCCTTCCCCCATTCTCTCTCTATCCTTGTGTAAGGTCAACAGCAAGGCACGCAGTTCAGTTCACTGCTCAGCAAAAACCAGACTAATTCTCTGCTGTGGGAACTGCCAAGAATCACTGACTTCATGGGCCATCGCCTGCGTGTAACAGTGCCGGGTTTCGCCCTGTGCTTTGGGCTTCTTTTTTTTACATACATATGCTGATATTGCTGAGAAGCAAACATCTTGCTCTCCAACCAATGAGTGATACTGCTTTGCCATTCAGCAAACAGCAGTATCACTCACTCTGAGCAACCCGACAGTGCCACGCTTCATGGCACTCACACTAACCTAGATGAAACCTTACAGTTAAAATACACACTACGTAATCCAGGAGGCTAAAGACTCACCTGCCAGGTGCTGGGACAGAGGCAAAAGAAACCATCCAGTGAGTTAACACAAGTCCCTGAGTTCTGACATGGGTTACTACTGCAGGCTCTCCTCTGGATGTCCTGAAATGCCAGAAGAGTAGAAAATTAGGTTTCTGCTTAGCTGGTGTTCCATTAGCAATTATTTCCAAGACAAACCTTCTTTTTTTCTTTTTTTTTCTCCCCCCATTCTTTCTTGGATTCCCCCTCCAAATTCTTTTCAGCAAGGTTGATTTGTAAATGTTTTGAGCTTTTCACTTATACCTACTTATAAAAAAAAAAGATTCTGTGATTGGTCATACACAGAATTGCCAAGTACTAGGATGAGAAAAGTCCTGTAAAAAGTAAATATTAATAGAGACTATTCTTCAGAAGCAGACTGGGATCCTAGATGGAGAGTTATCTTGTCTTTTTGATTCCATGGGTGATTCATCTGACAATTGTTTTTACTGGCACCTATAGGTGTGGGTTGTTACAAGCTCACTTGAGAAGCAGACAACAGCTGAAACTTAGCTAGTTCCAGTACAAAGTGTTTTCTGGTCTTTGTCTTGATAGACCAGTGAAGGAAAAGTTTACTTCTCCTTGGTATCTACTTGTTGTTCTTGAATGTACCACTGTTTTTCTGTTAAGAAACGCAGGCTCCTACACAGTTTATATTTTGTAAGAAGGCATATCACCTCCTCTGCAAATCTTGCCATTTTTTTTACCTTCTGTTACCAAAAAATATTTTCCTGAGGAATGTATGAGAGGAATGAAATTATTTAGCTATTTAATCATTGAAACCCCACTTTATTTACTTGGGGCTGGGATTTTCTTTTCTTATCTCTAGTTTGCTTCCCATTTACTTACCTGCTCTAAGCTTTGAAGTTTGTTATCAAGACTCAGGATCTGCAAAAGAAATGCAAATTACATTGTGTTTGGAATGAGAGTGACCACAGAGGTATTTGCTGGATAAGGGTAAGCTAACAAAATATTTTCCTCTGAGAAAAGAGAATAGGTGGTATGGGATACCAGGTGACACTCAGATCCAAATGAGGCCCCATTCACTGTCATTTTGGTGGTTTAGGCTGTTTAGAAAATGACAGCTTAAATATGTCCCAGCTTAACTCCACAAGGCAAGACTCAGTCTGGCAAAGATGTATTCAGGTGCTGAAAACAGAGAATGTGACTATTCCTGTGGGACAGTTCAGGTCCTCACATGTGTGAGGAGATCTGGGACAGAGCACCAAAAGCCAAGAAAAGGGTCACCAAATCTCAGTGTGTTGTAACCACAAACAGCAAACTGACACTGAATCAAGGAATATGATGGATGCATATTAGCACAATTTCCCTAAAGGAAGGTCTCTAAGGCTATAAAGTATTTTCCTATCAGGAACTTGTGGACGCACTGTAACAAAAGACACTTAAATCAGGCAATGGTTTAAAAATCCTCTCATGGAAAAAAATTTCAGGAGCAGGGAAATGACAAAAATACTGCATAGGTCTTTTCTTTCCACTGCAAACCCCTACAGCCCATTTCACCTATGGAATGGGATGTCTGTGTGACAACCATGAAAACATACATGGTCCATTTCCAGAATTTATCCATAAATATTAGAGGATATAGCCAATACAGATGCTGACAATGAACAAAGAAAAATCACAGTAACCGGACATTTTGGGGGGATTTACAGAAATATTTCCATTGTCTCCAGAGTTTCTGAACAAGTATCTCAAAATTAAACACAGACTCCAAACTGGTGTTAAATAGGGACTCTGCTCCAGTTCCCTGAACTGGGTCCAGAAACACTAAAATCAATCAGGTTGTTTATTACTAGTGTGACGAATGGAAAACTGGGAATGCTGGAGGAGGATAACATGAAGATATGGCTCACCTTGGAGGTCAGCAGAGTAATCTGCTGGGACACATTCTGAGAGGCACCAGTGGCTTTTTTAAGTTCTTGAATCTCTGTGCTACTCTCTCTAACCTAAAGTTAAACAACAGAGATAATGTGAAACAAACTTTGACTTTTCAAAAGCTTTGAAAAGTCTTGTCCTTGCATAACTTTGCTATTATAAAGTCCACTTAAATACAGAGAGCTCTGCTACATACACAATTTAATCTTTTAATTATCTTCTGTGATGACATGATTACTTTACAAGTCTGCAATAGCTTACTTTCATATTTGACTACTGATATAGATACTATAAAATAAAATAATACTAAACACATCAAACACTTGTGAAAACAATTTAACTATTAATATGCAAAAATGAAAATGAAAACATATTAAGGAAAAATAACTATATCACCTGACTAAAAAGTTCTGCAAGGTCTTCTTCATTAATTTTTACTTTCCCCAGTGGTCCAGTTCTAAATTCAATGTTTTTGCTGGAGCCAGCATGGAACACTAAATTACCCTGCTCGGAAGATAAACGAGGCCTGTTGTATTATGGAAAAAAAAATAAAAATAAGGAGATCATTTAGTTACACATATCTGCCAAAGAGTATGTAAAATAGAGCTGTAGTAAAGCCATTCTGCTCCCATTACCAGCACTCACAAGCCACCATATCAACAAATATATTTGCAAGCAATTGTACTTACTGCTCATCATAAGTGGTTCTTTTCTGCCTCTTTTTTCCATGGTGGTTTGAGTCACAGCTCAGTCCAGAAAGTAATAGTAACACAACTACAAGCCCAGGAGCAGGACGAGCCCAAAGCATTGCTTTCCTCCAGCTGTCCTGCAGTTGAAGTGAATCCTCCAGTGCTGGATTGGGCTGTTGTGAGCCCAGGTGCCCTTTGCCCTCACACAGCTCCTTGTTCACAAGATGCCCATTCTGCTGCCTTGTCTTGCAAGGGTGAACTTTATCTCAGATACCTTAATTAAAGATTGACAGCATGCAAATCCTCTAGACATTATATGCATTTTTCTCTTTTTGTCTTTTGGTTTCAGGAGGTTTGAGAGATAATTAATTGGAATCTGCCTGTATTTTATCAGTATGTCTTTGCCCTTTGTACAGCTGAGCACCCCTGTGTCCCTGAGCACCCTGTAACCCGCAGCCAGCTACTGCAGAAATGGCTCTCCTGCATGCTGCACCACATGGGCGAAGGAAAGATTATTTGGCAGCACTAAAGGACCAAAATTGTTACCAAAAAAATCCCCAACCTCAAATATGAAACCCACAGTGGCTGGCAAGGAATATTTCTATTGAAAGAGAAGCTTCCAATCAGTAATTTTTTGGGCAGATGACACAAAGAAGTCAGCAGTACTGAACAGCATCCCATGGATTACAACAGCAAAGTGCAATTTTAACTGAATACAGTTGTTCTGACTCAAGGGTGACTCAGTTCCCAGACGCTGAGGCTCAGGCTGTTGCTGCTGAAAGCCATGAGAGATTCAATGTCCCACCTCCCCTTGGCTTTTGCCAGAGTCTCCATATTCCCCTTGCACAAGACTTTGCTGTGCTTTTGTTCTTCCTGCTTAGAGAAGTTCTGTATATGTTTTCTTTCCTCGTGCTAGGAGCTTCCTGAACCTCCAGGCCCACTGCTATTCTTTTTGATTTTTCTTTTTCCTTCCTAGACATTCAGGTTGCTCACATTTCAAAACTCTATTGAGAAGAAAAGAGTAGCACCAGTTGCAGCTGCTCTTGCTCATAGATAACACCAGCATCCTTTAAGCACCAGACCTTCCTGGAGACCATGGAGCTCCTGCACTTCTTAACCCTGCCCAGTCTTTCTCTCTGCTCCAGTTTGTACTTGTCACAGATATGCAGAACCTGCCCTGGAGCTGGGGGATTGAATGAAACTCTACAGCTTTTGAAGATAGAAGCATTACGAGGTCAAAACAACCTGGGAAGAAATTGAATGTGGTGACAAAATTATTGATGTCACCTCAAAAAGAGACAGATGAGCACCATGAACATGAATGTGAAGTCAGGATGGCTAAAGTTTGTGGTGCTGCCACAGATAAGCTGATCTTCACTGTGAATAACCATAATGCTTTAGACTGTATCAGCTGTATCCCCCCATTTTTGTATGCATTAAAACTAGGTTTTTTATTACATTTTGTTATCTGTGTTTTCATAAACTTACCTTGGAATTCAGAACAGCATCAACCTGCTGACCACGTCCCTTGTGCTCACACTGACTGTGCTGTAGGTAACCCAGCAGACACTACTGCTGCTGAGGGATGTGGAAGGGCAGAGAGGAAGCTCCTCCTGAACCCATGGGAGTCAGCCCATCCTGTGTAGCTACTGGTGAGGTAGAAGCAGCTCAGCTCTCTGGATGTTCACCTGATCTGCAGCAGGGAGTCTATCAGCTGTTCCTGCCAGAACAGAGAAACATAAGGAGAAACTTCTGTATGCTGTCCTTTATCATTACAAGGGATGATAAAAACAGAGAATTGTATCCACAGTTGTTAGACTACTGTATGACTACTCCACAATGAGCTATGTTTCAATCCACATGAGCTGTATTTTTTTATACCAACAGAGAATCTGTCCCTCCACCTTTTCATATTTACTATTATGCTTTTTGCTCTGAAACATCTGTTCAGGAATAGGACAGCATAGACAAATTATCAATGCTTCTGTCTAGTTGACTGGACACCTCCTGCCTCTGGGTATCCTGGTACTGTCCATTAAACTAGTGCTCATTAACATTCTTCCTGTCGATTCTGAAATCTGTCTGGTGGGGATTTTTCTCTTTTTGTTTTGATTTGCTTTTTGTTTTAACAGTTTACTGAGTTTGTGGAACTGTCAGTTGGATGTCAACTTAAATAAACCCTGGGCCAACTACACCCTCATTCCTTAGCAGGCTGGCTGGATGTCTGTGTACTGCAGGAACTTACTTTCACATAGCCCATTGTATGCTGACAGTTTCCATCCTGGCCTTCAGCTGTGGCCCACAAAATCCTTCCTCTCCTCTATTCATTTCTTTTGCACACCGAGTATGCATTGCCCCTCTCTGCTGCCTGTCAGCCTTGATTCTGGCTTCCCTTTCCAACTAATTAACGCCAATATACCAATAACCAGTGAGCAATAAACCATAAAGGATGAAGACAAGGCTGGTAATGCAAGGAACAAGAAGAAATTCACCTTCTCTTCCTTCAGCCTTTAATAGCTTAGAAAATGGCCTGAAGACCAGCTGACTTTGACTATGCACTGATTACAGGATGGAAAGAGCATGCTGGACATCCATCTATTTGCATGACTCACTATTTTCTATTTCATTAGATCTTCCAGATTTTAGTTAATTTAGTGTTTATTCCTAGTGAATGCACATTAGGCTGGCCAAATTGAGAAATCTACAAACCTTCTTAAGGAGAAAAATAGGTCCACACTTTCTACTTTTACTGTAATATATTGGATTGAGACATCATTTTTGGAGGAACAGAATGGAAAACCTGCAAATGTCTGGCATAAGAATAGGGACTGTTCTTTCTAACAAGAAGAGCTGGCATGAACCTCTCCTCCTGGGACAGGTTGTTTATTACCTCCCTAACATGAAGGCTCAGAAAACAGCTCTAAAGAGTATAGGTTGTGTGCAGATTTGGCAAGAGTAACGGAGTGTTTGCCTCTAATTCTGGTTGAAGTTCATCCTGTACTAGCAGGGACTACAATTTACCATCATCTTGTGCAGCTGTGTGAAAGGAAATGGTGGCATTCCTCTACTTCTCCAGCAGTATGTGCCTGCAATGCAACGATGCTGGTGTAGAAGAGAAGAGGTGACTCAGACCATGGCCAAAATTCAATACAGATTAATTACTTATAGGAAGTAAGTCAGATGTATGGACAACATGAGTTTTTGACAATGCTACCTTTTTAAATGGAGAAAGAGCAGCAACTGGTGTGAATCCAAACCTGGCTAATTTTTTAATGGAAGACTAATAAATAACCTTTTTTTCCCCCTACAGACACAAAGAAATATTCCTGCTATTCAATGTTTTCACTCAAATATTTCCAAATAATTATAAATCCAGTCCATTGCTGGTTAAATACCAAGTAGAGCACATTTACCCAAGTTTTCCCTCAGCTGAGCTCATCTCTGTGAGTATTTCCACCTTCACTTCCCTGGATCCTCTTTCATCTTTCCTCATTCTAATAATACTCTAGTGTTCAAAAATGACACACAGCATATGAAGTAACACAGTTACCTCCATGGTACAACTGTGCAAATTCATGGTGTAAACCATGCTCCATATGGAACCCAGCACTTTCTGTGTGTCCCTACACCTTTGAGACAACCAAACACTAAGGTGGTATCAGGCTCTGTGCAGAGGATCAACAGTAGTGAGGTTTACATCAAACACGGGTGACTCCGAAAAGTAACATTTCCCTTGCTGTTCCTTACCTATAACCACCTATGATCAATTCCTTCCTTCTCTTCATGAGTGTCTGGAGAGTTTTACGGACACAGCACCTTCCCCAGGGGCTGCAGCTGCTACAAGCCTCCATTTTCCACACCCCTCCTTAAGGACTTCCTCTTCTTCTCAGCATTCTGCCCTCTGACACCTGTTTAAGATTCTGCTTCCTCAACACAGCTGGTGAAGCTCATAAGCTACCTGCTAATGAAGTTAAACTACCTGGCCAGGAAATCGAGTTTTTCAGTTTTTAATAGCAAATGACAAAGATAAGAGTCTTGATTTAGTTAGCTACTTAAGCCAGAATTGATCTACTGTCCCAATTCTCCCTGGATTCCTTTATCACAATGAAGGTTTAACATGTTAGTTTTTCACTTTCCTTACAAGACTAATTTAGTTCTTCAGTCTTTCTGATTTTTCTTCCTACACATTGTTGTTTCTATAAACCACTAACCACTTTGATGCTTCCTATTCTCCATTTCATTCTTTTTTGCAATTAGGTTCATGAAAAGCTTCCAGTCGGTTGTAACGGCTTTGTTCTTTTCTATTGATTATTCCAGTCCTTTTAACACATTCCAATTGTTTTAACACACACTGGAGTTATTTTTAGGGAGTTCCATTTGCATAGCTACCCTTCTTCAGTAAAAACCCTAAAGCCATGAATGGAGCTGTCTGCACAACCTCCCTCAGATTCATTCTATTCTGTACTGTTGGCTTTTACCGAGAAGCTCAGTCCGAGCTGTCTGCAAAGCATCTGCTGTGTGTTGATGCTGTGGGTACAAGTACTGGCATTCTGTCACCATACAAAATAAGAAGTAAGAGTCATCATCCTGGGCTAGAAAAATATTTGTCCAGGTCAGTGGATCATCCAGGTCCCTCTCCAACAGTGGCCAAAAGCAGATAGGATACATGAAGAGGCAAGAACATACAGTACCTCTCATAGGTACCCTCTTGGCCTCCAGTTATTTGCAGCTTGGGAATCTCTTCAGTCAGACTTACTCAGTACTCTCAAAGGATTTTTCTTACATGGACTTGTCCAGTTGTCTCCTTCTCCCCATGCTTCACCTTAAAACACATGAACAAAAAATGAGCAATGCCACATGTTAAGTATGGTCAGTATACAAGTGAAAATGCCAATCAAAAATATCAAAAAAGTGTACTATTTATAAACAGAATGAGATTTGTTTACTTATTAAAATATATACAGGGCAAACATTTGAACTAATCAAAACTATTTATTACTATCTATGTATGAGAAAATATATCAGTACCATCAACATGCCTTGCTTCCAAATGCCAGGTGGCAATTTAAAAATATTTGAGTAACAACAGCCCAGTGCATGGACAAAGGCACAAGATAAACACGCTCTCACCAAAGCTGGGATTTCAGGATGTATTCCTGCATTTAAAATCAGAGACATTCCTCACTGGAGGAGATTTTAGGAACTTTTTTGCTGCAGTTTCCCAAATCCTAGAGAAGGGTATCCAACCAGAGTAGCTGACATTCCATTCAACAACTCTCTCACTAAAACTGATGTTCCACTTGATTTAAACCTTCCAACTCTGCTTCTTGCTTCACCACAACTCTTACCAAAAGATTCCTTCTTCAGCTTCCTCCCACTGTCAGAAGGACCAGGTAGGGGAAAGTCAAAGAGAACAGCTCAGCTGCCCTGCTTTCACAGATGGCTGACTGGCACGCCAGGGCCACTATTTCTTTTCTTCAGTGGTTATATAAATTCCCCAAACCTTACAATCAACTAAAGATAAAAATAACAGAAATCTTGTCATGTTCTTCACAATAATATTTAAATTGACAAACTACCATTACTCAGTATTTCATAAACTTCCCCTAATGAGGTTGTAAACACTGCAATACTCATGTTTGCACAGGCAAAAGGAAAATGGCTACTGGAATTAATTTTGGGCTCTATGTCTACTTTATTATGGTTTCACATGATTTTCCCTTGGATATTTCTTTGACCAGTTCAACTTTATACAATATTTATATAAGACTGTTCAGAAATGCCTAGTGCTTTTAACCAATTATTACTTTATCTCCTCCAAATCCTTACTAATATGTCATATTCTTCAAACACCACACAGAAAAAGACCCACAACACTTAAGTGGTAGTAAACACATAGGAGAGAAGATACATTAAACTGCTAAGGAAAAGAAATGTAATTCAGTGTTTATACAAGAAACCAAGTGTTAAACTTTTGTATGAACAGCAAGGGAATAGAGCTGCAAAACCAAAGGGCAAGCTGAGAACTGAATAGCTTATCCTTGAGATGTAACAAATATTTCCTAAATTTTCTATTTATTTTAGAAATGTGCGACAAGTGCTAAAACAGGATTGTACAATCATTGAAGCATTGGACCTCATCAAATTTCTATTGAAATGTCTCTGTCAAAACCTAAATGGGCTTTCCCTTGACTAAGTTTATGAGATAGTTATCACTGATCAATGTTTTGCCAGACTGCAATACAGAGATTCCTGAAAAACCCTATACTTCTCCTATGAGGGGCCAGTCAAAAGTGAAATAAAAAAGCCTCTGAGCAGGAACCTTACATTCACTGCATGGAAGGATGGACCTCCACTTCAAGCATCAAAAAAATACTCAAACTCAGTGCATTGAACAAATGGTATTTTAGTAATTTTGTGGCTAGACAGGTTTCTTCATGAGTATAGGGAAACCCTAGACTATTCAGGTAGAAACTAGCTGGTATAGGGAAGATGTTTTCTAAGGCAATCTGCAAGCTTCAAGAATGACTGCATAAATATAACACCACCAAATATGACACCCTTTTTTTCAGTGGAAATTCTCAAGTTTAAGGGAACACAACCACATCACCTCACTCAGATAATGAAATGTAATTAAGATGTGCAAATGAATGAGGTACAAAGTCAAAAATCAGATTCTGGACATCTCCCTTCCTTTCCAAAGCCGTTTTCCAGATTTTACTTCTTCACCTTTCAGCTGCTTTGGTAATCACATTTCATTGCTGTGAAAATGCTTAAGCTGAAGTGGCAAAGTACAGCAATGATGTGGGCTGCAAAGTACTTAGGATTAGGAGACTGCTTAGCAAGGAAGCAACATGATCATCAAGTGAGGTCAAGCAGGTACAACCCAACAGAACTCAGCAAACCAGTCTATTAATGACAAACCAAGGGGATAAGCAGCACTCAATTTAGCTGCACCAGTATTACAGGGTTAGCAGGGGTAAAATACACAAATATGTATTTATAACTCTGAACTCTTTCCATTTTTTTCCTTCAGAAACAGCTCAAATTAGCAAACAGATTCAGTCTTCACAATACACTGTCCATATGTAACAGGCTGTACTACTGTATCAGTTTTAGGTGCAGCCAGGTAAGTCTCAATTTACATTTCAATACTGCTAGCTTACAAGTGCCATATAATGCATTAAAATATGTTCTACAGATAAAGGAACTGAAAATTAATTGTTAATAGTATTATTTTTCCAAGTATTATTATAGTGAAACAAAATGAATAGACTATTTACAGGGTTTTGCAGAAGGAAATTCCAGTTTATACATCAAATTGATATCCTTTGTTTTCATACTAATGTTTGGAACATGTTAGATATCAATAGATCTTCATACTATCACATTTCTCCCAAAAACAGGACCATACAGCTACTAGTTATTGATCTGGCTGATATATCTACACAATTACCACTGTGAGTACAGATAACTACAGTTCACTGTCAAAACCACACCTGCTCTTTGCAGTTTTGTAGGCAAGAACAGTAGTACTTTTTTGCCATTTCAGTACTACATGCCAGGTAAAGACACAGGCCAACCTCATCCTTCTTTAGGGCTTTGTCCAGAGCTCCTTCAGGAGAATCCATTTCCATTTCTCTTTTACAGCTGGAACAGCCCAAGTGGTGAATATGCTCTTGGAGAATAAGACAGGCTGAAGTAGGTCAACCCAAGGTTTTCCTGGTTTAACAGTCCACAAGAAAAATGCAAATCAAGACTGAAGAAGAAATACACAGGAGTCAGCATAAGATAAAGTATGGCACAAAATATCTACACAAGCTCATTTTGAAATTGTTTTCAGGACCACAGCAGATGAAAGTAGCTGCAGTATCTCTACAGCAGCTCTGTTCTCCATGGTCTTCAATTTCTCCTGATTACCAAGCCCAGATGGAACACGCCATGACTGTTCCTGTGTCATCCCATGGGCAGGGGGGAGAGGTGGGAAGAAAAATCATTCATTGTCAGGATTGGTAACTCTGACTTACTGCTTTGGTGCACAGGAAGTATGATCAAACTACAAAATCCTTTTGTTTTCTGGAACATCAGCGCCCTAATGGATGCTTACCAAGTATCATCTCACCTTTTCCTCACTCAAGCTGTTTTTAAGCTAGATAACAATGGGAAAATCCCAAGGAAAAGTAAGAAGGGGTTTACATGCTTCTTTAGAGGGCTTTCAGTTTTCCCATAATTTTCTCTATTAATAATTTCAGAGACACTAAACTCACATGACTTGATTAAAAACCCACTCTGAGTCCAGTTCTGTGAGGTGTTGTACAGCAGTGGCACTCAGGAGGGCCACATGCAGTGGTTTCACCCCAACATAAACTCTTAACCGCAGCACTGTTACCAAGATCTGTGAAGAAATTTTCAGAAGAAGCCCATACAGTTTTTCTCCAGTTCTTATGTCACAGAGACCTAAACATGGAGCTTTAAAAAATTATTTATGTCTTTTACATGTAGATCCTTAGTAAGGAGCAATGATCTTACCCCGAATAATGTGAGAAGAGAAACAGATAAGTTATTGTCAGGACTGTGATAATCTTGAAATATTTTTATTCAGCTGCACCTAAACAAATCATTTCACACAGATACAGTTGGGTTCTGAAATCCTACAAGTATTTAAAGAAGATGAGACAACCATAAAGTAAGGACAACACTGTGTCTTAAAAATTGTATATAAAATACTAAATTTAATAGTTTCCTGAATTACAAAAATCACATCAAGATTTCAGATCATATATACAGTAAATCTTTTCAGAATGGACCACTTACATTTACAGATGAAGACATTTTACACATAGAACTTGGTCTCTGCACCTAATTAAAACAGCTTTGACAGAGTTTCACAGAATACTGAGAAAATTGCTTTCAGATAAAACAGTCTTATCGTTCTTCATGGAAGTATTTGCATATGCTGCTCTTTTTCATTTTGCAAACTAAAAAGAACACTTAAAGCAAAAAAGTCCTGCAAACTTCCATTTAAATAAAACACCTATACAGTTCAAATCCATCACGAAAGCCAGTTATTAAAAATATATCAAAACTGTTCAGCAAAATGTCTGGACAAATATCTTGGTAAGCTCTGGTTTTTGTCCAGCTTCCATCAGCTTTCTCCTGAAAGACGGAAGTATTTTCTGTCACCAGTCCATATGCATCAGATTCAGGTTCTAAATTATTCAAGTAGAATGGAGATCAATTTTGCCACCACGTGTACGTTGAGGCTGTTTCCCAGAAGACGATAGCACTGCTTTATTGTTACCTTTTCAGGAAAACCTAGAACAAAAACACATAGTGCAATATCACTAGTCTGGGCTTGTTCCTACTTTTTAGTCTAATCCTTTTTTTAGTGAACATTTCTTAATGCAGTTATCACAGATTGCAGCAGGATTAATCCTCCCTCCAGCCCCTCCCCCAAAATTCACAAAGTTGCAAAACCAATTACCAATCAATTAATTGGATTTGGATCAGTTCTTCTATTAACAATACTGCCACCTCTAAGGTTTCACAAGAAGCTTCAAAACATTCCTTTATTGTGTAACTAATGCTGACCTACCTTCCCTTTAGAGAGCTCAAAACATCCAGCGGTTTCAGGGAGGGGCAGCAGCACTAAATCCCTGCAGAACTGCTACTCTAGATAACATCCCCAGAAGAACGCGGCCACAGCAGAAAGAAAATGTGACAATTCTGCAGATGGACTGAACTGCACTTCTCAATAAGCTTTATATTGTACTTCCCACATGATCCCCTCTGACCAGTTCAGGCAAATCACGTGTCTCTCAGTGCAATATAGCACCAGTACCGGTTAAATGATGAGCAAGGCTTATTCAGTGAGTGATCAAGCAGTAGAACAATTTTCCATGTAATACAATGCTAACCCTGTTAAAAAAACACTCAGAAATAAAGGCAGCATCAGAAATGTCCTTCCCATAGTAAGTGCACAGACTGGCAGAATGGAGGGAGGGCCAGTAAAAATTACACCAGTCCAGGTATTGAGAAAGGGCTGTGTTGTGTACTGAGTATGAAGCTCCTGAGAGCAAAGCAGTTTTGAGCAGCCAGCTGGTCTGCTCTGTCCTTGCTTGCACTCTTACCTTACTCCAACTGTGAGGTAAAGTGCATTTGCTTCAACCTGAGTGAAAGATGAACAGCAGTGCTGACTTAACTGTTAGGGTCATATAGAAAGCTGCTGAAACTTAACCACATTCAATTATTTCATCATTCCCTAAGAAGAAACACCAAACTGTGACTCAGAGGTCATCACCAACCACCCCAACTAGCTCAGATGCATAAGCACATTGTGGGTGCAAGTAGTGATATGTATACTCTTAAATTTTCACAACTTTTCAAAAAAACTCTCTTCCTCAGAGAGCTCAGGAGAGAATGTGGCTGGACAGTTCTTGAGCCAAAGTAGGCTCTGAGGAGGAGGTGGTGTCTGGGAGTTGTTCCATCCTTCTCTGCCAGTAATTAATGCCTCAAATGTGGACTTCTTTGGTAAACACATCTTCTTCCAGCTCCATCCACTCTGCCCAGCTTCCTGGCACTCACATTTGGACAACTGTTCTTCGCTCTTTGGAACAATTACTTGCACTCCCACACACACTTCCTTAGATGGACTTTTCACATTCCATCGATGAATAAGGTACAGAACAAAGGCATTTTAAAAGAGTACGTGAAAATATACATGTATTTATGCACACACACACACGTGGACTTAGTGCCCAAGAGGCCTATCTGAATACTGAAAATGTCAGAATTTCTTCTTCTACCTCTTGGCAACTGAAAGCCAAGAGTTAATTTTCAGAACTCACGGTTTTCTTTATCCCAAGCCTCCTCCCTCTGACTGTTAACATTATCTTGCACCTTCTATCTTCTTGGCTTCAGAGTAGCCTACATCAGAAGGTCAGATTCAACAGCTCCCAGTATGCTGGCACTTGCTGCACAGCTCTCACTGTAGCATTTATGTCACACACAGTACTTGATGACATTGAGGTCTTAACAGCACATACTGCCCTGCCATGCTGGCTTTTGTCTCCTAAAAGCTTGCACACATTGCTAATAAGAAAAATGGAAAACACATCCTGACATCACACTCATGAAAGCAGGTCACAGGTGCAAGAAAGCTCTGTTCACTTTTAATGATATTGCTGTGGGACCCACCAGAGTGACTAAGACAAATTGCTGCAGTATTTCATTGAACTATAGTGCAATTACTATTTATACATTTAGATGTTAAAAGCACAAATAAATCTGGTCATGTTAAGAATGAACAATGACTTTAACTCTGGACCTCGCATATTGGAAAAGGCCGTCAACTTTTTAATATACAGAACCATTTAGACACAATCATGTTTCTTCTGATGATACTGTAGCTGCACTAGTAACAGCATCTGTTACAAAGCTCCTGACAGTCTGTTCACATAATCTTTCAGCTTATAGTTTCCTCATTCTTTAGTTTCTTGAATCAACAACATATTTGCAGCGGGTACAATTCCAAGCTTTCAGGTTTTGATGATTTCAGCCTAAATGTTACTGTCACTACAGAACACAGTAGCAGAAAACTCATATTTTGCTCTGAACATACCATATTTCACAATAATTACTTGAAGTTTAACATGGGAGAAATGCTGTCAGGGGAACACCCTTTGCTGCAGCTATAAATAAACCCACTTTCAAAAAAAACCCAGAGCTTGCAAATTTTTAAAGGAAACTGAGATTACAGTACCTAAATTCACTGAAGATTTCAATCCATTGAGTAACACTTTTTTAAGCAAAAAGTGGGAAATGTTTTAAACACAAAGAAATGTCAGACTTGTGACTCAGTGTAGTGGGAAAAGCATGTTCTGCCTATGAATCAGGAGTATATGTGAGAGGAAACCACTGAATGAGAGAGAGGCTTGCTTTATGTGTCATCGAAGTTGGAAAAGTAGTATAGAGAGGGAAGGGAACTGCAAGAACTGTAAAAGTTGTAATACTAACTGCCATAATTATGGAAAAAGGGTACTGTCCTCTGAGAGGTGAAATCCCAACCAACAAAAGACAGTTCTGTTAAACGAACACATTGTACGCGGTGATCATCTGGATGATCCTCAAATTCAGAAGCCTGACTTGTCTTCAGAGTTCAGTTCTGGTTTGCAGAAATAGTGAACCTCACAGGTTCAACAGATGAGCTCTGAACAGAAAACATGGTATCACTCCAAGCACTATGAAATTGTAAGTCAGGTTTTGCAAACTGCTCACCCCAAATTAATGGAGTCTTCCAAACATAAATATCTCAATTGTCTCAGTTCTCCCTTTGTAAAATACGAGCAACATTAACCCTACTGCACTTCTCAGTAATGTTGCAGAGACTGATTTACAGTTGAAAAACTCCAGCTGTATATAAAAGATTGAGAAAATGGGCAATTCTGTGCTCAAAAGAGATCTTGAGCAGCATGATAAGCCTATACAAGCCCAATTCAGCTCTGTTAAGTTCAAGTATCTTGACATCAGCCTACATGAATATGGAATAGAGCTGTGCTAAAAGGCTGTCTGCAAATAGAACAGATCTATTAGAGAAGAGATGCTATGAAAAAACATTGCACGTTGGTATGTAACAACACAGCACATGCTTGCAAATACTCACAAACACCTAAGCTTAGTGCTGGCAACTCTAGTTTCACTGTGCAACCTTGATAATGTTCTCCACATGTAGCAATTCCAAATTTAACAAGGAATAGATGAAAAAACAAACTAAAACTGTGAAAGAAAGAAATACATAGAAACAAGTCACACTCCTCAGAACTGAGGAAGTCAAAGAAGAATATAACTTTACTCAAGGTCAGTGCTGTCTTATTCTTTGAGCAATCTGGTCTAGTGGAAGGGGTTTGGAATTAGATGATCTTTGAGGTCTCTTCAAAAACAAACCCTTCTATGGATGCGTTTGTTGCTGAGTGACAATAAATTGATCTGATCTGACATTAGCAGACCAGTTTTTCAGGAGACAGTAACAGCTACTTGCCTGCCTTTTTATACAAGGAGGATTCTGATGAATTTATTTCAAGTTTAATTCTTGTTGATGTGTATCCAGTGTACTGAAGAGTCTTGTTCCTTGACTCCTTCTTCACAAGCACACCTGGAAAATGAAGTAACTGACCAAGGGCTGCCTATTCTAGAAAACAGAGATGTCTTAATAGATTGGTTACTCCTCAACAAAGAACTATCTGTATCATCTCAAATTCCCTTTTTGTCGGCACCTATAAATGTGTGGGAGAAAGCAAGCAGCTCAAATGCTGAGAACCACAAACAGACCTCATAAGCTGGCAGGGTATGTTGATTTACCACAGCTGTGAGTAACAGTGGCTGCTGAGTAAATAGTTTCAACTTTAAACAAAGGTATTCCTTCATTGCGCTTCACAAACAGAGCATTTCACATGCCAAAATCTTCTTCTTAGCTTATGAAGATTAACCTTGCCACAGAAGCTGGGTCTTACAAAACATGAAAAAAAACCAGTGGAAATTCAGAGAAATTCAAAGTTAGCCAAATAACAAGAATCAATCAATCATAAGAACTGAGCGATCGGAAAAAATGCAAAATTAAAAGCCTGGATTCGTCCCAGTAAAAGAAAATTCATTGGCATTTCTGAAGAATAATGCAGAAGTGGGTACTTAGCAGTACATACCAAATTCCAAAGGGAATCCATGAAGATTTGCAATTTCTCTTGGGGTAAAGTACCTCAGTTTTAGTGTTGACAATTTCATAAGCTTCTCTTCTTCTGGTAACTTGTCGATGTCTTTGAACACTGATTCAAGCTATGAAGAATATCAAAAACAAGAGATATGACTGATGCGGGCCAAATATGTAAAATTTACACTCACATCTTAATAGAGTATTTCTTTCATTATCACAGTGCCAAAGACACTGTGATAATCAAAGAAATGTTAAGCATGTTTTGCTTGGAAGTGTCATTCACATTCTATTTTAGCAGCCAGCATCTCAACACATGGACTTGCAAGAAAGAGATCAACGTAGCCATGTGGACGTTCATCAATTCTTCCTCCAGTGCCAAGCTATACCAATACTTAATGGGGCAATCAAAGAACTACAAACATTTGTTAATGCTAAAGGACAGTGACTCAATATAACTCAACAGCAGACCATTCATACAAATTAAGCTGTATGGATGCAGCTGTTTTAATATACTCACTTTGAGATTATCCTGAATTCCAGAGCTGAATTCTTTTTACGCTTAGAAATGCCCTATAATATTAGTGAACAGCACAGAAGTGCAGGAGGCAGGGCTTGTGTACAAAATGGGCTTTGTGAAAAGTTTGAGTACTGATTCACCAGCACATTTATTACCTTCCCCAATGCCTAAATACCACTTTGCTATGAACTTACTATCAACAGTAGAACTTTTCAAAATACTCTTCCCAGATTAACAGTAATTTTGAAATTCAAACAGGTTAAACATCTGACAATATTTACTGATTCATCTGTGTACAAAAAATGGCCCTCAATTCACAACACTGAACTGTAGTTTCTCCATGGAATTAGTAATTTTTAATGTTTTCACATACCCCTGTGAAACCTCTATATGACATGACAGATAATAAAATAATAGTAGCTCATATTCTCCTCACAGACAAACACAGATATAATTTTGGTCTAAACAAATTGCTGTTAAGGAACACAAAGTAAACCAATTGGAAACTCAGGTGCCATAAAATGCACATTTAGAAGATTTCTTTTTTCTTATAATATTCAGAATACCAAAGGAGAAGACAGAAAAAACCCAAATTTTAAAACAAGTCTCGAGTTTTAAAACAAGTTATTCTAGTATGTTAGACTACACACTTACCTGTACATCTACTGCTGTCTGAAGAACTGAGCCTGTCCCTTCTACATAGTGTCCATACCTTAACAACAACAATAACAATCTTAAATTAATATTTTCATTGGATTTCATAGCATTGACAACTGCAAAGATGTAGGGGAGGTTACTTAGGTTTCTTTGCTTTAATTAACAGCCTCCTGGATAGACAAAGCAAAGGGCCTCATTTATAACCACTGGTAACTGCTGGAGTGCAGTACCCTCTGAACATGCTCTCTGGGGATGAGTGTGCGCTCAGCGCAAAAGGGTTTATCCACACCAGCGCCTTATACAAGGCAACTACACAAAGCCAAGGAAGTCAAGCAGAGGACCACCAAAAAGAGCCATCTACATTGCCTAAAGCAATTTTACATTAAGGCAAAATGTGTTAAAGGTCAAATGGTCCCAGGGGCTCAAACTAGCTCTTCTTATTCAAAGGAGGACCACTAGTGTGAGCCTCCAGCTTTAATGTCAAAGCATGAGGAACAAAGTGGTTCAGTCAGGTTTAACTTTCGGTAGCTTGTGGGTTTTCCACTGAAGGAAGGGAGATGGCCAGGCATCTATGCAGAGCAGTAGAAGAAAGAAAGAAGAAGAAAAAAATTAAATCCAAGTAAACAGTAAGCAAACTTACATTCTGAAACCTATGATAGCTGTTCTTCATGCTTTGTGGTTGATTGCATAACATGTTTACTCTGTAGTCTCTTCAAGACTATCATTTGAATATAATGATGTGCTTTCAAAAACATGCTCTGTTAGTCTAACTATGGCAGTTTGAACATTCTGAACAGAAAGAGACTGAGTCAAGACAACAGACAGCTTTGCATTGTGGAAGAACCTCAGAAGATCCCCTGCTTTAGAGGGATGTAGTCTGCATCAATTGTTAGCAGATACTATTCTCTGGTTTTATCTGTACAAATGTAAAGACAATTACAAAGGTCTTTTGTTCCACTTGGGACCCATTCCTAATGCATGGCACAAGTTATGTTTCAAGTCTTTATAACTCCACAGTGAATAAAAGAATACTCTCCCTTCAGCACAGACACAATGACCCAGCATGGCTCAATCTTGAGTATTTCATCCTCAGCTGAAAAAGCTTATGATTAGTTCTGCCAATAACGGCCAGAGTAGCATTCATTTTAAAGCAAAGGGATTACAAATATTCCTCAGGATCAGAAGACCTAAACACTGATACGGATTAAATACTTGTGGAATTGAACTGTGTTGTAAATATATCATCTTTAATTGGTTAGCTGCATTCTGAAAATTCCCTAACACCAAGTTTAACAGTGCAACACCCACAGCACTGAGGAATCCTCATCCTCTTCCTCTTATATAGCATCTGATCATATTTCAGTTTAATATAACTAAGCCTAAATAAACAAATGAGGTAAATTTCAAAGTGGTATTGAAGAGTTTTTTGGGGAAAATAAATACTCCCATCTAAATAACTGGCACCAGAGTACATAACTCATCCCCCCACAAAAAAGACTCCAGTTGGTGTCCGTGTGGTTTGGCAGCCATGTGCGTGTGTGCGTGTTGGTTTTTTAACACAAATGTGGGCATATGGCCAATGTAATGTTAGCCGGATTGTTATTAACTATTATTGAAAATGCTGACTACAGAAAAGTTAACATTCTTACCTTAGACCCAGAATATAATTAAATTTTGTCACAGTAAAAAAATTATGTATTGATTTTCTGACATTTCATTACAAGTTATAATGAAAGAAATTGGCTTAAGAAATTACAGTCTTCAATTTTCATCTGATTCAAGATTCCCTCCCTCCTTTATTTCTGTAAGATTTAAAAAAACTTTCCATTTCATACTTGTATTTTTTCTGGGTATATTGTGTCCTATATTATGAATGACAGAAACTAATTTCCATAAAGTAAGAGAGCGCTTCTGCAATTGATATTTACACTATTTTGAAAGGTATCACTTCTCTTATCAATAGCATTTCAAAAATTTAAAGCATGTCCAGAATGATTATATCTAGAGAAATTAGATATAATTTTCATTTCCTCTGTCCTTTAAAATAGACAATTTCCTCTCAAAACTTCAGTCAGCACAAACATACTCCAAAAAGAAACCACGGTGTTGGTAGCCTCATGGAACTCAGCAATCATTCACTAAGTGGGCAGGAATCCAGTGTCAGATGGGCACACAGAATTACCTGCTTGATCTCTCATGTGTTACAGGCAATTACATTTTGCTGTATACTCCACCAAAGCCTTTCAGAAGACATACTGGTATAGCAAAAACCACTGATGAAATATCAGTGTTTGAGGTCCCTGAATTAGCAAGGACTGGAGAAGCCATACCCAGATAACTTCCATCGCATAAACCTTGCTTAGAAATACCTGAAAACCAAAGAGAAAAGAGGGCATTTTTTCTCCAACTCTCAAAGCTGATGGTCAGTGCGACTTACAAGAAAGACACCAGATAGGCGCAGCAGCACAGGGATTTTCTGTACTACTTGGAGTGCTGTTCCACCCCATTCAGGGGTCTTTTTCCTAAATCTCATGCTTGAGAAAAACATAAAAACACAGCTTCTGGAACAGATACAGCAGGGACTTACTCTCAGCCTCAGAAAGTGACTTGGATGAGATGTAATTCTAAACCTTCTCCTAACGCTGAGCTGTAAATGAGATGATTACATTGAGAACCATGTTGGCAACCTTCCTTCCCAAAGGCTCTTGAAAGAGGGAACAAGGATGGTAAATCAGACACAACTACCACAACTACTTCCATATCAGCAGAGGGGTAAGAGTCACATTCCCCTGGGGTCAGATTTCCCGCCACTATGTACAGAGACTTGGTATTAACTACTCAGGAGTCTCCTGCAGAGTGATTTTGATCAGTGTGACCACAAACTACCATGATGTATTCTGGGGAAACCACAAGTGGCCAATTACTTTTGATGACACTTCAGGCATATATAAGGTGCATGAGACACAGTTCTGGCCTAAGGGGTTTTTATAACTGCCAGCGGTGAGGGAAAGCACACGCAACCCAGTATGAGTCATAAGCATGCTTCCGCGTTTATTCAGATCGCTACAGGTTATATAGTGTTACAGTTAATTATGCAGAAAGTTACAAGATCATTGGTTAAGTGTCAGAAGGCTGTATTTTTCAGTTCTTTCCCATGCAGAGCCTCGCTGCTCGTGGACACCTGTTCCACACAGAGCTCCTGCTATCTTAACTCCTCCCCTCCTTACATTCCTGTGTGTTCCTCCTTCGTCTCTTTCCCACTGGAATCTGAAGATGGTACTTTTCCAGACGATGTTATTTTCCCAGTGCCTGTGCTAGGCCCTTGGCCTGAGCCGGGCCTGAGCCAGACACTCTCACAGCTTTTACACTTTACTTTGCTTGCACAAAGCCTTCAACGATCCACTGCCTTGCATTTTCCAACATATAACTATTGTAGTTAAGAAAGAGATCCCATGAGTTGCTGATGCTCCCATAGCTCATAAGAGTGAGGGAAGAAAAGGCACATCCATACATCAAGAGCTGGCGGAAGGCCTTTCCTGTTGCACAAATTTCAAACTTCTGAAATTATTTTTCTTCTTTTTTGTTGTCAAAAAGTTAAAAAACCTGGAGGAATTCTGTCAATCTGGCAGTCTTATTTCTACTAATTAAAAAAAAGTTACAATTATCTTTAACTCATCATCCAAGGCCTTTTATTTAAACATTCAGTGAATTCAAAATACCAATCCAATTAGAAAAAATTATCAGTAATAAGAATTCCCACAAATTTCCAGGCTCCAACTGGAATGTTTCAATACAAATGCAATGTGGAAAAGCTCCTCCACAGAGTTTCAGAACACACACCAACTTCCAGAAGTCAAACTTAAAATTCCAAGGTATAAATCAGAAAACTACTAGACAGAAAAGCGCTGATGTTCTGCTCCATCAAATATGATTTGAAATGCAGCAACCTAACTGGTTTCATGACAATCCACAGCTATTCTGATGTACACAGCTGAAAAATCCAAGAAATCAATAAAATGTACAGTGGAGACAGATTTAATGAGGAATGGATCTGTCAGGCATGACACTTTCTAACTTCATTGAGCAATATAAAGAAATTCATTAATGAATCAGCACTATACCAGTCTACTGGAACCATATTTCCGCAGGGGTAATTAAGCTTCTGTGAAGGTCAACAACAAATGGCAACTGTCTTTCGTGAATGCCTTTTTGGAGTGGGCACATGATGTTCTGCCAGACAGATTCTCATGCTGGCATTCCACTGGACGAGTAAGCACACTATATAAGGAGATTTCTTTCAAAGGCCTAGGGTTTTTTGATGAAACACCTCCCTGTGATTTTACAGGACATATGCAAAAATACACTTAAAATTTCGGGACATGATTTAGGAAGACATTTTCTCTTCAACTTACCCTTTTGTAAAGCACGTGGATCTCCTACAGGTGGGTTTAACAATGTCTAACAAGAAAGCATAGCGCAATAAAGACTTTGGTGGTAAGAAATACTGACTCATTTCTTCATTTTCCTCTTCCAAGAAGTCCTTTAGCATTTGAATAGAGGAATCATTATCCTGATCATGTTTTCTTTCCATTTCTTCTACTGTTTCAAGCTTAAATAGAAAGGCCCCTTTTGGTAAACTGTTCTTGCTGTTGCAATCTGGACCAGTGTTTGGATCCAGATTCTTCTCTTCAGGGGACAAAGAAGAACTGGTTTCACCCACTCTGTCAGCAACTTTATCCGTCAGTAAATCTTCTGGATCCTGATCTGGGAATCTTGTCAATATCTAAGAAGAAATGGTGACAAAAATAAAAGAACTGTATTTAATAAACAACTTGACAGACAACCACAGAGTCAAGTTAGAATTCCTTCAGAGATGCTCAGAATAAAGCAAATAACCTTTTGATGTTATTTTCATGCAGATTTCAAAAAACAGTAGCATCAAGATATGTTGACCTATCAGCAATGATGTCAGGAACAACCGCAAATAATTGCCTTTGCAAAAAGACCTTTCCTAGTGTGTAAAAAATGTAGCAGTATGACCTGTTTTCCAGCCCACTATCAGGCTACAGAACATTTCCCAGCTGTTTAAAGCCATCTAAGCCACAGACATGCACATCAGTCCTTACAAAACTCAATATCCAGGCTGAGAAAAGGAGATAGAATTTAACTTTTCTGTTAGTATCACACATGCTTCTTCTCCATTTATCAACACACACTACTAAACTGAAAATTTAACCCTAAATCTTCACAAAATGAAGCTAATTCAAGTAACATAAATAAACTCACTTGACCAGGAGCTTGAAAAGAAAATGGTTCTTGGTGAAGCTTCGCAATTAGAAAATATCGCAGCCTAGAATTGGGAATGCCAAGCTGTAATGGAAATTCAGAAACCTTTAGTCCATGTGATAAGTAGAGAAAAAGTGGTCTATAGCATCACACAAGTTACCTGCCATTACATGCAGTAACAAAACTATGGCGTACTAATATATTTTGTGACTTCAGAGATATCAGTGTTCATAGAATGAGAGACTCATAGAATGGTTTGTATTGGAAGGGTCCTGGAAGGTCATCTAGTTCCAAGACCCCTGCTGTGGGCAGGGACATCTTCTACTAGACCAGGTTGCTCAGAGCCCCATTCAAGCTGGCCTTGAACACTTCCAGGGATGGGGCATCCAGAACTTCTCCAGGCAACTGGTTCCAGTGCTTCACCATCATCATCATAAAGAACGCCCTCCTAATACCTAATCTAAAACTACTCTTTCTGTTTGAATCCATTCCCCCTTGTCCTGTCACTACATGCTCTTGTAAAAAGTCCTTCTCTGTCTTTCTTGTAAGCTCCCTTCAGGTACTGGAAGGCTGCAAATAGGTCACCCCAAGGCCTTCTTTTTTTCAGGGTATTCTCTACGTATTAGTTGATAATACCTAAGGACTTGTAACTTCCATACCTAGATATTTCCTAGGAACCAAGCGGGCAATTATTCTTTGTACCTCATGGTTTGGACTTTCTCTGTAATGAATAGGAATGTAAACAAAATTTTATGTGATGCTTGAAGAAATATTTACATGCCTCACAATTTCTTGGGACAGGTACTATCTGTTTTCTGTTAAAAGCAAAAAGGTTTCTCTTTGCCTTTTTCAACAAGGAATAATAAGACACCTAACAATTAAATAAATCTACCATCACTGGTTTTTAAGCTACAGTCTATTAGCTTCTCTCAAATATTTACGGTACTTCACTGATTCCAGTTAGTCTTGCACAATCTGAAATCTCTCTCAAACTTTTTTCAGTTGCCAAGGTAACATGGAAACAAAGCTCCTCCTCCCACAAGAAACAGTCACATTTTCTGTGCTGGGAAATTCAGAGGCACAGTGCTTCTGAAGCAATGAGGCTCCTGCAGGGAAAACCACCTTCCTGGTTACAGTGTAAATTCATGCCTTCTTAAAAATATCAAATGGCAGCAAAGCAATATGGGACTAGGATCTGAACACAAACAGCAATGCAATTACGCCAGTATGAGAAATCAGAAGTCATGTCAAATGGTTTTCTCATTCAAGTGTATCTTCAGTTTTGGGCATGACTCTCTTTTCTAATACAAAAGACCATTTTCAAATGTTCTTGGACTCAGTGCACTTTCAACTACTGAATAATATTAGAGCAATTTTTGTACTCACACAGGTTGGAGACAAGAGAAATTCCTGATATTTAAATCCACATTTTGCTAGTGTTTGCAAAAGTTCATTTCTGAAAAGAATCAAAAAGCAATTACTCCCTTCACAGTATCTATAGCCCTTTTCAATAAACCAAATAAAAACAGATTAAATTCAACATCATATTTACCAAAGCATTCATTGACATAATTGGACAGCAAATTATTCATATAACATCATCCATTTCTGAATTTTAGAGACAACACACGAAGTTCAATGTTAGAGACTATTAGACATTCACTCCTACTACAGTGCAAATGCCTCTTCAAATAACATCCCATCTCTAGGAGAGTAATTGTAGTGTGTCAACAAGGAAAGTAATCAGAGGGCAAGATACTCTCTTTATTGGGAATCATAAAACAGGAGATTAAAATCACTACTTCCCTCTGCTCACATACACAGCACCAGCTAAGCCTAACAAAAAGGTTAACTCATGGGATAACAAAAATCAGTGGCTTTGATTATAAAAGCGAGGTAGGACAGTACTTTATAAACAATGGAAAAAGACTGCAAGGGAAATAATCTTAAGACTTGTCTTTTGTATTCCACGCAGACTGCACTAGGCTGGAACTATACAAAAGGCAAGAGTTGTGACCTGTACTCAGCACTGTATGTGAGACTGCATTCCAAGTTCCATAAGAGAAAACAAATGTCCTAACTGGGGTGTTTTCGGAACTACAGCTTGTCCCAAGCACTGGCCAGCAAGGCACAGCCTAGGGAATCCCGGGGTCTACAAGAGGGGACCCCTTAACCCGTGAGAGGGCTGAGCATGACTCCCAGCTGCCTGCCATGCTCATGAAGAGCTTGATATGCTGGGTGGCTGCTCTCTTGCTGCTTTAAGGAATGCTATGGAAAGATCCTGCTCTATTCCAGCAAGAACTGGGAAGGAAGACTGCAACTCTCTCTCCTGCCTTGGTCACAAGAGAGGAGAGTGCTCCTGCTGTCATTAGGTAATTGTAGTGAGGTTTCCTCTTCCACATTTCAGACCAAGACTATAGATGATCTTCTTACTGTATCTCTGAACTGTTTGGTGGCAGCTCCAAACCAGGGATAATCTACTATCAACAAAGGTATTTAAGAAAGCCCCTAGACTATTCTGTGACCTCAGCACAAGATACCATTGGCTCCTGTCATGAATAAGCCCCTGAAACCTCTGAGTGTTACACCTATTGTTCTTTTTCTTTGATATACTGACCTTTTCTAAAGGAAACATGATAATCAAATAAACTAAACTAAACTAAACTAAAATATTCATCAAATAATCAAGTAAAATTCAAAATAAAATACTGTTGCAACATATTTTATCTGCTTAGAGAAATAAACAATTTTCTAGCAAGTTCTTTTCACAACCTAAGATTTTAATTCCTGTCCCATCTCAAGCTATTTTGTTAACTCAGATTCTAGGAAATAAAAATCCCTTCTAAAGAATAAATCCCTTTTCCTTCTAAAGAATATATCCTTTTGGCAAACTAAAACCTGCATATATTAATTAGAGTTCACCTTGCAGAAGAGGATTCAAATCCTTTAACATTTTCTAGAAGTAGGTATTTTGGAAGCTTCTGAAGCCTACAAGGGAAAAAAAAGCAAATCAGAGTTACAAGATGTAAAGTACATCAGATTCATCCACAGATTTGTTTAGCTACCAGAAAGATTAAAGTATTTCCACATCATGCTAACTGTTAAAGTTTAGCATTCTTAAAAAATGTACCTCAAATCATTTCCAACTGATTTAAAAATGTGGACTGCTGGTAAAAATCACAAACCCCACCTGTGTTCAGATGAACAGCTGTACCCTCTTGTACTCCATGCATGTACTTTTGAAAATGTTTATGACTGTTCATTTCCTAAAGCATAATAATATTTTTCAACAGATTAAGTGTATAATAGGAAATATAATTGTATGGGAATTACTACTTAGCCACATAACTGTTGATTTCAAGTTCTTGTACCTGAAATCAATGTCAAAATGTCATATCAGCTTTACTTTTAATGCATCAGAACCAGTATTCATTTAATCAATTTAAGAAACACAACATGTTTAGAGTTCAATTTTCTATATTTAACTTCTTCATTTCGATGGGGGGAAGGGAAGGAGGTGTCTGAGCTTTAGCAAGATCAGTACAAAGGACTGGAAATAGGCACATTCCAAAAACAGCATATTAAATCTCTGGAGAAATGAACATGCCCAAACTGTGCCAGGGATTGTTACAACAATTTAGAACCATAGATGATTCAGATTCAAGTCTCTGGGAACATTCTGTGGCACTGATTAATTCTCTAATAAGGCTAATGAAGACACAGAATGTCTGTCACACACTGGCATCTCAGAACAACATACAGAAGCAGCATATTAATGCCCCCAGACAGCAGCTCCATGCTTATTGAAGTTACTGACTTTAGACTTCCATTGGAACAAATCACAGCAGAATTTGTTTTAGCACATTTTTAACTACCACCAATTAAATACATCACATGAAGAATTAAAAGAACCAATGCATCTCACAAGAAACTGGAAAATGTACAAGATACTATGCCAAATTTAGAAATACTAAAAATAATAGTGAAAAAATAATACTAAACTGAAAAAAAAGCAGCAACAGCCAAATTCCTTGCAGAGGAATGAAGACTATATCTGCTGGTATGTTTACTAACACTCATCATCATTGCCTACTATGAAACTTCTTTTTCAGCAATGAATCAGAGTACAGCCTGCAACGGAAGCACTCATAGGGGATCAACAGATCACAAGGCAAGTAATCATTGCACAAAGAGGAAGTGTTAAGTACTTGGCAGGTATTAACATTAAAATTATGTCTGTAAAAGCAGAATTTTGATGTTTTAGCTTTGTATTTCCCCAGGTTATGGCTTGGACACAATAAACAGACAGTATCTGGACCATTTGGATTGGACTTTGCTGGCTGGGTGCTCCAAGGATTTCCAAGGTCTTTGCAGATCGTGAAGTTGTCTTTTCCCTTATTTCCAGTATTTGTCATCCCAGGCTATCTCTGAGCCTCATTTCAGTGACATTTCATTATAAAAGACTGAGCAAAAGGTAAGTACATCCAGGGGATGAGGTATTATTTTACAGTTTTCTGTAAAAACTGCACAGACACCATAGTAATATGGAATGTAAAGGGATAATTCCTGTATTAAGAATTTCCCTTTTTGGGGCTGAAGTACTCCATACTCAACGTCTCACAAATCTATCCTATTAAAAAACACATAAGCACTATCTTAGTAAAACACAAATCCACTGGAATTGAGAAACTCTAAGGAAGCCATCATGTTGAACCTTCTAGTGACTGCTTGGAGTAGGTGTTGCTTCAAGAACCCGCCCCAAGGAGATAAGGGACATTAGAAAGGTCTCCTGGGGTGTTGAGATAAAAGTGAGACAGCCAAGCCCAGGTCCTTTGCATCGTCATGATAAAAATATATGTCCTGGAGTGTCTAAAGCTTTGGTTTTGAGAAGGAAAAGCTTCTGCCATTTATCCAGCTAAGCTCACAGCAACTGGGAAGCAATATTTCTGTATTAATGCACTACAGTGTCCTAAAAGCAGCCAGCCTCTTAACCATGTCTCAGTTTAATGGAAAGGAATCCCAAGGTCATGATTCCTTTAAGGATATGGAAGGTACTATTATTCTGACAAATTATTAACTTACACAGTATCTGCCAGGTTTTATTTATCATTTTAAAAGGTCAGGTAAAACCTGTGTTAAATTTCTTGTTCCACAAAAGACATCCTCTGCAACTTCTAAACAACCCACATTCTCTCCCTAATTTTGAGTCTCTGCTAGAATCAGGGGACTAGTAATAACCATTTTTTTTAACGTATGAATTGTCTAACTTACTGCACTACAGAATCTACGTTTTGTTCTGTGTTCTCTGCCATAGATTTCTTATGTATGGCCCTGCTAAGCCACTCAGCCCTTCTGTGTCTGTGCTCACTTTCTACTCATGACAAGGGCGAAGACACAGCTCCTGGCAGTTGCTGGCTGCATAAAGTTTCTAGAAGAAGGATGAAGACCCTGCTCTCCCAGTGCTAATATTAGTTTGAAAGAAAGGCTTTTTGGTACTGGTTTCCTTCTGTGCTGAAAGCATTATTAAAAAAAAAAAGAGTAAAAGAGACAACAAACATCCCTCTGTCCTTCTCCAATACTGAGAACAAGATTAACTAATGGAGGAATATATAAAGAACAGCTGTCCTAGTCTCCAGGTGAAGCAACACTGCCATTAATACAAATAATTATGGCTGTATTATTAGGAACTGGGATCTGACCAGGCAATAAACGACAGATGAATGCAAAGACAAGGACACTGTTCAGACAATGCAGTGCTATTTGAACTCTTTAGTATTGCTACTCAAAACAAGAGACTGTACTACAAACCAAAAATACACAATCTGCCCCAACACATCTAGAAGCAGCACCAAAAATAACAAAGACTTTAAGAAAGAATGGAAGGGGGTGAAAGATGCTTTGCATTGTACAGTCAATAACATATTTAAACAAACTTTCAAATGGTACCTCTTCAAAAGATGATACATGTTGAACCTAAGCTTTTGTAACCTGGTATTGTTAAAAGATTTCATGTTTCCATGAGACCAATAGGCCAACAATTACGTTATCTACTCCTGCTTCTGTGTAAAATCAAGTCCAATTTGATGTTGAACTGAAAAGAACTCTTTATTTTCATTTATGATATAGGCACACTTTAAACAGACATGCAATAATAAGGAAACCAGACAATGAAAGCATATACAGTAACTATGAGGTGATTATGGCATTAGTAAAATACAAGTATTTGCAAGTTACATATGATCATGTGAAAAAACCACAGAATACAACACTGTACTATTAAGTACCTCTGTAAAACATTACAGACTACTTGTCTCACTGAAATATAGAAGACCTAGTTACAACAAAGCCTAGTTACAACAAAGGCTTTAGAATGGAGGTATACCTTGGGAGAATATCAAGGATATAGAGAAAGCTCTTTGTCCGTGGATCAGATACATCACCTTGCAGGCCAATTCTAAGAAAGAATAAAGAAACACCTGTGTATTACTCAGAGCAGACTGACATTTGAGTTACATTTTTCTACAGAATGCTGACACTTTGCTTTGAGTTTCAAAAGGGGATTCTGCAAAAGCATCACATAAAGACAGGAAGACCTGCTCACAGAGGCCAGTGTCCTGAACAATGCTCTAAGGAATGAAAGTCTGGCCCTGGAATCCATCAGCTCACAGCAAGGTTAAAATTGAAGCATTCAGTAACGAAATCCACTCCCCACTCTGCAAAGCCTTTAACATTCTGGTCTTGTCCAGCGAAGCCTTTGAACATACTTGGCTCTGAAAGAACAAAGAAACCCCACTGGGTTTCTGGGAATACCCTGCTATTTTGCACTGAATATATTAAATTATTTCTATGAATTAAAGCCTCATTGTTCATCATTTAGCAGGATTGAGCCCCACATGAATAACTTCAGAACCAATTTTATAACATCAAACTGGACAGATTATGCAGGTTACAAAAATAATAATGATTCCAGGCCTGTGTTTCCCTAGCTTATACTTGTACTAGTCCATTAAAAAAGAATAAAAACTTTGTAAAAGACATTTAGCATGTATCTAAATTAATCAGTCATACACAGATTTTTCTTTTCATCATACTACAAAGAAAAAAATCTGAAGAAATTATTCCTATATACATCATAAATTTGCACTAATTCATTTTTATAGATCAGCACCACTCTACAGGGATTTCTTTTCAATCTTAGAATTTTCAATAAGATATACTTTAAACAATCAGCACTATCACCATCAACAGACTTCTTTCGTGAAGCTACTACTTTGCATGAGTGCAGTTACTAGAATCTCATCTCCGTTGGTCACTGCTGTCAAAGATATGAACTATAAACTAATCTGACAAATAACATCTCAGTAAACTCAGTTCTTAATCAGCAAAATATTTCTCTTTATCATCGACAAAATCATTTCAAAGCCATTATCCTTCTGGGCTTGGCTAAAATAGAAATATTCTTCAAAATAAACTATATGTGTGCATGTGCAATTTTCAAAGTACGAATAAAACCAGATCACACTCTTAAGTCTCAAACAGAACCAAGAAATTCCAATCCTCCTTCTGGAGTTGCCCCAGGAAAATATTAGATTGATATCTAAAGGGAAAGACAGCCCTCCTGAACACTAAATTTCACTATTAGAGGAACAATACAGTACACAAAATAGGTGCTATAAGAAGCTTACTTAACTTAAACTGAATTAATATATACATACACAAGAACTGTGATCAACAATTAAGATGCAAAAGGCTGCATTCTTTCACTTCAGTAAACATCATGGTGAACAGAGCTACAACATATTTGCTTAGGAAGAGAAAGATACACAGACTACCCACACATAGTGTCAATCTTGAAAACATTTCTCCTTTGACCGTACATAGTGCAATAACTGCACTTTTCTCCCAAGTGTGCTGTATCTACCTTGTAAATGGCTGACAGGGAGGACTCATCAAAATCATATCAAAAGATAATCTGTCGAATTCTTTCAGTGTTATGCCCTGAAAATAAAAAAAAAAAATAGAAGAATGTTGAGTGTCGTGAACTGTATGAAATTCTCAAGTCATCTTTCAGATCAAACTACTCCTCTCACTTCCACTGCATGCTTCATATAGCAAAAAACTACTTAATCTCCTATTTGACCTCATAATTTCAAAATCTCTTCTACTCTGGCAAACCATAAAATGCAAATATGCATTTAATAATTTGAATATTAAACAAAACACTAATAATAAACACTAATAATTAAACTAACACTAATAACATTTATACATAATCTTGAGGTTTTTATCTGCTCATTCTTTGAGGTGTGTAGTGGTTCTTTCAGGATATATTGACCTGTTATTTCCCCTAAAAATAAAGTATCATTACTGAGATATGAACTCTTTGTATATCAAAACCAGTGTTCACATACTCAAAATATGTGAAAAAAATATTTGAAAAGTACCTCAAGTCTAATATGATAATTTTTACAGATCCAAACTATAGGCTTTAACTCTTAGGAGCTCACTGGTAATGCACCCTGTAAAGTTTATTTAATTCTAGTTTTTGCCCAGTAAAAATTACTCAAAGATTCTGTATGGCTGAAATTCTCCCCTGCAAAGATATTTCTGCTCAGAAAAGAATGAATTAGGTCTGTGGTAGGAACGAATTACACAGGTAGAAATTCCTCTAAACTAAGTTTGCACCAGCACTAGAAGGTCAACACATTAAGGGGTCAGAAAGAAAGAAGGATAATGATCAAGTAATTATGACTTGGACAAAGAAATCACCCCTTACATATTTTGAGGGATATCTATATAGCCAATGTAACATAACTACCCTCAGAAAACTAGACAAAAGCTGTTGGTTTTTTCCATTAAACTTGAAGAGAGTTTTATTGACTAATAATCTGCTCTTGTCTACTATGACACAGGCAGATTCTTCTTCTTTTTCCATTATAAAACTATAAACTATCATTTAGCCAGTTATTACTGAGTGCTGAATAAGGATTTAACCTTTAGCCACCTATTTAACTCTTAGTTAAGCTGGTGTCTTAAAACAGACACAGTATCTCTTACTGTCATGTTGTAAAACCACAAAAGAAGATTACGAAGTATACAGTAATTTCTAACTCAATCCAGACACAACTCCATGCCTAGCTTGCCTCTCATTTATTAAAACAGAATCCAATTAGTTATTTTTCAAATAATTTGGAAAGTGACAGAATTCCTAAAACATTTTATCTATTGAGGCCATTAAAAAAAAGTCAAGACTTTTCCATCCAATATATTTTGGTGTGTTTTTCTGAGCTCAATTGTAACTACAAAACAAAGGCATGCTCCCAAGTAATTTAATGAAATCTTTCAAAGTACATGAAAATATTTTTTTAATTTAAAAATATGATTTTTGACATTCCTTTATTGGTGGTAAGCATTCATCTTGACATTTATGTAACCCTCTTGATGCAGCAGGCAAGACTTTCAGGAAAAGTCTGCAGTATGAATATCACTCTTACTTCAACAGACAATTACAGCACAAGAAATTGAAGTTATTGTAAAACTGCTTTATTCATAAAAACATATATCTTTTTGTCTCTCTTGTTACTGGTAAGGACAGTGAAAACAACTTACATCTACAAATGCCAGACTACAGTAAAAAACCCATTGATTACTCACCTCAATAGTCTTTGCCCATAACGGTGTTCTGGGAAAGTTGTGCTTATAAACATCATTGGCAAGAGTGTTCACATCAACAGCAGCAACAACTTCCGCATATGTGCAGCTTTCTAAAATTAAAAAAACAATTTGAAAACTCTAGCTTCTCTTTACTACTCTTGGAAAAACATATTTGCTCAGTTGTGTTACAGCTATGCTCAAAACCAAAAGGCAAAATACACAATCAAACTTTGCTGCTTTACCTTTGAAACTCTGCATGAAAAACATACTGTTTTTCTAATCACATGGGGAATACTTTTCTTCCTTATATATCCAAAAATGGAAGCTAACTCTGCACTCAGCTAGTAGATAAATAAGCTCCAAACGGGGTGCATCTCTACAGTGTTTCCACCTGCACTCTGCAGGTCTCTGTGGCCAGCAAGGTCCCCGGCTGCAGGAACCCCAAGTCAACCTGCCAAGCCCCACTGCCACTGCCTTATCCACTGACAACTTAAAAGAACCAAGTGTGTTATTTTAAGTTACTACTTCTCATTATGAAAAAATGGCACCAATACATTTGATGTATGTCTACTCTTCCAATAAAACTTTTAAGTTGTCTGAAAAACATTTGTGCTTATATTTCAGTAAAGCCTTAGGCCTCAAATTCAACTGCTGCCTCCTTTGAGTCAAAGGTACCCAAACTACCAAACTTGGCAGCTCCTCCTCTCTTGGATAGAAGTGTTATTGAGGAGAGCACAGTGTAACAAATATACTCACAGCTAAAACCCTGAAACAAAAATACACTAAAAAGAATGTAAATAAACAACTGTGAAATTACAGAGTAAGAGAATAATAGGTTCTACAGAAGCTGAAGAGATAAAAAGAGCAGTGTTTTTACTCCATTGCTCATCATGTCACACTATATTTATTACTAAACACACTATCTTCACTGAGGCTTTTTATCCAAGGAGATGGGCTGTGGTTACTGTTACAGCCGCAGGCAGAGAAGTGACCCTACCTCCTGACACCCAAGATCAGTTTCAACCACCAGGATATTTACATTATGGTCAGCAATACAAAGCCTCAGATGAAACACAGGCAATTTTTAAAAACTTTTGTAAACCAAAAGAAACAAGGCAAATAGCCACATGCCTTTGAATAATCTCACAATATGCTCAAGTAACACATTAACAAATGACCTTATGAGACAGCTCATGAATTACTGCTAGTCAGCTAATTATTTACAGTTTGAGAGGATGAAAGCCCAACTGGGATGACCCCAGTGGATTTAATTTTGAATGATGCAGTTACCATCCATCTACTATCTTTCAAGGTTTTCAAGGCCATCTTAGTCAAAACTAAGATGAAAGAGAAATCTGGGTATTGAAAAGATTGTAGCAGATATTTAAGCAAGGACAAAGCTGGTTCTTCTGGGTTTACTTGGTGCAATCGAGGGCAAAAAGATAAGGATTTTCACAAGATAAATATTTACAGACAATTAGGGTCAACATACAAATCACTATTTGCCATTACTGTCTTGACCTTTTGACCATAAGTTGTAACTGAGAACTAAATACAGGTGTATCCACAAGGACAACAGAATGACTACACCTGAGATAACAGAACAGGTATATTAACACTGACACCTAGCGTGAAAAGAAACTGACTGAATGTCTCAATTTATAAACATATTCAAGAAGCAACACTTTCATCTTCCTAAAACAAAGCTGCAGCATCAAAGTAACAGGAACAAACTTCAAATACTGGTAAGGAGACTGCTTTTCTCACTTACTTTTTCAGTTCTTGAAACACATTGTCCTAACAAGCTGACCCTTACTGTGTTTTCCAGGTACTCCAGGAGAAAAAAACAATTTAAAAAATCAAGACACCAAAATTATCATCTAAATTAACATATAGTTTAAAAAGGGCAATTGGGAAGGCAATCTGTGTGCTTTCTCTCACAACTCATGATTCAAACACTCATCTTTTTCACTGCTATTCATCCAATGTCTCCCTGCATGCATACATGAAAAAATAGCTACTGGGGACTTCACAGGACCAAAAGCCTCGAAATACTGGAAGAGAGCACATAGCTAACAGTAACCTATTGAATCTCCTTGCAATACAATGCTCAGTCTAAAACAGAGATGTAAACAGCACGGAAAAAGGACAGGAACTTTTCCTGAAGTACTTCACCTGAAATCCTCTCTTCCCAACTCAAAGACCTAATAACTTTTTCAAAGCTTCTCCTACTTTTAATTTGAAAGTTGCAGTTCACTTGGGAATTCCTGTTACAGAACAGACTCGTCTTAAAAGCTGATTAAGCGTATTTGTGTGGAAATACCCTGGAAACGCATGAAGGAGCTCGAGCAGACAAGCAGCTCTCACACATTCAACCTAACAAAGAAAAGGCTGTGTAAATTTCAAACAATGTGAAAATGCAACATTTTTTAAAAACTTCTCCTGAAAGTTAATTAACTTTATGTCAAACTGTGATATTCTGCTTTTCTATAGAAACTACATTTACTACTTGAAAATTACTACAAGGAATGGATCATAAAAAAGCCTGAATGCAGAATCTAAGAAAAACAGAATCAAGACTGTGTTTAACTATCCCCACTAACAAAAGGCACTAAACCAACTCAGGAATTGCTGACTTGGTGGGATGTTAAATCAACTCCCCAAAATACATACCAGAACTTCAATACAGAAACAGACACAGCTCTGGAGACTTTTTTATCCCCCACAAACAAGTACATCCAATTTTCAAAACACAGCCATTTAAGAGAATTACAACCATGCAGAAAACAGTATTATTTTATTCAGACTAAAGGAAAAACAACACACATTTCCTAAGTGAAACTAAGAGGCTGCTGAAATACTTGATTTGCAAGATTCCTCAACACCAGTTTTTGAACTGAGGCTTCGCATCTCTGAGCAAGATGATGTAGCTCAAACGGAAGCCACAGACGTGATGGGGAAGTTACTGAAGGAGGTGTTATGGCTTATTTTTAGGCAGACTAGACTGTAATATTCTCTCTTGGCTGAAAGCAGATGAAATAAAATTTGTATCATCCTATTAGTAACGCACTGATTTCACACTTAAAGCTCAAAACCTCTTGGACCCAGAGAGCAGAAACTCTTTAACCATTACTTAAACTGCCTGAAGAGGCAGCAATCACATTTTGGGTCCCAGTTCTCTCCTTTGTTGAATACACAATGCTTACAAGCCCTTTCAGCTATGGAGTCACCATTCTTCAGGGAAAGGGACACTGCTGTAATGACTGCAGTGATGCAAGGTGATGCATTCAAAACAAAGGAAGACAGGATGTGTGCTTCTGTTTTGAAAAAGTAAACCCAAAGAGTGTCACCTTCAAATGCCAAACATAAAATTTCTGACAATACATTATCTGTCCTTTTCCTCTTCAGAATTGATTCCTTTGTCATGTGTTTCTGCAGACCTCAAAATTAACATAGATCTGTTTATATTCACCACTGTACTTTTGCAATAGAGTCATCAATGTCAACAGAACACATGAAATACACTGTGTTATAGCAAGGGCAGTTTGGTAGATTTCAGAATATTGGAAAATTGGAGCCAGAACAATTATCTATTCTAACAGGTATATGGAGACAGATGGAAAAGGGAAGTTTGGTCACATGTTTTGTTAGTCCTGTTTCCTTTTAAAACAGAGAGCAAAGATTTAATTTCTGAGTTGTCAGCTCTTGGCTGAAATGATTAGGCTGGACTGACCATGGCTACAGTCAACACGACTATCAGTAAACTTGATACTTGCTTCCTACAGGATACTTAGCAACTTCTTTCACTGCTCTATTTGTACAGGATTTGGTCATGTCAAGCCATTAATACTTTATAAACTTCCATTATAGCACAACTGGCACCATCCTGTGCTAAAAATAGATATATTTTGGAGAAGCATTAAATTGAGTCTAAGTGCAAAAACTTGCTCAAACCAGCAATGTTTTCGTTTTGCATCGTGTCGAATCCTAAAGCTCCTTGCCAGTTTTGTCTCCTTTGCCTCTCCTGGTGGGATAGCTATGTTTGGTGCAATTACACACACCAATTCATTATGCTCTTGCAATTCACAGACAATCAAATAAAATGAATAAACACGCGTGACAGAGCACAAGAGACAGAAATTTTTACTCCGTAAAACTGAAATATAACAACTGCAAAGGAAAAGTATCACCAACTTTATCACTGCAAAATTATGGTATTTTAAAAAATATGTCCTTTAATATTTTATGCAAGAAGACTTTTTTCAGGGATCTGGAAGATTACAAATACTTATGGCAGAGACATGGAATCCATTTTTCATGGAAAACTGCCTAAATTAATAAGCCAGTTTAGGTTTGTTTTGGTTGGGAAGGAGGAAGAGCGGGATGTTTGTTTGATGGAAAGTTGCTAAGGAAATGAATTTGCAGCCATAGATTTTCTAAAAATAAAACACTATTTTTCACTGCAGAAACTCCGCATGTTTTAAAGAAAAAATTCACTCACACACACATAAAAAAATTATCATAGATTTAGATATATGACCTAAACAGCAATCTTTATAAATCTCAAAAGGTTTGGGGTGCAGGGCGGGAAGAAGAAAGAAATGCACTTCTATCTCTCAGCTGCCTCAATCTTTCAAGAGTGTGAACATGAACAGTCTCACTGATTTCCAACCTTAACTAAGCTCAACTTTCTAAATTGTATCTTTTTGCAGATCTTTGGTGCTAAAATATTATTATAAAGCATTCAAAATCTAAACCCAGAAGTTCTGCATGTGCTGAACTATCTATTGCTAAAGTACCAACACAGAGCTAGACAATCCCCAAGATTTTTATTTTCAGCTTTAGATTGAAACATAAATTCAGGAACAACCTTCTCTTCACCACCGAAAAGAATGTGATTCAACTGTGAAACTATGTACTTGTAACTTCTATGTACTCTTTACAGAGAAACACATAAAAACTATAAACCTCCATGAATATGTGAAAATTCAATTATTTCTTACAATAGGTAAGAACAGTCTCAAAACCAGTTGCATACTACTTGGTGCCAAATGCATTCCACTTTAATGACAGCTGCCAAAACAACAAACATCCTCATCCTGCAAGCAATCTCAAACCCAAGTTTTTGAAAGATCACAGCCAAAAAGGGCATCAAGGTAGAAAAGTCAGTATCAGATTTCCTGAAAAATACCTATTTGCCAACTGAAACACTGGCAATTTCACAGAAAAGTAAGAAGTTGGACCAGCTGTACTAACCATAACTGACCCCATAACATGGCCAGGAACTAGCTTGCCAGAGCTGCACAATCCCTCTTGCAGAACAAGTCTTTCCTGGGATACTGCCACTGAAATACTCCATGGTCCCTCTGTTTTCAACATATTCATATTATTTTTCTTGGCTAATAGATTTACTAGAAACCATACCAAGATAATACATTATTATACATAATCTTCATCTCACATGCATCTGGCTTATGAAAGCACTGCCACAATGGAGGCCTTTCTTTCAAACTTCATATTTATATGGAAAAAACCCCACAACCCTTCTAATATTTCCATACATGATTTAAGAGGAAGATGCTGAACAATCTGTCACTTACTAAATGGAGAAAACGATCAGAGACCTTTTCAAATAACATGCTTTCATGTACACATATAGGCCAAAAACATATAAGGAACCCATTATTAAAGTACTTACAGAGGAACATTCACTTCTTTTCTGTTTTATTTGCACGTAAAAGCAAACATTTCAATGCCCCTTGGCTTGACTTTGTTGCTTCATAAACTATGTAACAAAACTGAATCCAGATATCTAAAGGACTTTAAAAACCAGTAGAAATTATCAAATGCCCAAGTATATCTCTGCTCCCAAAAGAAATCAAATCCAACAAAAACAGTTCTATGTAATAACCTGCCATTTAATACTTAATTCAGTGCAAATTTCGTAGGACCCTTCTTATTCAAATTGCCTGACTACTACTTTTAACAAGACTCTAAACAAGATTGTCATCCAGAAGTCTATGGTCTGGACCTTTCCTGAGGTAACACAATACTTGGGCTGAGCTCTCATATGCTTTCCAGAAAAATAAGCACTCAGATTGAAAAATGTTATACCAACATTAATGCAAATAGCTTTGCGTCCATTCAGTTAGCAAACTTCTTAGGGTCATTTACACAAATAATAATGGGAATGCCGTTACTTAGAGTCCGTTCATCTGCTTTGGCTGATACCACTACAGAAAAATCTCAGTCTCACTCTTCATACTTACTGGAACTTCTTCAGTCAAATGTAAACCCAGAAGAACAGAGATTACAACACACACTGATACTGAAGCAGTTGTGTTCAGCAAGTTCAGAAATAGTAAACGTGGAAGTAAATTTACCTTTTCAGGAAATAATAAAAGGGGTTTAGTTAAAACCTTCAGACTACAAACTACACCATACAGGTGACATGATGTCAAGACTTCATATGTGTAGTAACGATCCACTGGGGCATCACTAATTCTGTGTACCTTTTGGATAAAAGTTTACAGTATTCTGATAATCTAATGACACGTTCCCAACATTCCCACCCTTTTAAAGATTTACTGAGCTGCAAATGACGTTTTTGCAAGTGGAAGGTCACAGGATATCACATCTAGCATTATAATTTACTAATAATTGCACCACACTACTGAACGGCCCCAAGACATCTATTATTATGGGAAGAACACAGCTAGAAAATTCAGTAAAGAGTAAAGGAACCATGTTGTAGGCTAAATTTCAGGAACCAGTCCACCTTCTGTGGAAATATGGAAATTCTCTACAATACAACAAACATGGATAGCTCCCCATCACTTCAGAAATATAGCTACTAGAAAAGTAGCACATTGCCCTTAGCTTGTAAACTATATACAAGGCATAACACACTCTTTTCGTTCTACAAAAACTCAAAAATCTGCAGTTCCAGACAAAGCTATACTTTTCTCTTAATATCCTAAGAATGTCTGTGGAAATAAGGAAAATGCATCCTCAAAACAGGTGGTTAGGAACAATTAATAAACCTACTTAATTGTTCATTTTTATATATAGTAAATGTACTAAAATATATTTTATATATTTATGTTTATAAATAAAGCACATATACATGTTCACGCAAAAATAGGATAGCAGAAAAAATGCCACTCTGCCAATTTTGAGTATGTTTTAAGTAAATAAATTATGATAAATGGATTTTACTACATAACCATACTCTTAACATTCCATAGCTCCCCAGAAAAATAGCAAAATAAGGCAAGTTTCCACCTGATGTTCCTATGACAATGCTCTCTATTAATGCTCCTAAAGACTGAAGAATTTGAAGGATTGTAGTTACAGTTAAAATTATTCAGGTGATTCTCATAAATTATACTAATGTGTGTTGAAACCTGGACTTCAAAGTAATAAAGTCCAGGGTACTAACTCAATTTTTAATTTGGGGAAGCCGATTCACAGAGAGTCTACAGGACCTGCTGAAGGTCACCCAGGCTGTGCTTTAACAATTCAGCAAATTGAGCTCCAGGGTTCCTTGTACCAGACCAAAAGCTCACCTGGGCACATGGGCTGGTGTGAACTCGCTACACCAGTTCAAATTCCCTATTCAGTTTATAAAATGTTATGCCACGCTCAGACGGTCAGGTTCACATAGGAACATGGCTCAGCTGTTCTCCTAACTATGGCCCACGAAACCCAAGTCCATGTGCATGCCAGAGGGAAACCTTGGCTAATGTGGTTATCACGCCGTGCATCTCAATGATGCTGATTGCATTTGCAGCAGGGGTGCGTCTGTACTAGACGGAGCACATACTAACAAACACCAATTCATGGCCTTTCCAGAGACACCTGCTTGGGCCAAGGAAGGCGCATGGATCCCTAACTCCCGTCCCAACGTGCTCCTGGATACCTGGTGCCGGCACACCGGGCTGGGGAAGAGGCTATGGGAGAAGAGGGCCCCCTCTGCCCGCCCCATCTAGAACAGGGCACCCTGCACAGCCCCCCTCCGTCAGGGGCCGGGGTCCCCTCGAGAAGATGAAGCCCCCGAGGGCGGGCTGTCCCGGGTGGGGAGGGCAGCACCGAGCCCCGCGGGACGCGCAGGTACCTCTGAGGGCCTGGTGCATGCCCCCGATGCCGCTGTACAGCTCCAGCACCCGCAGCGCCGCCATGCTCGGCCCGCCGCGCCCGCGCGGCCCGCCCGGCGCCTCCCNTCGGGGAGCCATGGGCGGGATCGGCCCCGCAGGACGAGGCCAGCCCCGGCTCAGCCGGCCCCGCCGCCCTGAGGTGTCCGTGGGGCGGCTGCTGCCCGTGCCCCGCTGGCAGTGAGGGGCAGACAGGGAGCCGCCGCCCGCCATGAGTCCCTCGGGGCTCAGGCGACAGTGCTGCGGGGCCGAGGGCGAGAAGGAGCATGCGGGAGGGCCAAGGGCTTTGCCTCAGGGCGGGCTGCGCTGTCCCGCCGCGGGGCAGCTGGTCCCGGCGGCCTTGGCGCTGCTGTGGGCCCGGCGTTCCGGGATTTCGGCGTAGGTCACATTGTTGAGAAGTGCTTTCAAAGCCCGCACAGGAAAGAAGGAAATAACTGATGAAACTGCCCTAATTTTCCCCGACGCTTCTTGCTAAATTGAGAAGGAAGAGGCTAGTCAGTGACACTGTTGCAGAGTGTTATGTGGGTTACCCACCCCAGGCAAGCGGACAGTCGCCTATGCCTCAGTTTGCAGATTCAGATTGTAAAGTGAAGATGAAACATTTTAAAAGAAAATCAACTAAACCAAATCTGAGCATGTTTCTCCACTATTTCCTTAATTTAATTATATTGTTGTGGAGCCTTTTAGAAACCTCTCAAAAATAAGGTGGATTTAAGGAATATTTATTAGCCAATATTTCCTTAGAAGCTGCCTCATACACCATGTCCTAGTAGCTCCCACCTCTTGACTTGCAGTGGGAGAAGAGTTTTTAGCTGAAATTGGAGGGCAAAAAAGAGGTAAATCTGCTGCCTTTCAATGCACTTCGCCAGAATATAGGATGCATCAGCTGTGGAAAACAGTGGAATTAGAAACAAAATTTCAAAGCAAAAATATCAGTCCTTGCCAGTTTTTTTGAAACCTGTGGATCTTCATTATCAGAATCTGGAGCTGCTGCTTTCTTTGTCATCCATGGAAGTAAGCAGGTGGCTTAAACAAGAAATCCAAGTCTACTTCTAGGATTTGTGAAAGGAAGTGCAGCAGCTGAGGTACCAGAGGAGAGCAGAAGGCATTGCAACCAGTGGCATTCAGGTTTCCTGCATGGATGGTTGGTGGGGAACCGAGAAAAGGGAGGGAATCACATGGCACAACTAAACCAGGAATGTGCTCTCTGGAGAAAACAGTCATGGGACAAAGATGCTGAAGGCTCTGAAGAAAAGGGGTCAAGATGATGAAGATGGCTACAAAGAGCAAGGTTGTTACCAGCTAAGAAGATACACTTCGGTAGAACACCTTCAAAATACAGATGCAAAATGAAAATAAAGGAAAAGGCAACTTTTAGACTATTAGCGTTAGCAAAGCTGACGAATTAATTTGAGTTTCTTGTCTTACTATTCCCGTAACCTACAGATCACAGCAATGCTAGGTACCGTGATGAGTGGGAGCTGTAATTAGCCAGAAACGGTTCATTTATTTGGCGCTGCCCAGTATCTGGATTGATTAATATCAGACAGGGAGACAGATCTAAGACCAGTTTTTCCTTCTCCATTCCCTGACTCCAAGGTATTTTTGCCATTCACACATAGGAAAAGTGAAGTCTGATGGAAAAAAAAGCAGAGATGTTTCTGCTGTGCTGGTGGCAGCAGCACATTCCCTGCTCAGGGGAAATCCTCCACCTACTTCCTCTGCCAGTGGAGTAAACTGGAGAATCTGATCAACATGCCTCCACTCTGGCAACAAAATAATAAACTACATTGGGGTTTTATTGGCTTCCTCTTGCAAAGAGTGGGAAACACCAGAATTTCCCTGGTGCTCATTTTTAAACAACTGTCAGCAGTCATTTTTATAATTCTGTATAACTATGTCTGCCCTAACCTGGTTCTCATTGTTAATTGACAGCTGTGAAAAGAACCAAAATGATAACAGGGAATCTGGAAATAGTTACTTGAAGTGCTCTTCACTTTAGAAATGCAAAGTCAGCATAATAATAACCATACTTTTTGGATCCAAAGTTACATAATAGTATTTGAGGTATGCTGCTTATTTCAGAAAGGGGTAATGGCCAAGAAGTGCTGAGATACATGGCCTTACTCATAACTTACTTCTCACAGGAAAACCCTGAATTATGGCAGAGAGAGAGTGAGCCCTGTGAAGGCAATTGTTCATACTTCACTCATAAAGTCTTGCTGACATGTGCTGCCACTGCCATGGGACGGGCTAAACGTTGCTCATATTTTGTCTTGTGACCCCAAAGCAGCCACATGTCTGCAAAATTTCCCAACTGGATCTCTGACTTACTGAAATTTGGATATTGCGACAGCCCCTTTTTACTCTTTTCCATGCATATAGGATGGATAGGATTCCTGTAAAACTCAATGAACATTTCATTTTATTAACAGAGGAGATTGATTACAGAGTTAAAGTCCAAAGGCCAACTCTGGACTCTTTACATTTTTTAGGACACAAGTAATTTAATGTTTAATGTATGAATTGTGGCTCCACAATATAGTTGGCTTTAAATAACAAATAAAAGGCTTTTCTAAAATTATGTTAATTTATTCTAACTGGGTGCATCTACAGAACTATGATAATGCATTGATTAAGCAGCTATTTGCTTGACCCTAATATATTTATAGTAAAATATATTTTAAGCAAACTGATCATTTAATGATATTTTTAAAGTTGTTGACATAAGCATGTGATATCAGCATTTTCACTGAGACAGCTTTGAAAACTCCTGCCTCCTACCAGCTAGCAGCATTTCCTCCATGTAGAAGTTTCCAAAGTTTGCCCACATCTCTGATGAGTGGTATGATACAGGTAATCATGCTAGATCTGAAATTGTTGCCCTGGTAATCAACAAACACTTCCAGTGAAAGAGCTACATGTGGTAAGAGGAACACGCAAATGAAACCACTGCAATATTTTCGCTTCTTAAAATGCTTTAGAATTGTTAAAAACGTTACAATTAGCAATGCTGTCAAAGAATATCACAGAAACATGCAAAACCCCCTGCCTTAAGGTTCTGCAGTGTACTTGGCAACTGAAAAGCAAAGCTACAAAATATGACTGGACCAAGTACTCTTTTCCTCAAAGCGAGAAGAAAATATTCTTACTGCTCTGTTTCTATAATTCACACCAGCAACAAATGCACGCAAGCATTTTGTAGGCAGTTGCAAGTCTCCTCCCTGCCCTCCCCTCTGCAGCAGAGCCAAGCCAGCAGGGCCTCTGCCCGCCCCCAGCTGCCAGTCTGCTGTGCCTGGCTTTGTCCAGGCCATGAATGTAACCCCTCAGCCTAAGGCTGGGTGGACAAAGGTAGTAGACCTATAGCTGGGAAACATTTGTAAGCATTTCCTCTATATTCACGGAGAGAGAGCAGGGAAAACCTCCCTCTGCTGATACACCAGATGTTTAAAAGTGCCTTCACAATGATCAGCCAAAACTTCAGTACAAGCAAATATCAATGTTGATGGCTGAACAATAAAAAATGCTTGTGTCCAGAGGTCCAATATAACCTACTAAATACCCAAGTGAGGATCAGGAAGAGTATACAAACATCTCGGCTGTCTGGAAGGGAAGCTCATGTTCTGGGTCAGAAATCACTGTGGCCAGGAAAGAATGTGAGGCATGTCATACCCTTGCAATGCAACCACTGAATTGAAAAAAATTACTGAGACCATATAGTATCAATTATTTTTTCCATAACCATTGGCCCTGTAGGTTGCTAATAAAACTGAAAACCTTTTGCAATTTATCAAAGTCGATCTTTACCAGCTGTAATGTTTCTGGAGGGTATTAATCAGACTTGGTTTCTGCTGAAGTGGTTCTCAGTAAAAGTAGCTGTCAGCCACAGAGGTGGTACTTCCAGGAAGCCTACGATTTTAATTTATAATGCCACACATCTGCAAGACTAGAAGCGAAACCCACACCAAACCAGGTTTGTCAGCCTCTCTCAGAGCATTTCTAAGAATTCTTAGGGGATTTTTATGTAGCTGAAATTATTTGGAAGAGTGATCAGACACAAACATTTTTAACCTTTTGCTTTTCAAATATATTCATAGTTCCATTTCAGGATTTTATGTTCAGATTTTGGTGCTAGGTACATACTCTGTAAGGAGTAAGGAATAAAAAGACATTGCTTCTCTAATTAAATCTTTACTTTTCTGGTTTAAATACATTTAAATCTAAATAAATCTGGTGTGTTTGTTATGTTTGGCCTGCAGTGGCTACCCAAGCTGGATGTGAGGCATATGTTTATATGATGTTATTGACTTTCTTGATCTTACACATTCCAGCGCTTGAAAAAAAAAAAAAAATTTAAAAATTATATTAAAAAATTATATATTCACTGGGCTGAACAAAACAGACTCAGAGCTCTGTAAGGCCCCTGCAGTCAGGCAAAAGATTGCTGGTGCAACGACTGTGTTTTGACTCAGACCTTTGAAGGGTGACAGCAGGCACGGAGCCAGGGATTTGTTAAAGGGGGATCAGTTCAGGATGAGGTAATGGCGTGGGAGATCCCAGCTCGCTTGCAAGGGCAGGAGGAAATGATGTGGTGCCTGCTGCTCTCTCAAAGGGAGGGGAGGGGAGATGAGGGAAAGAAAGGAAGTGCAGATGGTGAGCCTGGATATGCCTCTTAACCTTTTGCTTAAGGCAGGAATTTTCACCTCCAGTATCCCCGTATGCTTTGCACAACTTATACTGTGCAAACTGAAAAAGACTTGTAATTCTATGTGAGTGTTGGTCACACCTTCTGATCACAAGTATCACCTACAGCTTTTGTACGCTGCTGTCTTGTCTTTTAAGGAGTTCAGCCCCTGCCCAAACTGTTTCTTTTCATTCAGACCCATGTGGTGAATTTAATCTCTGACTATGACTAGCATTAGCACAGGAAATGAGCCCTGCTGTGGTGGTAGGATCTCAGTAGCAGGGTATTTCCTCCAGAGAGAAAAAAACCTTTAATGCATCCGTAGCAGAGCTGTAATTGTGGACTTGCTGAGCTACCTTCATATTAGATAAACCATAATTTTACACAGTAAGTACTGTAAAATCTGCCCAAGAAGATCAGTGCTTGGTGCCTAGGCAGTGCAGAGATGTCTTCCATCCTGGCTATATTGCTAGCATTTGCAAATGAGTTACTTTAAAGCTAATTAAAACTATTTGATATCACTTATGAACTGTAATTGCAGAAGTTATGCTACTTAAAATATTATCTTTCTGGCTTTGTACGTGTCTACAAATGTCTGTCAAGCACACCAATATAATATCTACCCTAAAGCCTCTGGGAAAGTAGTCTATAATGAAACACAGATTTGAAGGAGTTGTGAGATTTTGTAAGGATAAACTGAAATAAAGTATAAATTGAAAAGCTCTTCTGAAAAAAAAATTCTAGGAAAAATATAACAGTGTCATTTTTGGCTGCTTTTGGGATCCCTTCCCCTTTCCCCTTTACCTCAACTAAGAACAAAAGCTTTGGGTTTTTCTAAAGGTGAAACAAACTATTTTTAGAACAAGGACTGGGAAATTTAAATGTTATTTTTGCTAAGACAGCTTGAAGAAAAAAGCCCCAATAAGCCTAGCCTAAAAGGGTCAAGAAAGCCTAAAATAGTTATTTCTGAAGAAATCTTCTTGCACAAGACATATGCCAGTATGGACTGTCAGTGTCAAAATTCAGCTGTAGGGATTTGGGCTGACTTAAAACTCCAGCAAATGTGTTCACAGGATTCATCAGAAAAATACAATGGGAGATTGTTGGAATTGTCTATTGGGAACCCTGCATGTCAGATGAAGTCCCTGAGGATGATTTCATTACAGTTTTGGGGCCAAGTCAGATGTAGCACTCATCTCCTACAGTACAGGGCACTGTTGTTCAAAAACTTACGTTATTAAACTGAAGCAATTAATTAACCTAAACTGTGAATAATTTCCATTGCCATTGGCAGTCCAAGCATCATGTGAATTGTAGTACAATAGTATTTTGTCCTTCCATCTGCAGGATATGTCTCAAGATTCCTCTTGATACCACAGAAGCTGATTACTTTTGGAATACAACTGCAGGACAGTGGCATTACCATATTCAGGGAAAATGATGCCTCTCCCTGTGAACTATCCTGAGACCTGACCTTTATGTTGTTTCATCCTGATGTGCTGGACTTCCATGGTAGGCTTGGTAAATTCTATGTCATGGAGTTTATGAAAATGCCTGATCCATGTCAAGTAAACAGCCATAAACATTTGCTAAAATCTGAGTTAGCAAAACTGAAACATCTACAAAGCTCCTGAACAGTTCTTAGGTCCTTCCCCCTGTGATCCTACACAAGCTCTCTCCCACCCAATGACCATATACAAGACCAAATTCTTAAGGAAAATTTCAGGTAGACAGGGAATTGTCTTTGTATTGGGAAACAGGACACCATTCCACCTGAAAAAGTATGGACACCTCCACTCTTCCAGACATTTGCTCTCTTCCTTCTCCAGCCACATGCATCATCTCTTCCGTATTTAACTAGTTTTCCGCTCAATTTCTTGTAGCCCACAACATTTTATGCCTCTTAAATCTCGATCATTTTCCCTCAATCCCAACTGGACGGAGTATATTTATGCTTGAAAATTAGGCATAGAGCTGGCATGTAAAAACAGAATGTCTTTGTAGAAACTCAGTCTTCTCAGCTTTGGGGTGTGTGCACCACCGCCTCTTCCCTTTGAAAGGAGCCAACTAATCCCAGAATGGCTAACACAATGTACGCTCAGTTTATGAGTCTCACTGGAACCAAGGATTTGGCACAAGAACTTGGGCTGAGGAATCCACTAAAAACTTGGCCTTCAGAACCTAGTACTGTTCTGCTTGTCCTGGGCATCTCAAAGGAAGAATGGAACAATTGCTGCATGCAGTTAATGATTCTATTGCTGTGTCTTGCTTCTTCCTCAGAAAGATCATAATTTCCTGGTATATCATGGCAAGAAAACATTATGCTATTTATGCTTTGTGCAAGTGATGGAACTTGGGGAGAGAGAAAAATGAAATCACTTCTCAGATTTAATTGTTTTTTGGCTAGTGGAACTCTTTAAGCAGTTTGCTTTGAAAAAGCTTGGCCAAAAAGAAGTAGTAAATGTTTAACTGACAGGGTTCATTAATAGCATACTAGAATCACTTCTTTTAGCTTTTTCCCAAAGAGAGGATGGAGGGATGGAGGGATGGATGGATGGATGGATGGATGGATGGATGGATGACTCATCTTTGAAAAAATTTGCAACCTCTATTTAAAACAGTGAACCCAGACAGATAGATCTTCCCATTGTGATGTGACAAGTGACTGTTCATCCATGCTATTGTCTTCTACCAGTACCAACAGTTTGCTGCAGGAATTGCAACCTAGTGCTGACCAAGGTCAAGATGGCCAGGTCAGCAATGTGGCAAAGGACAGAAAGAAGCTATGCACACTACGCATTCTGCATAGATACTCCTGAAAACTTGAGCTGTTTAACTTAAATGTTTTATCTGACATTTAAGTTAAATGGTCCTTATAAAGTACCTGTCATGATCCTTGAACAATTTCTTGGTCTTTGACAAAGTACAAATTTCATGAAACAAGGATAGTGGAGAGATAAAATTCCAAGTTACCTATTTTTGGGCACCCAAAATCAAGACTGAGAGACTTTGTGTATTCTGGAAATTAGTTCTGCTTAAAGAGTATCAGGTTGAGCATTGAGCCTTAAACCGTGCCAAACCTCAGTTTGGAAAACCTTGTTCTTTATGTCCCAGTCATTTATAACTGTATTGCTGGCATTCAGCAGTCAGTGCTATTGTTTTTAAATGAAGTGAGATGGGTTGTCATCCTTGGTTTTTTTGGGTTTTTTTTTGTTTATTTAAGGGACGGATTAAATAAATTGCTATACCTTCAATAGAGCTGAAAAATCTCTTCTCTTCTCTTCTCTTCTCTTCTCTTCTCTTCTCTTCTCTTCTCTTCTCTTCTCTTCTCTTCTCTTCTCTTCTCTTCTCATGTTGCTAGAGGTGTGCATGGTGTTTGAGACAACCTCAGGGCACAGGGCCATAGTGGCTTTGAAAATGAGTACCCAATTTGGTACCAAAATGTCCTATTTTGATACAGAAAGCATCCTATTCTGGAAATTAGAAACCATAGTAGAGAGGAACTTCATGCATGACAATAATAATTCTTTGGAAATGTAAATCTTGCAACTGGGTGGCTTGAGTCATGCTCAAATCACTTCCTTAATGATGAAACCCCTGCCAGTTTCATATAGTTCATTATTCATTAAAATAGAATATTTTAGACAGACTTGGTTAATTTTGAGTATAGACCCTAGTAATTTACTTGAAAAAATCAGCACCTAGTCATACAATTTGACTTTGCAACCCTGGCAATGACTATAGGCACCATAATTTTAGAAATAAATTTTGTAAAAGAATTTGCCAATTTCTTTCTCAATACCAAAATTAGTCAAGCAAGTTACTCATGGGGGAGATTTCAATGCTTGAACATTTAGATGTTCCGCAGCCTGATGATATTCAGAAATCCAAATCTTAGTCAGAATGTAGGGAGCTGGATTATTTGGGTTCAGAAAAATCATCTCTTCCCTGGATCCCTGGATTCACTGGCCTCACTGGCCTTTCTTGGGGGCTCCTCCTTACATTTGGCTCTCAGCTAAAGGGAGGGACTTGTCCCAGCTGAAGATTAAAGCCAGAATGCCTTTTTCCCCCTTTTTTTTCTTTTTTTGAAACAGGGACTTTTTTGTTTTCAAAACCATAGCAGTCTTCATATTTTCAGGCTGTGGCTGAAGGTGCTCTTGGACAGTGAAAATTACAGCAGTCACTCAAGTGATAGGCCACAGCACTTGCTCTGGCTGAGCACTGCAGAGAGTTCCTGTTCAGTTGTCTGTAGGGTGTTAAGGGTCTTTCATTTCCTCATGTTGAAGTGTGTCCCTATTGCCCAGAGTTTGTTCAATGTTCATGGTACAGGGGGAAGCATAAGGAATGCCTCTACAGCCCCATGCATGCCAGGGCTTAAGCTTGCTGTATGGTACTGACAACGAAAATTACTGTATTTGCATGGCAGGATGTTTTTTCATGGGTATTTGATGTTTATGTGTCTTTCTACACCTCCTGGAAACAGAAACTTTAGAAAAGGGGCATAAATCTGATTAATAAAAGCATTCACATCTACTTAGCCAAGGTTTATAATAACGGGAAAGCACATTCAATATTCAGACTAATGCTCTACTTTCTTACTGTTTAAATTAAATGGTAAATAAAAAAATAAAAAAGAAGTGAATGCCAGTCTTTTCAGTGATGTTTTCAGACCAACAGATATTTCTGCAAGGAAATAATAGAAATTCTGTTATATGGAACTTTTAATTTTTAGTATAGCAGATATGCAGTACAAAGCCATTCAGGCATCTGTACCTTCTCTCTGTGCACATCCATTTTCCCTGTTAATGAAAGTTATGCACAATACAGGTGTCTTTTTGCTAAACTTCTAGGACCTGATTCTGTATTTCATTCTTGGCAGTGAACCAATACATAATTCTCTGAAAAAAACCATAACAAACATTACCAAAAGAAAGGCAAAAAATAAAATTTCAGTGTGAACTGAAGCTTTCATGATAAAAATACCTGTTTATTTTTTCAGGAGTGCCATTGACTTACCTCTGATCTACCTCTGTAGAGGTAAGTGATATTGCAGGCTGACCAGGCAGATGCATGACTGCGTACTGGGATTGCAAGGGAAGGCATCGCAGTAAACAGCACAGTTGACAACCAGAGTTTATGAATAATCCCCAGCGTAGTGCTGAGTGATGCTATTAGCTGTCTGTTCTTCATATCAGAAGTGGTCAGGATCTCCATCAGCCACCACCTCAGAGAGTCCCATAGCATTTTCCATAAAACTAGAGGGATTACTGTGATTTCATTTCCATGCAAAGTACAATGTCTGTGATTTTTATGGTTACATTGAGATAGAGTCTTTTCTGAAAAGGACAGTGGAGATGTTTTTGCATTTCAAGGGGACATGTTTTATTGCCCTTTGGGGTTTGCAATGCAAATGTACATTGAATTGATTACAATCTTACAAGACACAGCTTCTTCCATTTCTGCATCTGTGTAAGTGCCAACCAGCAAAAGGCACTTAAAGGTTTACCATAGTCCCAACAGCCAACAATATCTGAACGTTTCATAGTGAGACACGGAAATGAGGCAGGTGGCCAAGAGTACATATGGCAGCAGTGACATAAACATATGGAAATTACACTTGAAACATGAAGTGGGAGGGTCATATTTGCTAAAACAAACACCTTGGATTTTAGGCGCAAAGCATTTTCTGAATGAGGACGATCGTTGCATTTGTGTGCCATTGAAGGCTCTGTGAAGCACAATTTGTGCTCTGTTAGGAAAAAGAGATGGGGCACCAGCATACCTTTAAAAAACCAAGTCTACTAAAGCTACCAGTATTTCTGAGTAAAGCATCTTTAATCTGTGAGACTTAGTTATGTGTTGTTTTGCTTTTTGCCTACTCACAGAATGACTACGTATTTGTGCCAGGGCTCACAAAGGCTTACAGCTCAAACTTGATGGCTTAAATAGAGCTCTGAGAGGGCTGGGCAGCACAACAGCGTCCAGGCTGGGCTTTGGGAACCCTTAGCCTCAGGAATGCTGTGTGACCTCTGCCTCTTATTCAGTGGGTGAATGGAGTGAGCTGTAGCCCCAGACTTACACTGCAAGCACTTCGGTAGCTCAGCCTTGTCAACTTCCTTTGCTTGATTAAGCTTCAGTGAACAAAAGAAATTAAAACCTCAAGGACCTACATTTAGGTACAAACTGCATTCCTGCACTTCTGGTTGCCAACAGAATGAGAGCAAAGCACAGTTTCCTCAAAAAATATGAAATCTTTAATAAAATATATAGGTTTTTATTCTTCCTTGTAAGGTACATTACCTGAAGTGCAATAGTTGACTGCTGTGAATTACGATGTGAAGATTATATTTCTCTCTACCCATTGTTCATGTTTACATTTATCAGAACTTCCAGTGAAGATATCTGCTTCTGCAGGACTGCAAGCTGAAAAGAATCAAAATTCAATGGTAGTTTTGCATCCCCTAAGTGCTGAAGTAATACATTACAGATAATACCTTTACAATGTATCACTCACTTCCCATAGCAAAGAGGAAAAAAGTACCCTTACCTGATGCATCAGTGCAGAATTAGAGAATATGAGTCGTGCTTTGGCCACTCATTTTAAATTATCTAAATGGCAGAGATTCTGTCATCTTCCTTAAGTAACCTCTGCATTCATGCTGAAAACAATCAGCTACTACTGAGTCAAAATTTTTCTCTGTTAACTTTTATGCCATTGCTATTGTCCTGTACTACCTACGTCATTCTTCTCTACTGCTGGTAGCCCCATTTTGATAGCACAATTGCTCTTAAAACACTGGGATTTTTGTCTGGCCTTTTATGTTGCACACATATTTGTAGATCCTATCTAATAAATAATTATCATTTCGCCAGGTGCTCTCATAAGAAGACTCTGAGCATGTGCCTATCGAAATTAATAGCAAGTCTGTTGGGTACAACAGCGCAGAAAAAAACCCTTTGTTAACATCCAGCCTGCTACTATCCTAGTTGCTATCCAGGAGCAAGATACTGGATGCAGCAATTTCAATAATACACTGTCTACAAAAAAACCCCTAAGATATTGCTGGGATCATTGTTACAATAACGATAGAATTAAATCTTAGGCATGTAACTGCTCACCCAGCTACAGGGAAAACATATTTAACCTGTAAAGTTTGTGTCTTAGGCATGGGAGCTGAGATTGCTATCATGGGAGGCAGCTAAAGAAAACACATACATTATTTTTCTGGCTGTTTATTTTGGACATTTGTCAGTCCTTTGTGAACAGTTAGCATCATTTTTCCTGATCTTACTTTCAGAAAGATCAGAAAGAAAAGAAAGGTTCTTAGAAAGACATATATATATATATACACACACCATACCTATAAAGGGGTTTTAATAGGTTATTCGGAGTATTTAACCAGGCCTGTGACATAACATTAAACTTGCCAACCCCTTCTCGCAGTCCCCGCGCTCACTGCGGAGGGGGACAACGAAAGGCAACGGGGAAACCCAGCGCCTATTCCCGCGACGCCGAGGATGGGCTCCTGTCACCGCCGCTCTCCCCGGGCGCGCCGTGCCGGGGCTCCCCGCGCCCCCCGTTCGGGCCACCGCCCCGCC